>CM062819.1:741459392-741964939 GCA_031772625.1 Pinus tabuliformis | reverse complement strand
TCGCTTTTTCTTGATTTTAGGAGCTTGATCTTGAAACGATTGTAACTTTGTACTTTCAGATCTTTAAGTTCTGAAATTGCGACCTGTAGTAGCCCTCCGCATCCTCTTTCCAATGCCACCAGCTGATCGAATTTAGATTCTCCAAGAAAGAGTTATGCACAATCTCCCAACATGACCTGATTATATACCTTTTCAGAAGAGCGAACTTGTATGACGTGCCACGTGTCACTGTTTTTACCTTAGAATCTAAAACTTATACACAAGAAACTACAGTTCGTCCTCGTTCTGTAATCTCTTACGAAATTTCAATCTGATGCTCAAAACAAAAGTTATGACTATTTTTCCCAGGTCACCTGTTTGGAATGTAATTAGGGAGTCTGAAAAGGGACAACTTCCTCAGATCATATCTCTGCAAATATAGCATGACAAGCTCTGAAATTCGGACCCGAGGTTTAGAATGATGTTAGCCCAAATGGGTTTTGTTTTTAGAATCTGAAACGTCACAGAAAAAAGTTATAGCGAAAATGCCACGATGACCTATTTGGAGTAGCGAAACCCTAGAATCCAAAGCTTTGATACCAATGTTATGAAACCAGCTCACAAAAAGATAGAAAAGATAGATGAACGCCTTAGAATTCAGCCACTTCAAGGGGCACAATAGTAACAATATGGGGACTACATGGGTACAACAATATAATAAGGGGGTTGTCCTAATAACAATAAGGGGCTACACTAGTAATGTAGGGACCTAACAAAAGTAGAGGCTATAGGAAGTAGAACTGATGCTCCAGGAGATGAAGAAGAAGTTGAAAGAAGAACAGGAGCTTAGGAGGAGAGAAAGAAGAAAGAAGAAGAAAGAAATAAGAATCAAGGCAAGGCATTATGACAAAGAAAACAACGCCCATACAGTTTGATGAGTCGAAATAACTAGCAGCTAAAGAAGATGGTGAACAAATGCAAGATCAAGAGATTTCTCAGCAGATTGAGCAGGAGCCATAGAATAAATATATTGACCTCATGCAGACAATAGCAAAGGTCATTTCTCAGTCTCTACCACCTCTATTGTCAGAACTAGTACCGAGCGAGAAAGGAGAAGTTGTTCTCCTTGATGATGATCTGGTCATGGATATGTACAATCTATCATTTGATGAGTTGCATAATAGGATTCTACAGGCACAAAGGAAGCACTTTCTGGATGATCATGCATCACCTACATTCATCAAGGAAAGGGTGATAGTGACAGACACCAAGAAGCATCCAGTTAGCCTTGTTGATGCTAGCTTGGCCTATGCAAGAGAAATAAGCTCAAATGTTGAGTTCCTATTGGCCAATAATGAATAACTAGCAAATAACTTGTAGGCTCCTAGTCAAGAGGTATAACTTTGAGAGTAGAGCACAATTTCTGCAACGGGGGAGATGAGGAAAGGGATACGTATTGAAGTATCAACCCTTGTGAGTACCATGCGGACGCTCTATGATAGATTTGTCACCGTGCCTAAAGAAGTTGTCCATGTGCATGGGTTACAATAGTGGAGCAAATATTTTTTCCAAACTCTCAAGGACATACATGTTTCCATCGCCCATGTACATGAGTGGAAAATGTGGTACAAAGGGACCCCGCTTCACTTAGCAAAGAAGATCAAGCCACAGGTAGAGCTTGAGAAAGCAAAGGTCTAGATGTTGACCAGAAGTACGATAAGCTCGCCCCATTCATCAGTGTCATACAGGCCTCATATGCATGGTTCTACAACAGTTTGGATGTCATGGTGAGAATGCACAGGATCCCATCAATCGGTTCCCTCACTAAGACTAGACCCAAGAATGAAGTACGGATAGAGATCGATGAGTACATGGAGTAGCTAAGGCGAAATACTAGTAGGGAATACTTGGATTTGAGTGCATAAAACATGCAAAAGTACATTAGAGGTCATGTCATGGTCAACACCATGTTGCACATGCTTCAGAACGAGTTGGATATAGGTTCCAAAACCATACACCCGAATTCCATGGAAGTAAGAGTCTGCAATCATAAAGACACCATTAAGAATTTTGGGCATATCATCACACAATACCAAGATTAGCATCAATACGTGACCAAGAATCACCAAGTCGAGGTTTTCGATTGGTCTTTCCCCAAACTTTGGAATTATAGTCTTTTGTCTTGTTAGGTTGTCTCTAGCCTATTTTGTATTACATGGGTACATGTGGAAAATGTAATATTATTTGTAAATATGTTGTAAGTGAAATTCTAAGTGTCATTAGTGGAATGTGAAAGGTCATCACGTTATGTAATGAGTTACATGAAAAGAAGTTGAAGAGTCATGAGAAGAGTCAAAGAGTCACAAAGGGGAATGTCAGGGGTAACCCCACACTTTGTTATAAATAGAACCTCATAAGTCATAGAATGGGATTTTGGGAGCCAAGATTTTGGCTAGGCTTAGGCTTAGAGAAGGCTTGGGAGTATTGTGAATAGCCTTGGCTTCTCCATAGCGTAGAGTGAGTATACCTCTTTGGAGGAGTAGGTTTTCTTGACTATAATGTTCCACTATTGGGACTAGTAGTTGTCAATGGTGTATGTATGTAGGGAACTTTCACTTATAATAATAATATAAGAGCCAACACGCTTTCTTGCATATGTTGTTATTGTAGTTGGACTATTCTAGTTTCTTTAGCAATGTATGTTGTTTAAATTACACATTTGCTTATGAACTACTTTTTATGAGATTGTATGGATCATGTTGAATGTGTGTTGTTGGTTTTATTCATCACTTTAATTTGCAGACTATTCTGCATTTTAGCTTGTGATGTCATTCCACTCCTGTGTTCCTTTCAAGTTGCGTACTATTATAGGCTTCTAAGGGGCACACTTCCTTTTCCCCTCCATTTGTTATAACCTTCATGCATCGTACTTGACTCTCTATAGGGTCACACACTTGCTCTTACCCAAAGTTATCTTACTTACCTCTGTGCGCTACCACAGTCAAGGAATTACACTACCACCCACATCTGGGACTCCTACTCCAAACGATTTGAGGTGTAGTTGGGACTTCATATCAGGAAGATCCCCTTAATGTTGGTGGGTCCAGCACTGTCAACAGGTTTCCCTCTCAAAAATTATGAATATATGATCCGACCCAACTTCATTTTTTGGTTTATAATGTTGGCTTCTAAAGCCCTAAAATGTCACTTGGTTCTCCCTTAAACCCACTGGTTATAACCCTTGAAATATGTTAAATGTGTTGTAGATTTTGAGAGTTATTTGAGAAGCATAATGAACATAATCCTACTCTAAGAGAGGTCTAGAAAATAACTACTTTTACCAAACAATGTAAAGGAGCTTGAGGTTCCACTAAAACTGTTTTGTTTCACCGTTGGATTCTTTGTAGCTGATTGAGTTTAAAAAAATATGAAATATCACATATTTTGTATGCTTTCTTCCAGATATTTAGATATCCCTTTAAATGGCCCCATTCGCCAACCTCTCTCAAAGGATGAAAATTCGATTTCTTATGTAAAAAAAAGAGCTTCTAAAATCTATAATAACACCAACATAATTAATGTTCTCAAAATAAATAAAAATCCATTCATATTGAGGACCTAAAAGAGTCTGTAGACTGGACATGTACAACTAGAAATATGCCTCTACTTATTCCCATATCAAATAATGGAGAAATATTTCACCAATTTAATGAACCCACACATTTGTATTGTTGAAGCTAATCCAATGATTTAGGCTTGATGATACATGATACAAAATGAGCCTCAACGCCTATGCGAATAACATATTTGAAATGTTTTTTTTATTGTTTTCACATGCTTGTCCTTCTCTAGTTTAAAATACATAATAAAATGTGAAGCATCACATGGGTTAGTAGATGTGTGATGACATTCTTTAAAGCTAGAGCAGCATATAACACTCATCTATCTTCATCAACTCTATAACTAACTGATCTTAGAATAAATAATGAAAAATATGCTATATAAAATCATCTCCAATATTCCAAATCATAAACTAGGGTTCTAGATGTTATTGGGTTAGTCAAAGAAATCCACCTGCCTTACTTCTTATTTTCTAGATTTTTCCAAGAGAGACATGACCAATGGAAAGTGCAACAACCTGATGTTCTACCTAATGTAGAAAATCTTTGAAATATTCCTTACTCTGGACAAACATATCTTGAAAATGAAACCCCATACATAGTGCTATACCTCACAGGTGTTAGTGCTTATATAACACCACAAATTTCTAGTCAAAATGTGGTGAAAAAATTCAAGAAATCCTATTTTTGCAATGTTCAAATCATTTTTTAATGGTAAAAATGGAATCAGCACCATCAAGAACCCCTAGATCACCCAAAATCCCAAAGTTGGATATCTTGTTGTAGCTGCTACAACAACACCCAAAATTTTGGATACAACACCCAAAATTTTTGGGCATATCCAAAATTTTGGGTCCCCCCTCTACTCGCCCTGAGCTATTAGAGTTTTGATAAAGTTTTCAACTGGTTACTTTCCCCGTGACCCTTCCTGTTAAACCTTTCTTATGTGCCCACTCACGCTTCACACATTTCATCCACACATCATGTTTTTATCTCAGATATAGACCTTATGATTGCATTAGGGTTTGGAGGTTTGTTGCTTCAAGGAGCATTGAGAGCCCCCCATGACTTTGAAACCTATCCTCCTATATTTTACATTGCCAATTAGTGGAAGCACCTGTGTGTGGATGAGCATGAATTTAATTCGGCTTTCCTTATGGTTGACCATATTAGGGTTTGGGAGAAACCCTAGATTGTCAAAATGAAGGTTACCCTCATGATTTAATCTAATTCATATACCTTTGGGGCTGCATTCTCATTGACATTGATTGGCATCATGGTAAGAATCATTGTATGTCATGTTTCCCTAAGTTCATGATTGGTTCCCCATCTCAACATGTGCATTTGGGTTTGTAAGAGTATCATCTTTCCCATGTATCTTTGAAGCCCCAAATCGACATAATTAATAATCCAACCTTGCTTTGCATTAATCCCCACCATCCAAATGCATGGTCATGAGAATTTCAAGGAAATTGCTTTATGAGTGCATCCTAACCTTGGGCATCATGAAATATCAAAGTCAACTGCAATTAATAGATCTGTGAAAGCACCTGCATTTTGAGTTGGTCTCCAAACTTAAGCATGCTTGAACAACCAATGTAATTTGTAACATCTTGGTTTGGATAATTCATTGCTTATGCTCATTAAGTGAATTATTTTATTTATTCATATATTTCCATGTCCTCACATAAAAATATCACTATTGTGAGCTAATTTATTTTCATCCCACCTCCTTTTTAGGAAATTAATTGAAGATGCCATGGGTACACATTGAACTATGCAACAGTTGCATTAAGTAACCCCTTGACAAGACACCGCTAAGATTCTCTAAGGAGGGAGGTTTTAATTTTCCATATGAATCTTACATACTCTTCTAAGGAGTTTAAAAAAAAAAGTGAATATGACACAAAACACACTCTTTAATACATGGTGATTATTTAATATATGGCATGGTGGATATTTAAAATGAATAAAGGGTGTATATTTAAAATGAATAAAGGGTTAATGCTTTTGAGTTTAAACCACCGTAATGCACTCAAAAGTCTTATGGGAGGATGGTTTTCTGAGAAGGATTAAAATCCATATTTTTAGCTACCATAAAGGCCAACACACACCCCAAAGGGATGCATAGGAGCATAAATGACAAAGGGAATGGAAAGCATATGTTGTTTTAAGGTTGCCATTAGAGGTGCATGTCAAAGAGGATGTTTTGATCCCAACTAGGGTGTTTAGATACCTAGTGGGAGAAACACCTTGAGCAAAACTAAAAGTCCATGTATTCCATATGTATGATGGCTATATTTTGTAAATGAAAACTGTGAGAGAGGACCCTCAAATAATCAATTTTAATGACGACCCCATTGTAAAAAATTTGAAGCCCAAATTATTTCTTATATGATCCAACGGCCTTTTGAGAATTTGACATTGTATGTCATGTCTATTCATTGAAGTCACATTTAAATAGATACCTCCAGGTATTTGGATCACACAACAAGACGAACATGCAAAAAGGGCGCATATACATGTGCATTCAAAATATTATAGGAAGCAACATTGTTTGGTATATAAGCATCACAAGAAAAGGGAATATAGAGGCGAATACCCAACAATTGGGTGATTACAAATCGATGGAAATGGTCAGATCCTCTGTGCCAAAACATGGCTAGGCTAGCCATGCATTTCGCAATCATATTTGTCACTAAGTGAAATTGTTACAATGGCTTCCTGTGCTATAAACTCTTCCTTTTAACTAATAATCAAAAGGCTTGTGAACTATATGGGGTAGTGGAAAATTCCAGAGGAATATGAGAATGTTGAAGGACATGGAAGTGGATATTGATAAGGGCTCCGAGCATAAATGAAACATTGCACCATAGTTCAATGGCCTCCCATGTTTTGAGGCGCTCTAGTGGTCTCGCAGACATTAAAACTAAATGAAGGCAGAAGCAAAGCAACTATCCTCTTTTAGTCTAACATGATTTCATCTATTTACATGAATTTGCACGGGATAAGGTAGCACGACAAACACCTATAACATAAGGATTATCCTATGAATTTGTTGGACAACCAAGAGGTTATATGGATTCACATCAAATCAAGCAGAACAAAACTAAGTATAATCCCTGCTTTGCTAAACAACAAGCCAAGTAGGATAGTCGTAGAGCTCTTGGGCTCATCTCTTCATTGTATAATCCTTGAGTGTGACCCTCAACCAGTCGAATCTCTACATACGTCACAGGATCGCATGAATAGATTCAACTTGCACTTGGAAGGTGCAACCAACATTGGGATGGGATTGTGCTACCCCACAGGGTGTAGTTTCTGATTATGACTAGTTGCAGGGTCACATGATCGTGATTGAGGGAGCCAGCATTCTTCACGACCTCCAAGATTCTATGACCTCATGACCCTTCTCGTTCTGCGACCTTCAAAACAAATGTGGAATGCGACTTGCATTGTTGCAATTTTCTAAAGCTTGATCCAGAACTAAGACCTTTATGCTTAGGGCACATATGACAAATATTGTTCACGATTCCATCTATAAATCGCAATTTCATCTGAAGGTCGCAATTCCTCCCAGGGATATAGCTCCACTTACGATCATCCTCAACTCACAGTGCAAACTATGATCAACAATGATTGTTGTCTTAGTTATGACTAGTCTATATCACACACTGCAGTTGCAAATTGCAGTAGGGTTGATTCTCCGCTGACTATGATTAAGTTCCATGATAATCCAAACAAGGCATTGAGGAGTTATTCGGGCATCAATGATGGGAAACATCATGCTAGCAAGCACACTCAATGCAAGGAGTGGAAAGTGTTAAGCTCCCTCTCCCAATGATCACCGATTTCTGGAAACCAACTGCAGTAATTTCTGGAAACCAACTACAGTCATTTCCTTAAATTATGGAAACCAACTGCAGTTATTTCCTTAAATTACAGAAATCAACTGCAGTTAATTAATTTCTTGTTGGGAGCTTCTGGAGTGGTCCATTACTCCCTCTGCAGTTCTCTACCATGATCTGTGGAACACTTGACACATAGCCAACAGAAGCTTGATGGAAGCTTGGCTATAAATACTTCTGTTTGGTCCCCAAGCTCACTAACTCAATCCCCTTCAGTCTTACACCATCAAGTTAGAGTGAGCAGAGCTTGGAAGTGCCACATGGATGAGAGATGGATTTTGGGTGAATTTTTGTAATTGTGAAGGCGTTATTCCTGCAATCTTTTGGATGTTGTATGTGGTCTGAGTGTGGTGTTGTTTAACAAATGCACTTATACTTGCATCAGTATATCCTTATTTATGTAAATATCTTTCTTGTGAAGTTAAGTTTTTCACATCGAAAGTGCAAATGGATATATTAGTGTGGATATATTAGTAGATTCTAACCTATTCATCTACATGCGTTTAGATAAGCAAGCATTTTACGCTGCAATATTAATATCTAAACTAGATTATTATATTTGGATATTTAATCGCCTATACGCGAAGCAATCCTGCACGTTTCTATGCGTTATTAGCTCCCAATCGGAGTGCTTTCGACCTCAAACATTGACGAAGTGTGGTTGCTTTTAGCAAGAAATGGAGGTTGTCTATGGTACAACAAAACAGTGATAGAGTGTAAGCTAGCATCAATGGCCAGAGGTATGATTTATTGGGAATTCTAGTTTTCAATTATTTTAAGTGTTTATTTCGCATTATAGAATTGTTTTTCATCTATAGTTTGGTATCAGAGCCATTTTTATCTCTGCCTTGGTGCTTATAGACATGTTCTGTTTGACTAAATGTTATATTTTGAGAATTTTTGAATTAAGGCATTTATTTGGAAATATGTCTTATTTTTGCTCAATTTTCATGCTTATAATATTTATTTGATTTAATTATATGCAATTTGGATAATTGTTGTGCAAAATTTATTAACTATGCTCATATTTAATTTGCATGAATTGATTATTTCTATTTTAAATTAATACATGCTATTTTCGATGAGTATACGAGACCCATCGTTGAATGTTATGCATGAATATTATAGTTTATTTCAAACTAATTTTTATGCATAAAAAAATAATGTCTAGTGATCCATATAATTTTTAATTGATTAGAGAATAGCCACAACATCTCTAATTGAATAATATTATATATTATGATTGATTAGGATCACATAAAGAATATTTAGACATTAATTGTAATTAATTATACTAAATATAATAAATTTTATCCCACAAGAATTTTTATTTTATTTATGTAATTAATTAGGATAAAATATTCATAACTTACCCACAGGAATTATGAATTAATAGTTTTATCATCAAGCTCAAATCTAAGATAGAATTTATATCAAATTATAATCATAATATACCCTTTAGAATTATGAATTAAGTGAATAATTTGAAAATTTAGTCCATAGAAAATTTTTATGTCATTAGATTCAATTTTAAGCATGATTTACATTGTTAAAGCATGTAGAAATTTCACATGTAGATCAAATTGATATATGCACTGTCCTAAAGCATAATACTTGATCTAGTTCTACAAAACATTAAGCGAAGAAAAATCGATTTCATGAGCATCATCAAGCATAAACAAATATAACTGATCAAGAGAAATAATCACACATAACACAAGATATATCACTGGGGAAAGCACCAACATAAAACCCCAACACTGTATTATCAATCAAGTGTAGATCCTGAACAACATACAAAAAGAATCAGCTCAATAGCTATCCTGCTCTCTATGTAATCAGAAGATGAAAATCATGGACTACCTAGGCCTCATTATATAGGCTCAAAATTGGCCTAATCATACCTGTTGTCACCTCAATTCCACCTACGTAGTCATAGAAGAAAATAGATTTCTTCCTCATGCAAGGAATACTTACTACAAATATCCTAGCATCTGATAGTACATTTTCCCTCATCTGATCTCAACCAGGTCTTTGTCTGAACTTCCATGCATTAGTTATTCATGAGAAAATACTCAGTTATCAGTTGTCACATGCATGCAAGCATTAACAAACTAAATATAGAAAATTTAACAACTTGTTAAATAATCTAACTGGACTTGACTAGTTAGAACTAAGTCCACTTATCCTCTCAATATAGAACTGATCCTTATCTCCTTTAATCAAGGGATAAATTTCTAAATCAAGAGAGAAAATAATTGCGTGATATCACAAAGACTTCAAGTTTAATTTTCCATAACTAATTAACTCATGGAGATTAATTAATTAATATTTTAAATTGTTGGTAAGACCAAATTCGTTTTTACTTCCTATAGTTAGACCAAGGACGGCTAAAAATAGGAAGGGACCCAGAAATGCTATTTTTAGAACTTTCTATTTTCAGTAGTTTCACCTCTCACCCAAGGTTGCCAATGACCTCCCTAGCCAAACTGTTATTTTTAGACATGTTATTTTTAGGAGTCCTATTTTTAAGCACATTCTAAATTTAGCATTTCTTGTTGCACACTTTTCAACACTCCCTCTCAACAAGAAAGGGATTATCAACAACCTCGATCCTGTCTCTATGGAACTCAAACTTTCCTTTTGACAATGCCTTTGTCAAAATATCTACATCCTATTCCTCGGTCAAAATGTACTGCAACATCATGATCCTCTTGACCACACAATCCCGTAGATGATGATAGCGGATATCTATATGCTTGGACCTGTTATGAAACATTGGATTCTTAGAGAGTTTAATGCAACTCTGATTATCACAATATATCACCGTAGGATCTATCATCTAACCAAACAATCCCACTAGAATATTCCGCATCCAGATGGCCTCACATGTAGCCTGACTAGCTTCCATGTACTCTGCCTCCGTTGTGCTAAGTGCAACTGATCTTTGTTTCCTGCTATACCAAGAAACCACAACTAACCCAAGGTTGAAGATTCCTTCAGAACTTCTCTTCCTGCCTGATGGACTACCTGCCCAATCTGCATCCGTGAAGCCTTGGAGCTTCACTCCCTCTGTCCACCTGTACCATAATCCATACTGTGTAGTGCCTCTGAGATATCTCGGCACATGCTTTGCTGCCTTCCAAAATAACTTGGTTGGATGAACCATAGCTTGACTCAGCTGGTTCACCGCAAAGCACAAATCTGATCGTGTGTTCACCAAATACATGAGTGAACCCACAAGCTGCCTATAAATAGTAGCAACTACTACCTCACTTGAAGTAGCATCCTCCTTCCTCGAGTTTCCTGCTACAAGAGTCTCCATGGGCTTGCATATCTCCATGTGGAAGCACCTGAGTATCTCATTGGCATACTTGCCTTGAGACACAAATACTTCCCCATCTCTCTACCACACCTCCATGCCTAGAAAATAGTGCATGAGGCCTATGTCCATCTCAAATTCTCTTGCAAGGTCCTCCTTGCAAGACTTGATCAACTGATCATCACCTGTCAAAATCAGATCATAGACATAAAGTACAATAATCAATATCTTACCTTCTACAATGATGTGGTAGAGTTTTGCATCCTCTTCACTCTTGGTGAAGCCCAACCCGGTGAAATAGCTGTCGATCCTGGTATACCAAGCACGGGGTGCTTGCTTCAACCCATACAATGCTCGCTTGAGCTGACACACATGTGACTCACGATTGAAGGCCTCAAATCCCTCTGGCTGCTCTATGTATACCTCTTCCTCAATCTCCCCATTGAGGAATGTTGTCTTCACATCCATCTGATGGATCTTCCAACCCATCTGAGCTGATAGTGCTAGAATCGATCTAATCGATGATTACCTTGCAACAGGAGCAAATGTCTCATCATATTCAATCCCCTCAACCTGTTAGAAACCACAAGCAACAAACCTTGCCTTGTGTTTCTAAATACTACCATCAGCTGCCTACTTTACCTTGTAAAGTCATCAGGAAGTAACCACTGACTTGTCCCCCAATCTAGGAATAACATCCCGCACATTGTTCCGCATGATAAAATCATACTCCTCTACCATCGCATCAACCCAAACTGGCCGCTGCACTGCCTCCTCAAAATAAGAAGGCTCGATCGCTACAAATTCCCAAACTAGGGCCATGTAGCCAGTGTATCTCTCGGGAGATCTCCTATGTCTGCGCTAAGAGGATGGCTACCCCACATTCTCTCTCACATCTTGCATCAATCTGTCAGCTTCCCGTGAGTGTTTCCGCCCATCTCTGGAAGACTTTCCGGTAGTGGTGATCTCCACTACTGGAATCTTTGCATGCAGTTGATCAGCATCATCAGGAGGCTCCTCCTCCTTAGGAACTAATAGTTCCTCATCATCACCATGCAACTTGGGCTCCCTCTCAAGTGACACTCGCATGGCTCACTTCTCATCGAACTTTAGATACCTGCGCACTATGGTCCTCTGACTGGTAGGCAGAAGCACACGATAGTTGGTGAGGTGTATCCATGTACCCAACAAGTATTCCCAACTCAGTTGTTGGGTCTATCTTCCTCCAAGAATCTTTGGTCACATGACAGAAGACTGGTGATCCAAATATGCGGAAGTGACTCACATCTGGTCTCTTCCTCGAAAAAGCCTCCATAGGTGTCTTCATCCCCAAAATACGATGAGGACTTCTGTTCTGAAGATATACTACTGTATTGCATGCCTCAGCCCACAGATGAAGTGGTAGGCCTTGGTCATGCAACATCGATCGAGCTGTGCCCATAATAGATTTGTTCTTCCTTTCGGCCACCCCATTCTGTTGTGGGTTATGAGGTGCCGTGAGTTCCCATTTAATACCTTCTGAAGCACAAAAGTCCTTAAACTACTAGGAAACATACTCTCCACTATTATCACTTCGCAAGGCCTTTACTTTCTTCCCTGATTCTATCTTTGCCAAAGCTTTGAACTCACAAAACTTCAAGAAGGTTTGATCCTTCTTTTGCATGAAGTAGATCCAACATCTACGAGAAAAATCATCTATAAAAATAACAAAGTACCTTTGATTCATGGTGGAGGCTATAGAGAAGGGTCCACATACATCTGAATGAACTCGCTCCAGAACTCCTCCTGCTCTACCATCTTGATCATGAAAGGAAGATTTTGCATACTTACCCAAAGTACAACCTTTGCATGTGCTCATTTGCTCTAGCTTGCACTTTGGTAATCCAGTAGAAATCTGCTGCATGATATTCAAGGCCCCATGATGAAAGTGGTCTAGTCTCCTATGCCATAACTCACCAATATCTTGGCCATGCACCACCTCTACTTTGGAACTCAATGCATCATAGTCTTCTACCTGTAGCTTATAGAGATTATTAATTCGAATCCCTATCTGTTTGGTCTATCCAGTGCCGATATGCCTTAGGAAAACCTTTCCCAAACTAAAGACTACATCATAGCCTTTATCCTCAAGCATAGCAATAGATACAAGATTCTTTTTCAGCCCTGGTACGTACATAACATTAGAAAGAGAGAGGGGAGAGCCATGCTCCCTCTGAAACACAAATGTACCTTCACCTGAGACACGGTACTTTCTATCATTGCCTATCTCGATCCGTATCTGGAGATCCTTCTCCTCCAAAGTGCTAAAAATAGTCTTGTCACCTGACATGTGGAAAGAAGCTCCATTGTCCAAGTAGCAAACACATCCCATGCTGGATGAAACCAAGCATGCAATAAGTGAGAAATCCATCTCAAATTGTGAAGCTAATGCATCACCATCAGATTCCTTGGAGGAACCATTCTTGGACTTCTTCTTTGGGCAACTAGTAGCATAGTGACCCAACTCATGACAATGAAAGCATCTCACTTTCGATTTGTCAAACTTCTTCCCTCCTTGAGAAGACTTTTATTGGGATGACTTCCCTTTCCCCTTCTTAGCTTTAGATACTAAATCCAAGTTCTCTTCCTCATCATGCTTTGATGAAGAAGCTCCATCTCTGGTGTTCTGTCTGATCTCCTCCTGCATCAAATCCGACCATAGTCGTTCCCAATCTGGCAGTTTGTCCCTTCCATTAACCGCGTTCTAGTAACTATGCTAGCTCTTAGGAAGGCCAAGAAGTGCTAGACTCACCATATCATCATCAGCGGTAGTGATCCCTATGCTTGAAAGCTCATCTCTGCAGTTGGTGAGGTTGTCCAGGAATGTAGTGAACATATCACCATTCTCACACTTGATCTTTCGAAGTTTGTCTCTCAGTGGCAGCTTCCTCTGATCACTACTATTCTGATATAAATCTTTCAATGTTTTCCACATTGCAAATGGATTCTCCTTCCCATGGAGGCTCGAGATTATTTGATCTCGAACTCCCTCCAGTATGATTCTCCTAACTCTAGCCACATTCTTCTTCGAGTCTGCAACCTGAGTAGCATCAGTAGGCTTAGGTACATCTTGATCAATGTAGTCCTTAATTCCATTATCTTCCAATACTGCTTCCATGCAATCCTTCCAAGCTATATAGCTTGAGCTGCCATCAAGGGCATACTCAAGCCCCAAACTAGTGAAGGCCATCTGGATGAAATATGAACTGTGATGAGAACTAGATATCTATATCCCGAATAATAAACTTCGAATTCCTTTCTCTTGCTTGTATACTGTTCCTTGCTTGATTAACCTGTGCTCTGATACCATGTAGAATTTTTCTACAAATCAGATAGCTCTGATACCATGTAGAAATTTCACCTGTAGATCAAACTGATATATGCAATGTCCTAAAGAAAAATACTTGATCTAGTTTTACAAAACATTAAGCAGAAGCAAAATCGATTTCATCAGCATCATCAAGCATAAACACATATAACTGATCAAGAGAAATAATCACACATAACACAAGATATATCACTAGGGAAAGCACCAGCATAAAACCCCAACATTGTATTATCAATCAAGTGTAGATCCTCAACAACATACAAAAAGAATCAGCTCAATACCTATCTTGCTCTCTCTGTAATTAGAAGATGAAGATCATGGACTACCTAGGCCTCATTATATAGGCTAAAAATTGGCCTAATCATACATGTTGTCACCTCAGGTCCACCTACATAGTCATAGAAGAAAATAGATTTCTTCCTCATGCAAGGAATACTTACTACAAATATCCTAGTATCTGATAGTAAATTATCCCTCATCTGATCTCAACTGGGTCTTTTTTTGAACTTCCATGCATTATTTATTCATGAGAAAATACTCAGTTATCAGTTGTCACATGCATGCAAGCATTAACAAACTAAATAGAGAAAATTTAACAACTTGTTAAATAATCTAACTGGACTTGACTAATTAGAACTAAGTCAACTAATCCTCTCAATATAGAACTAAACCTTATCTCCTTTAATCAAGGGATAAATTCCTAAATCAAGAGAGAAAATAATTGCATGATATCACAAAGACTTCAAGTTTAATTTTCCATAACTAATTAACTCATGGAGATTAATTAATTAATATTTTAAACTGCGGGTAAGACCAAATTCGTTTTTACTTCCTATAGTTAGACTAGGGATTGCTAAAAATAGGAAGGGACCCAGAAATGCTATTTTTAGAACTTTCTATTTTTAGTAGTTTCACCTCTCACCCAAGGTGGCCAATGACCTCCCTGGCCAAACTGCTATTTTTAGACATGCTATTTTTAGGAGTCCTATTTTTTAGCACATTCTAAATTTAGCATTTCTTGTTGCACACTTTTCAACAAAGCATGAAATTTTATTTTTAGACCTCAATTTTAACATAAGCATGTGATCTTTAGTTTTATGCAGTTGTACAACCTACAAATTTATCTAAAATTCGTTGTGATATCCCTGAACTTAAGGGAGATAACTATAAGGTCTGGAAGGAGAGAGTTCTCCTTCATTTGGGGTGGATGGACATAGACTATGCTATTAGGAAAGATGAACCACCGACACTCACTGATACCAGCACTACAGCGGACATCACACTTTATGAACGATGGGAGCGATCTAATCGCCTAAGCATGATGTTCATTAAGACTAAAATTTCAGCTGGTATTCGTGGTTCCGTTGATCAGCATGAAAAGGTCCGAGACTTGCTAAAAGCCATTGATGATCAATTCGTCACTTCATTCAAGGCACTAGCAAGCACCCTAATCATGAAGTTCTCATCCCTAAGGCTCACCAGTGTGAAAGGTGTGAACGAGCACATCATGCAAATGAGGGACACTGTGGCTCAATTGAAGAAACTCAAGGTTGAAATATCGGAATCCTTCCTGGTGCACTGCATCCTGAACACCCTTCCATGCATGGACCCTTCAAAATCTCATACAACACACATAAGGATAAATGGTAAATTAATGAACTCATGACCATGTGTGTTCAAGAGGAAGGGAGACTGGTGATGGAACTGGGAGAAAGTGCAATGCTAGCAACGTGAGGAAAGGGAAAATCTCAAGCCAATCAGAAAGGGAAAGGTAAAGTACCTCCCCAAGCTGATATCAAGAAGGATTCCAAGTGTTTCTTTTGTAAAAAGAAGGGACACATGAAGAAGGAATGCGCCAAATTTCAGAAATGGCTTGCAGACAAAGGTAATCCAATCTTGTTTGTTTGTTATGAATCTAATATCGTTAATGTCAATATTAACACCTCGTGGATTGATTCTGGATCAGCAATTCACATTTCTAATTCCTTGCAAGGTTTGCAAAACCTAAGGAAGCCAATGGGAAGTGAGAAAAGCATCTTATCAGGAAATAAGATAGGCTCGCATGTGGAAGCTATAGGAACATGCTATTTAAATTTAAGTAGTGGCTTTGTTTTAGAATTAGAAAGGACCTTTTATGTTCCAAGTTTTTCTAGAAACTTGATTTCAGTTTCAAGGCTTGTACCTTTTGGATATTCCTTTAATTTTTCAGAAACATCCTTCAGTTTATTTTATAAATCTGATTGTGTTGGGTATGGTATTTTTTCTAATGGTCTTTACTACATTAATTTACGAAACATTGTCACTTATGATTCAATGCATGTTCACACTGGCACTAAAAGATGTGTTATTAATGAAAATTCCTCTAAATTATGGCATCGGAGACTAGGTCATATCTCCATAGAAAGAATTAAAAGATTGGTAAATGAAGGGGTACTTAATACTCTGGATTTTATTGATTTTGAGACTTGTGTGGACTGCAAAAACGGAAAGTAGGCCAACAAGTCAAAGAAAGGTGCCAATAGGAGTTCAGACATATTAGAGATCATACATAATGATATATGTAGTCCAGACATGGACTCACATGGTCAGAGATACTTCATTTCTTTTATAGATGATTACTCACGATATATGTATCTCTACATGCTTCAGAAAAAGAACGAAGCATTAGATGCCTTTAAGATCTTTAAGGCTGAAGTAGAGAAACAATGCGGCAAGCAAATTAAGATCGTGAGATCAGATAGAGGTGGAGAATATTATGGTAGATACACAGAAGATGGACAAGCACCTGGGCCATTCGCAAAATTTCTTCAAGAGCATGGGATTGTTTCCCAATACACCATGCCTGGTTCACCTGACTAGAATGGTGTAGCAGAAAGAAGAAACCAAACATTATTGGACATGGTGTGGAGTATGCTTAGTAGCTCCAATCTTCCTAAATCCTTGTGGATTGAAGCACTTAAGATGACAGTGTATATATTAAACTGAGTTCCAACCAAAGTTGTTCCTAAAACAACATTTGAATTATGGAAAGGTTGGAAACCGGGTTTGTGACACATGCGCATTTGGGGATGCCCGTCTGAAGTGAGGATATATAATCCACAAGAGAAGAAGTTGGACCCAAGGACCATTAGTGGGTATTTCAATGGATATGATGAAAGGTCTAAAGGTTACATATTTTATTTTCCATCTCACAGCACTAGGATTATGGAATCAAGAAATGCAAAGTTTCTTGAAAATGACTTGATCAGTGGGAGCGATCAAACCAGGAACATAGTTTATGAGAAGTATCATTCAGAATATCAACCTTCCACCTCAAGTGATAGATTGGTTATTGTTCACAGCACCCCTCAAGTACAAACTGGTGGTGAACAACCAATTGTTGAAGTTCCACAAGCTGTTGACGACATTCCAGTAGATCAGGTAGTTCAAGAGTTGCCAAGAACTTTTGAACAACGAGTTGAACCACATACTTCTCAAGAAGATGATGGTACAACATTAAGAAGATTTACTAAACCAAAGAGAGCAGCAATTCCTGAAGAATCTGACTACAACATTGGAGTCGAAAATGATCCGAGTCCTTTTCACAAGCCATGAGTTGCAAAGAATCAGAATTATGGTACGATGCCATGAAGGAAGAGATGAATTCTATAAACAGTAACGAAGTCTAAGATCTTGTTGAGTTGCCTAATGGTGCAAAAGCCATTGGATGTAAATGGGTCTTTAAGACAAAGAAGACTCATTGGGCAACATTGAGAGATACAAGGCAAGACTTGTTGCTAAGGGATTCACTCAGAAAGAAAGAATCGACTACGGGGAGACTTTCTCTCCTGTATCTAAGAAAGATTCCTTGCGCATTATTATGACATTAGTAGCCCATTTTGACTTGGAGTTGCAACAAATGGATGTGAAAACAGAATTTCTCAATGGAGATCTAGAGGAGGAGGTTTACATGAAACAACCTGAAGGATTCCCCTCTAGTGATGGTGAGCAATTGGTTTGCAAGCTCAAGAAATCATTATACAGATTAAAACAAACATCCTGCCAATGGTATTTGAAATTCCATAATGTAATTTCTTCTTTCGGTTTTGTAGAAAACATTATGGATCAATGTATATACCTGAAAGTCAGTGGGAGTAAAATCGGTTTTCTTGTTTTATATGTGGATGACATTTTGCTAGCAACCAATGATAAGGGTTTGCTGCATGAGGTGAAACAATTCCTCTCTAAAAATTTTGATATGAAGGATATGGGTGAGGCATCTTATGTCATTGGCATTAAGATCCATAGAGATAGATTTCGAGGCATCTTGGGTCTATCTCAAGAAACCTATATTAATAAAATTTTAGAGAGATTTCAGATGAAGGATTGTTCACCAAGTGCCGCTCCCATTGTGAAGGGTGATAGGTTCAATTTGAACCAATGCCCGAAGAAAGACTTTGAAAGGGAACAAATGAAGAACATTCCATATGCTTTTGTTGTCGAAAGCCTAATGTATGCTCAGGTCTGCACAAGACCTAAAATTGCATTTTTTGTGGCAATGTTGGGACGATATCAGAGTGATCTAGGTTTAGACCACTGGAGAGTTGCAAAGAAATTAATGAGGTACCTTCAAGGAACCAAAAACTACATGCTTATGTATAGACGGATGAACAATTTGGAAGTAATTGGCTACTCAGATTCTGACTTTGTTGGATGTGTTGATTCACACAAATCAACTTCATGATACATTTTTATGATGGCCGATGGAGCTATATCATGGAGGAGTGTCAAGCAGACACTGATTGCCACTTCCACTATGGAAGTTGAGTTCGTCTCCTGTTTTGAGGCTACTTTACATGGTGTATGGCTTAAGAGTTTCATTTCTAGGCTTAGAATTATGGATTCTATCTCTAAGCCATTGAGAATATATTGTGACAATTCAGCTACTATTTTTATGGCTAAGAACAACAAAAGTGGGAGTTGAAATAAACACATCAACATTAAGTATTTAGCTATAAGGGAACGCTTTAAAGAAAAGAAAGTGGTAATTGAGCATGTTAGCACTGAGTTGATGATTGTTGATCCTTTGACTAAGGGCATGCCACCGTTTAAAATCAAGGATCATGTAATGAATATGGGACTTGGTTCCATTATGTAGTTTCTCATTGTATGGACAATGTTATTTTAATGATATTCTTAATTATTGTGATGTTTTTCCCATATTTATGTGCACCTTAATTTGATTTGAGAGAACTCATCTGTGTAGGACCAAGAATAAACATAGAGTTTATTCATTAAGAAATTGTTGCCACATAAATTTTAATAGAAATAAATACATAGTAATACATGGAAGATAATACTCGTCATTAGAGGACTTATCGCCATGATTCATGTATCTATTACTTAATACAGATTATCAATGGGTTTTAAGATGAGACATTAAGATTGGAAGTATGGACCAAGTGGGAGAATGTTAAGCTCCCTCTCCCAACGGCCGCTGATTTCTGGAAACCAACTGTAGTAATTTCTGGAAACCAACTGTAGTCATTTCCTTAAATTATGGAAACCAACTGCAGTTATTTCCTTAAATTACAGAAATCAACTGCAGTTAATTAATTTCTTGTTGGGAGCTTCTGGAGTGGTCCATTACTCCCTCTGTAGTTCTCTACCATGATCTGTGGAACATTTGGCACATAGCCAATAGAAGCTTGATGGAAGCTTGGCTATAAATACTTTTGTTTGGTCCCCAAGTTCACTAACTCAATGCCCTTCAGTCTTACACCATCAAGTTAGAGTGAGCAGAGCTTGGAAGTGCCACGTGGATGAGAGATAGATTTTGGGTGAATTTTTGTAATTATGAAGGCATCATTCCTGCAATTTTTTGGATGTTGTATGTGGTCTGAGTGTGTTGTAGTTTAGTGAATGCACTTATACTTGCATCAGTATATCCTTATTTATGTAAATCTCTTTCTTGTGAATTTAAGTTTTTCACATTGAAAGTGTAAATGGATATGTTAGTGTGGATATATTAGTAGATGCTGACCTATTCATCTACATGCATTTAGATAAGCAAGCATTTTATGCTGCAATATTAATATCTCAAATAGAGTATTATATTTGGATATTTAATCGCCTATACGCGAAGCAATCCTGCGTGTTTCTATGCGTTCTTAGCTCCCAAGCGAAGTGCTTTTGACCTCAAACATCAACGAAGTGTGGTTGCTTTTAGCAAGTAATGGAGGTTGTCTGTGGTACAGCAAAATAGTGACGAATTATAAGCTAGCATCAATGGCCCGAGGTATGATTTATTGGGCATTCTTTTAAGTGTTTATTCCGCATTATAAATGCCCCTCAAAGTAGACATATAATGCACACAGAGAGAATGCATACATGACTCAAAAGGAGAATTCTAAAGCCCCTTTGAGGATATGGCGGGCACTAAGGCTCGAAAGATCATGCATATAAGCCAATGGTTTTTTACTTAATGATATGCATAACATAGGGAAGGCCCTGTTAACTAATATGAAAGGAATGGGTAGCATAAGATTATAGAGGAAAATTGAGGCATTTGGAAACCCTTTTAAACCTGGAAACTATCTCCTTAAAGTGATTTGGGGCTATTGATATTTCCATGGTGTGCATCTGATTATGGAGTTCACTTGAATAAATAAAAATCTCATTCCAATCAATTGAATTGATGCTTAGATCATGTTTCAGGATCATTGATACATCAAGATATTGGTATATTTCTATTGGAAAACTATGTTGTGTTCAACATTACACAGGTCATATATTTCACCTGCGACCTTTCCTCAAGTTGCACCTTCAATCAACAGAACCATGCTCCAAAAGGTGAAACCTCTCTCATGGTCGCAATTTTGTACTCCAGGCATGCAATCAAATATGCGACCTGGCCTCCACTACAATTGTGTTACTTTCTCGATAAATGATGCATGTGACCAACCCTACAAAATGGGATCACGACATAGTCGCATCCTTGTTCCTGAAATCACAGTTGGGACATGGTATTTTCTATTGAATAATAGGTTCGATGCTTGTTTAGATCACCAATCAATACAACCCATAAATGTGACCTTTCTCCCTTAAAGGAAAATGCGATCTAATCCAAATGTGAAATGCAATGCCTACATTGCATGAAAAAACCCTCAAGATTTTTAAAGAAGGAAAGAACCAGAGGCTAAAGGGTATAGAATGGTGCTTGAAAAACATGAAGGACGCCCCAGAATTTGTTTAGATGTTTTCTTGGGAATTAATAGCCTCGTATTGTGACTGGAATAATGGGAGGAATGCAAGCGATATCACTCTCCTTAGTGAATTTGTCCTTTACTCGAGATAGTGAAGATTCCAGGAAGTGGACCGCATTCATGTAAAGTGCTAGGTCCCAAAACCAATGAAACTACACACCTTTCAACATTGTAGAACAATGGAATTGCATTCAACATTTTATCTAGGAATGATGACAAAGCCTTGTACCTTTACATAAAGCATCACTTGATGGAGTACCTATTATACAAGGAAATTTCCAAAGGGCTATTTGGGATTAAACAGTTGATGGGTATATGGCTTAGTTGAAGGGAATGGCTCCGAAAAAATGTGAATGCTCAAGCTAAATAAAAACACCATTATTAATGTTTTTTATTTTGGGGCTTACTGTGAACATTTTGATGCTTGGGAGGAGCCTGTAGATACCTCCTACATGAATAACGTTGTGTCAAAAAAAAGGACCAGGGATCCAAATTAATGGTTTTTTTCAATCAATTCATTATGTTTTAAGGTATTTCTTTGTCTGTAAATGTGTGTGGTCTGTGTCATATGTTTTCAAGTAAAAGAAAGGGAGAAAGGATTGACATATGTGGAGAAATTAGGGTTTTGACGATATGGAAACTGGATCCACTCAAGCTCCAAAAATCTTATGGCAATGTGAAGAACACAATGACCGAAGATGATTGGATGCCAGAGGTGCACAATGGAAAGAATTGCAACCATTCATGCAGGTCTTTGTGGTTTCACAGTAGCACTGGCAACAAGAACCAACCCTAGGGTTTCTCAAAACTTATTTTTTCTCCTCACATTCTCTCTTCTATTAGTGTGCAAATGTTATCATCATGATGTTAGTGGTTATGAGATCAATTTAGCATGTACTAAACAATATGCATGAAAAAGCAGTGAGGAAGTCCAAGAGTCATGAGGGGAGGTTAAGAGTCATGATAGGTGAACAGCCACGTCATCTCTATAAATGTGTCCTCATGCCTCATTATAAGGGCCTTTTAGCACTTGAGTTGTGAGGAGTATTAGATAGTTGATTTGTGCTCGAGAGCTAGAGGCACTCAGCTCTTGGCAGCTAGTAGAGTGAGTTATATTGTGGATAGGGTTTTACATTAGGAAATGATATGAGTAGCCCATGTTCCCCTGTTGGGTTTTGACCAACTGCAAGATATGTACATGAAGTTGCAACAACATTAATAAGATTTTCTTCATGTTCAACACTGATTCCCATGCTTACTAATGGTGGTTGTATTGGTTGTCTGATATTTTCACTGTATTTGTATGTGTGCTTTCATATACACAATATGTTATGGACTAATTCATAGTTATTGCATGTATGTTTTTCTTTCAAATCTGTGTTTACTTATTTCTCGCCATGTCGGTGATCTATTGTGAACTAATTTGCAATTAACTTCTAACATGTTCTTGTTTATGTGTGTTTGATTGGTTTTGGTTCGTTGATCCCTCTCATGGCATACCCCTTCTTATTGATGTTGAGACTTGTTTGTACCACTTTTTGTAGTTTGTCAATCTTGGGTTGATTTTATTTCACTGTCTAGGCATTTGATTCTTGTCCCCACTCTGACGCCTTACATTTGATAGCTAAGAGAAAAAACATTCATGGTGGAAATCAAGCCCACATATCGGATGGGGCTCCTATCCCAAATTGTGTGAGGTCTAATTGAGACTTTGCACTGGGGATATTGCCCTGTTGTTGGTAGTACATTCCAAACCGTCAACAAAATTGGTATTAGAAGGAGGGCCAAATGACAAGTAGTATCTGTTGAGTCTATTTTGAACCTCTTATCTAGAATGGATCATCCTCAAATCTTACTTCCGGGGTGTTTATCTAATTTTTCCATTTATATATGTTCAATCCCAAATGAGCCTTTCTATCACTTGTCTAAGTTAAAGTTTGATGGTGAGGATGGAACATCCATAACCGAGCACTTTTTTTATTTCCTTAAGTTTTTGAATCTTACGAAATCAATAATGAAGAGTTTGCTTTTGTGCTCTTCTCCCTCGCCCTTAAAGGTCACGTCAAGCAATGGTGCCACACGTTTCCAATAGCTTCCATCCATTCATCCAAGCAACTCATCAGTAAGCTTCGACAAGATTTTGACAGGTACGATTTACAATATGTGTTTAAAGAGAGAGCTCCAAGCTCAAACTGACAAAAGGTTGTGAATTGGTCCTTAGAATCCTTTTTATCAATGAGGCCTCTTTTTTTTTCGTTTCCATTATTTTCCTTCAAATTCCTCCTCACATGCAACCTATGACCTTTCACCTTCCTTTTATCCTATTTTCCATTATTTTCATAAATAAAATGCCAAATAATGTCTCTTTTCCTTTGCCAATGCCTTTGCCTTTTCCTTTTTCCCCTTAGACATAATAAACCAAATGAACACCCACTAGGATTTTTTCCCGAACTTTCAACTTGGAATATGTGTCCCATGACCTTGGTATTGTTTTTCCTTTATTAACTTTATTACATGTATTTTTAACCTTGGGTTGTTGCAGTGGACTTTGTCACCCACTTAAGGAATCAATACACCACCTCCCTTCCTGATATGTAGGCCTATGTTTAATCACTTCCTAAGCAACTTCTCCTTAGACCTTTGAATTCATGTTCGGTCCTCCTAATATAGTCATTGTTTACATTTCCACAATATTTACATGAATTTACAACTCACAGTGACATTTATAAGAGGGGTAGAAAAAAGGGCGGTCACAATTCCTAAGAATTCATGTAAGTTCATCATTTTTCAAGATAGGTAAAGTATTACATAACTACCACTTTCTTGGGATTGACTTGTACACCACCTTAACGTATGAATTTGAACCTCAAGAGCCTAAAAAATGCATTTTGAGTGCTGCATGAATAACTAGTTTTTCCTCTAGATTCACAAAGACCTATCGACATTCTCTATGTGTGATTTCTATGCTCTACTTTCTAACATTATTTCATTAAACAAGGCTAGTACAAAATTTCATAGGAAGGGTTTGGAAATTTGTTCTAAAGGATCTAGAAACTGGATGGATCATTACAAACAATAAATGGAATCAATAGAAACTCATAATGATCTTCATGTACCATGAATACTATATAATGGATGTCAATCTCTTTCATATTGATTTGGTGGTATCCTAAATGAAGCTAAATATTAATCAAATGATTGGATATATGAAGTTCATCTAGTGGATCATCAATAATTATGATAGGAATATTTCCACTCATTGTAATTTATCAAGGGACTTGGCCCATGGCATTCAAGTGGAATGTAGCCTATTTAAAGGGGAATTAAACCAACATAGAACCATCTTTACTCTGGATTTACTAAGCACTGAGAGGGATCAAATATCTTGATATGCAAACTAGTATAGAGTGAAAAAAGATTTGATCCCTCTCGACCCTTGGTAGATCCATAGATCTATGCTGGTTGTATTATAAAGAAGTGAGAATAATTTTTTGGATAATAAATTATGGATAATTAAAACTACTTGAGGTGGAAGCCAACCCTTTGACTCGCCTCATCATAACAGACCAAAGATAGATTCTAGCTTCTAGTTAGAAGTGATAGCAATAACAAGAATATTTCAAATAGAATCTTTCTCACCATCTCTAGAGATATGGTTCATTAATAAACCAAGGAAAGAGTCAATTATGCCTAAACCAAAGAAATAGTTATCTAAGTCATTGATATTCAATTTATGAATGTTTGGAATTCATATTATGCAAGGAGACATTCTTTTCGCCAATTCAAAGGTAAGATGAAAATCTTCCATTTTGTCTTTCAAAAAAGAATCAAACTCAGCAGTCCAAGATCAAGATAATCTAAATACTCACCATACAAGAGCTTCTTCAAAGATATTCTTATTAAAGGAACATATGAGCCTACTGCTAGACTTTTCACTAAATAGGATCAGCCCTTTTGACTCATGCTAGACTTTTGACTAAATAGGATCGGCTAATTCCCATAGTACCTATCACTAAAATCCCCTTGAAATTAATGATCATGAGTGGAGTGAGAAAAAGGTTCCATGAAATGTGGGGTTGGTTTGACACAATATTTGTGAAGAGATAATCTTCTAAAAAAACAAGGAATACCCTTCTTTCTGCTTAACAAAAAGGATTGAACTTGTAATTAATTAGACCTTTTTGATAAGTGTAGGCCAACCATTTGACTTACCTCATCATGATGGACCAAAGATATATGAACCTTTGTCGACCAATCGTTACCATTGATCTCTTTCAATATCCTCTCCCCCAACCCGCCGTTGTCGTCACTCGGTAATGGCTTCTCTCCATTCTGCAGCAATTGCAGTTGCGTCAGTGCAAGCTCGCTGTCCGAAAAAATGTCGATGCGGTCAAGAGTTTTATGATTCTTCTTCACATGCGTAACGGCCTCTAGAATTGCTTTCGATTCTAGCCGCAAAACATTGTTTTTGTGCTCCGCGTAGGGGCAGAGTATGGCCATGTGTATTCTGAGTCCCGGGGAATAAACGCCATACCCACCTTGGCCTGTGCTCTTAATCAAACTCCCGTGCGTGTATATGTTGTCCATATTGTTTTTAGTATCGCACTCGCATGCACTACTGCTGTTCTTGCTCCCATACTTCTTTAGGTCGTTTCCATTACAAATAATAAGATATCGCATTTCTCTTTATCTTTAATGCTACTATTATTATTATTTCTCCTCGTCGCTCTCTACTATGTTGCACTCACACAGCTCTCACTACTTGACCTAGGATAAATATTAGTAAATAGTAGTATTGCCCAAACGACATGCCTTTCTCTGAATGTTCATGTCGTGCAAACTAATTACAACTCATTTAACACCATCAAAATGAGCCATGACTACATGAACATTGATTTGAACCAAGAGGAATGAATGAAAGAAAAACCTGGTTGACGAAATGAAAATTTTATATATTGAACGTCGGTTGAAACAAACCCTAAATTAACACACCAATAGAATTTCGCAACCTGAGATATACACTTGTGAAGTTCGCAACCTGCAAATAGAATTTCCTCCCGTTACCAGTCCATTTTCCGCTCTGTTACAGCCATCAGTTAGGTTTTCCTCATAAATTGATGCTGATAAACATCGGCGGACTACTGAGAAGGGATTTGATCATTAAAGCCCTAAACACGACATCCAGCATGAACGGTTCGTGCTCAAAAAAATCACGCCTATGTTATGTTTTACAATCACACACGTAAGGTTCTTTTCATCTTTTAGGCACTGCACATTTTCATCAACCCAACGGATTGGACAATGAAACCCACACTCACATAAACTCAATGTCAAGAGTTTGACCCCTCTACTCGAATGTCAAGAGTTTTTGAGTATTATCAAAATACTTTAATGCTCAGAAGAAAAATACGAGAGTAGGTCAATTATCGAGGCTTGGAAGAGATGCTCAAAGCGAGTTGGGTTCGGAATGGCTGATCCTTGGTACTTGCCACAAATATGTGTTTTTACAGCATATTATAATTCACAAGCCATTAGCTTTGGGATGAGATTTTTATGGGTCCATATTGTGGAAGAAAGGTTTGTTTTCAGTCACACCAGTTATACCAATGCGTGGGATGAATTGCCAATGGTGTCTTGCAGATGAGACCAGACCAGGTGTTGCATTGCTGGTCGCATGGACCTGGTCTTTGAAAGCATGCAATCATCATCCGATCATATAATATATTGCACGCAGTTTTGGAGTTCTGTCATCGAAAATATAAATGTTTTACAAGCTGGGGCCATCATCTTCAAATTCCTTGTACATATTTTATCCAGCATTAACAAACTTTAATTTTTTATCCAAACCAAGGACTCTCTTCCATAACAACCTATTAATCAACCTCATCAAATAACAAAACCTTTGAAAAAAGAGATATATTACATTCTTTGCCGAAGATGAATGACTCTGGTAATAAAAACCCATTGTGTTGTAGAAAAATTACTATATTGAAGTGTTTAATCCCACTCATAATCATCAACCAAAAGCATACACAGAGGCCAATATCTCTTGGAGAGCCAAAATTCTTATTGCTCAAGGACTAATTCTCATCAACTCCGTTGTGAAACAGGGGCTGGAAAAGGCCAAAGGAAGTGTGGGAAGAAATGGTATGCATTTTTTGTTCTTCCTGAAAAGTGGAAACAGAAAAACATTTCATTTTAGAATGTGAGGCCTTCAAAGACAACAAGGAAAGTTATGCTCTTGGGATAATCTATTTAACGAGGGGTTTGTCGAGAAGGGAGCATTTATTGTGAAGCTTCACAAAAAAAGGGCCGAATACATCAAGCAGATGAAAAAGCACTCTATCCCATAGGCTATCTTTAGCCTCGTTAAAATAATTTCTAAATTTCTTTCTGATACCTATGAAATTGACCTGTCCTCACACATTCTTCATATAAGGAATGCAGATGGTTGACCTCGGTCACTATAATATCTTTCTTGAATGACTCTGGTGATAAAAACCTAAAAGCCCAATGTGGGGGTACCAATACCTGTGAAATCACCTCCTTAGTATGCTAACCAATACATGCAATAGAAAGGGGCGAAGGCTTTGAACAATTTACACTCGTAAAATCATTTTTTTACTACATTGCTAGAATGCATCCCACTTCCCAACTCTCCTCCAAAATGTAGCTGTGAAGGTAATAGTTCAGCCTTCGCATGTATTCTAATAAAAAATATTAGATAAATACCTCATCTCTTTGCTCACCCATGGAAGGTGTTGCTGGGTAGTAGGAAACCTGTGTTTTTCTTTAATTTCTACTTCAAATGCACAGTGTGAATATACCCATGGAAATAAGGTTTTCTCAAAAATAACTTTAATATAATATAATATATATATATATATATATATATATTAATCAATATTTATATAAATATGTTAATAAACACTTTAAAAGCAACCATTTAATTATCATAAAAAAAAATTAATGGTGAAAAGTTACAATATTCATTTGGCTGAACACCTTGTAAAAAATTTATAAATACACTTTTCTGTAGAAAATTCATCAAACACTTATTTTGCAAATAAATGAACAAAAATGGACATCTTTGAAAGAAGATCTACTACCACTATTGACTAATTTGCTGCCCACTTTCGGGGGTCTTACAATAAAAAGCCATTGAAATGTCTATCCAAAAGCCTTTCTTGTAGAAAATTCACCAAACACTTATTTTTCAAATAAATGAACAAAAATGAACATCTTTTGAAAGAAGATCTATTGCTACTATTGACTAATTTATTGCCCACTTTTGGGAATCTTACAATAAATTCCATTGATATGTCTATCTAGATGAGCTCATTTTGTTGGCAAACCCAATGAGGGGCCATAAATGAAGATTTGGATATAATACTTTTTCCCTTGATAGTCTTGACTATCCTTCATGTTGGTGATGGAAAACACTCCAGATATACAAAATCCCTACTAGTTTTCAAACATGTATGTTTCTATTGCTAAATAATAGAGCCCTAAGTTGAGATTTACTATAAAAATTAGAGTTATGGGTGCCTACGAAAATGTAGTTTATGTGAGGAAATTCAAAATGAAATGTTCTTATTATCATGCTCTACCCCTTCACCAAATAGGTTTGGAACAAAGTTTTAGGCCTTACTTGTCTAAATTGAAAATTACAAGTAGATTTAACTAAAGTACCCTTAAGAAAATGGAAAAAAATAAATAAATAAATCAAAGCTTCAACCCTCACCATTGCATGTGGTGTTTGGCTTCAAAAGAATGAATAAGATTTCAAAAATAAAAAGAAGCACTACCTTTCATTTTTTCTCCACAAAATTTGAATATCTGAATATATTTCCCTCAAGTTATATTGATCCAACCATAGAACATGGGGATATTTTTTCATCATAAACACATACTAGAAAGGGCTTCTTAAATGGAGCCTCCAAAGGAGCCCCAGTTAAAGGACGAGGAAGGGGGGAAATATTCCTCATTCGAAACTATAGCATCCATTTAAAAGATCCCATTGTCATGTCAATAAATAATCAAAGCGAGCTTACAACCCTAAAATTTACCCTAGTCTTGGCTACCAAAAGAGTAATCACTCACCTTTATTCATGGGATACTTCCAAGCTATGATCAAGTGCACCAAATGAGAAGCTAAATTGAGGAACCTTTTATTACAACCACTTTCACAAGATGTAAAACATTTTCAATCCACATTTACTCACATTATATATTTCATGTCTACAATTAAACCAATAAGGAAGTTCATAACATATTTAAGGATGACCTCAACATGCATGAAGACATTTGGGAGACCATGGAGTCCCAACAAGGAAACATTTATAAATATCTTCTTGAATCCTAAATTTAAAATCCTATCTATTTTTTTGAAATGAATTTATAACTTCTGAGAGTTGTAATTGTAACAATTTGGTTGACATGCTTGAAGACTTGTGAATATTAGATTTTCTTGTTGTAGCACAAATCTATTGATAATTTTTGTGTCAAGAAAACAAAGGGTGGATTGGAACCCATTATATGCAAATGATAATAAAACTTATTTAGTTTTTTCTTATTCTTCATTACAATGAAATGATAATAGAACTCATGTAATTTTGTATTAGTCTTGATTACAACAACAAATAATTCTAAATTAACCCATTCGATCTATAGTCCCTATTCATTTAGGGATTAAAGAAATATCCACTATGGTATTTTTAAGTTGTGATTTTGTTACTATCAAATAAAAGTACATTCTTTATCAACTTGACCATGGTTTCATGTCAATGAAAATATTCATTATAAAGTTACTATTACATGTGAATGAAGTTGTCCTTGTTCTCATCTCAACACTTAATGTATGAGAATATAAATTGAGTGGGGAAGGTAACACTCCATCCTATAACCACTAAAGTTAAATCTAATTTTCTTTGTTACATACATGATTTGTAGTCAAGTAGCTAGTGATTAGTTTCTACTGGATAAACATATGTTAATATTGAATATGAAGCATCAATGGTATTTGACCTAAAAGGTGTTGTGATTTCATTCCATTTTCCTACACTTCAAGACCTTCCAACTGTTATTCAAGTTGATTGGGATTGGAGGTTACTTCTTTAAGTGACATGTATTTATATTTTGATTGTCGTTTATTGTTTCATAACTTTTTAAATATGAACACGACACCTCACCATTTGGCATAGATTGGTTTCCCATTTATATAAAAATGATCTTGAACATACATGTATGACTAATAGAGGTTTGTGTTAGAGTTGTCAATATTTCTCATAGATTACACTAAATAACAAGTACGATGTCTAAATAATCCAATTTCTTTTAAATAGGTTCTCAATCAAGGATATTAAGTGTTAATATTTTGTTTTCAATCTATGTTTTGCTTACATATCACTGTATTGCCTACTGATGTGATCACAAGTTTGAAATATTAATTCTTCTATTTTCTAGTGAATCTACAAAGTTTTTTGTTCCATCAGCAGATCCTTCATCATTTTTCCCTATAGATGTGTATTATTTTGTAGCAAATACATTTTGTGATATCAAGAAAACTTTCTCTCTTTTTCAATCTATGAAAATAAAAACCTAGGTTGTTGTACTCTCTTGAAAACCATGTAACCCCATATGTATTACTAATATGTTGACCAATTAATTGAAGATATATTAGATTGATTAGTATGGTCCTCTAATGGAATATCGATTCGATGTGAGCGCTCTTCATATACCAAATAGATTTGAAGTACAAACCCTAAATTATCAACACTGTGATGGTATGGAGGAGGCAAGGTAGTATAGTAGTGCATCATGGTTGCTTTATTGTGTGTCTTGATGAGAAAATTGATTGTATAATTTAGTAAAGTGTATATTAAAAGATTTAATAGATTCTTTATTTGTGAAGGTGACATTATTGTATTATTGTAAAGGATCAACAGGGATTTCTTGTTGGCCATAAGTGGATTTAAACCAATAGCACAACTCTACCCAAGTAGAGAAAGCCTTAGGAGATAACTCAAAAAACTCAGTTGCTTCCTTCCCTTCTAAACAATCAACAAAGAGGTGCATACATGTGTCATTATCGTTGGTGTTGATATTATGCAAGCATTTGAGAAGTTAATAAGATGTTCATTAGCGGTGATGGCATCGTCAGTTGAAAATTTGGGTAGGTGATCGTTAAAACTCGGAAGTGGTGCATTATCATGTGTCTAATTCAAGGAAAATCTACATGCCAAGGATTCACATTCAGGGCCCCTTCAAATTGAAATAGCTAATATTTTTTTATTACTTTTGCAGGATTTGTCGTAGATTGAACATGATTCAATGCATAATAAAGATTTCCAATTTCAATAGAGGATGAAGATGATGTGGAAGAGGGAATATAATGGGAAGATGCTTTCATCCCAGACATAATCCTTTGAGAAGGGGAAGTAGTCCTAGAAGCATAGACAAAGTCTCAATAGAATTGAAGCCAATCTTGGGAAGCAAGAACTGCCTTTTGCCTTTGGACTTCGTTCAAAGGTTTACATTTAAGACTTGAACCACAAATCCTTCTAGTAACACATGATTCATTGGACATAAGCTACTTATTTGTGATTGCGGTGATCCCCTAGATGCCTTTCTATAGCTCCTCTTCTCTCTTGCAACTCAATATCTTAGGTTATAATGGCCTAAACCTATTCCAATTTAGCAAGAGTATGCGAATTGTCAAGGATAACATTTAATAATGAGTGTTAAATACTCCTTTAATAATTTAATTAGATTGGAAGATCTAGTTGATTAGGAGACTGAATGGTGATATAGCCAGAAATATTAATGAACGAGGGGTACATGAATCGATCCCTAGTATGATCGCCAAACAAAAAATGTTGATGAGTGAAATTTTTTATGCTTCACTGACAACCCCTTGAACCACACAGGGTGTGTTAGATAATGGGATTTGGCCCAATGTTTAATGCCCTTAGTGTTATTTTATACTTATTTACAGAAAACTATTTTTAGTAAAGAAAATTGTGTACAATATGATATATATTCAAGGAAAAAGGGAAGAATGTACAATAAGCACAATATATAATAGCATTAAACTAAATATATGAATAAATATAAAACTTGAAAAAATGATAAATTTATGAGTAGATTTAAGGGAATACCTCGTCTTCAATAAAATATTTGACTCTATTTTCCTGGTTTATAGCATTGCATTGGTAAAGAGGTTGTAAAAGGTTCATTCTTGTAAATTTTCCATGGAATCATGCAAAGCCTTAAGCCATTAATGGATGAAAGTTGAATTGGGCTCCCCTTGTCTTCTTTTAAGGTGAAAAAGGGTAGGGATACCATAAGCATCTACTTTAGGGATGTTAAAGTATTGGATGAATTGTTTTACCAATAAGCAAAGATTATGAACCAACCCTTCAGGGAGAAGATGGTACCAACTATGAGTTTCACCTATTAGGGAGTGAGGAAAGAGATTTCTATTTATATTGTTGCCTAGAATAAACTTGGCATAGACGACAGCGAAGTAATCCAACTAGTGCTAAGGGTCTTCCCCAATATCGCCACTAAAATTAGGTAATTTTGGTAGGTATGGAGGAAACCATGTTCCTACAATTTGATGGGTAAAAGGTGGTCTAAATATTTGGGCGAAGGAAGGATGGCTCGGCCAATGCCGAAGTATTATATATGATAATAATTTAAATAAACAATTTAAAAATAAATAAAAATAAAAAACATCTTTTAGGATGCTTAAGCATGGCTCGACTAACAAGAGAGAGGGTTGGTAAAATAATTTCAATTTGGTGTTATAAGGATGGGTCCTTCAATGGCACTTTAGCTACCCTCTCTTTGAACTGGTTCCTTCCCCCAGGAGCGGTACTTAAGCGGTACTGAAATCAATCTAGGTTTGTAGAGAGGCATGGGGTTAGCCTGTCAATAGGCATGGGAAGAAATGTAAGTAAGGTATCATCCTGGTATCTAACAAGTAAGGTAATTAAAGTGTTGGGTAGTGGAGATCCCGCGTAACAGTTTTGGGGATGAGAGATTATAAGTAGGATAAAAATATTGTAAAACTCTTAAATATGTGGAGCGCGAAATGTAAAAGGTCGAGTCAAAGGGTTGTCCACCCAAGAAATAATATAGAATAATAGGAAGTAAGTCGATCCGCAGGCCCTAGGAAGGTATAAATAGAGCGAGACTCTATGGGTAGAAGGTAGCTTTTGGATGTAATCTTGGATCTGTTATGTAATGTGTTTTTGAGAAGAAGTTTTGGAGCATTTGTAATTCCAATTCAAGGGTATTGGGTAGTGGATAGAGGCTTTGCAGCTGTGTGCACAGAGGCCTGGTAGAGTCCGCAGTTGTGTGCGCGGATCCCTGCAGCTGAGTGTGCAGGCTAGATCTAGATGTATTGGTGATAAGGTAGAAATAAAGATAAGTTGATTTTGAAACATTGTGTCAATCTGAGCTACTGCAAATCTGGTTAATTCATGATTGGTATTGTTATTGATTCTTTATGCACATGTTATGGATTATTGTAAATTTGTATCTCTGTTAAATACATGCACCAGTTATCTTGATTAAATTTTTTCTTATAGACCCTTTTAAGTAGATCTGATCTATGGTAAATCATTCAGTGATTAGTATTGAGAAGTAGCCCTGTTTCGGGTCTATGCGGAAGGAGAGCAGCACAAGGCTGCAGGATGGTGCAAGGGCCCTTCAGACCACATCAAGACATCCCAAGGGTGTGGAACCCTGGTTCCAACACCCTCCCTTGCTATTTCGGGTGAGACCTCAATCAGCGCTCAGCGGGCTATTGCCGAAGGGCCGATAGCTGCAGGATTTGTTTGGCTAAATAATTCTTCTAAACCTGGGTTAGGCCCATATAAGCCAACAAATGGTTCCGTTGCCAGGACCAAGATCTGCCTAAGGGGTGTCTGATGTGGAACGCGGGGACTCTATAGAGAAGGAATTAAAGGATCAAAGGGACAAGGAGCAGTAGCAGTTCAGAGTACATTGACAAGGCTAACAATGACAAGTGTGATCCAGCTACCGGTATTTAAAGGAGCAGGAAGCGAAGATCCAGAACAATTTTGGTTCGTGTTAACATCAGTATGGAACACACATAGAATTACGGATGAGAATATCAGAAAGGCTACGTTAGTTAGCGCGTTGCAGGACCGAGCGCTGACATGGTACATAAAGTACTCAAGCGATCACCCAACTGTAGGGACAGCAGAAATCCAGACCGAACTAAAGAAAGAGTTTAGCCGGCAGAAGTCAGAAACACAGTCGATCATAGGGTTCAAAGAGATCCTGATGATGCCTGGTGAAAGCTTGTGGGATTTGGATCAAAGACTGAAAAGTACTATCCAGGAAGTAAACATGACACTAACGGATGCGCAGCACAGCGCTTGGTTTATGGCATTGTTAACACCACATCTGAGGATAGCTTTGTCACAATAGAAGATCTCAACCCAGGCTGAAGCATTGGAGACAGCGATAAGGTTGCACGAAACTCTGTTACAAGACCCAGGGTTGGGAGTTTAGCAAATCCAAGCACAAATATAAAACTTGTGTTTGGAAATGAAGAAGTTAAAAAAGGAACAGGCACCTCGCCCAGAAGTCAGGGAGGAAGTATGGTGTATAAATTGTAGGAGCTAGGAGCACGATAAATATCATTGCCTCGTCTTGGCGAATTATGTGGTAATGGGGGGACCAACACCATTATAACCAGAGGAACAGGCAGGGCCAAGCGCGAGAACCCCGCTCTTGTGTGCAATCTGTCAGGTGGGAGGAAAGCATAACACAGATAACTATCATCTACTACCAAAATTCAACTAGACACCCCAGCACCTATTTTGCAACTTTTGCATTATGGTGGGCCACGAGGAAAGAGACTCTCATAACTATCAATTATTAATGGACCAGTCACCTGCCTACAGAATGCAGAATAAGGCGTGAGGTCAAGATCCAGCCGCGGTGATCTTGCATGGTGGGTTTTAGGGATGTGGACGAGGACAGGGCGGAATGGGGCTAGGAAGGGGTCGCGGGCAGCTAATCTGTTACAATTGCGGAGGACCAGGACATTACACGCGAGATTGTACCAACCCAACTAGAATATTATGCACTTACTGTGAGCAATTCGATCACGAGCTGAAAGATTGCCCCACACTGATAGCATAGATTCATGAAAAATGGGTAGCGCAACCTACGATGACCCAGAACGTACAGATGATGAGGTCCAAACCCTGCAACGAAGACCCCCAGGTAAACATGGTACTAAGAAGTGGCATGGCCATAGGAGAGGATAAAAGGAACTTAATTAAGGAAGAGGCAAGGGTTGGCAAGAAGACATCTCTGGAAGCTAGGGAGAGCTTCGCGGAGGTATCTACCCCAGGTAGTAGGGATCAACCTGAGCAGGACAGGGATCCCTCGATGATAGCTACCTTTTTAGAGACATGCATAAAATTGTTGCGCGATAATAGGGTGATTAGAGGCTTTAAAGAATTAATAAATAGGTGCTCAGGGACATGGAAACCTAGCATGGTCCGCAAACTAGGAAAACATGCAACACGGACGGGGCGAGAGATGTGATTAACGGCACAAATTGGCGACTATGAGATGGATCAGATCATTTTGGATTTGGGCTCAGATGCAAATGTATAGCCTAAACAAACTTGGGAGCGCATGGGTAGGCCTACACTACAATGGTCTCCTATTCAGTTATGGATGGCGAACCAACGGAAAATCCTGCCCATGGGAAGGTTGAAGGGAATTATGGTACATATAAAAGGCGCGAGCACCAGAACAAACTTTGAAGTAATTGAAATCGTGGATGAAAGTACGCCTTATCCTGTGTTGTTAGGAATAGACTGGGCCACCGACATGAATGGGGTTATTAATTTAAAGAAGCGGACAATGATATTTGAAATGAAGTCACTTCACGTAGTCGTTTCGCTAGATCCGGCTAAAGGACCGTGCTACATTGAACCTGTGCGCAACAAAGAAAGTGACGACGAATTAGACTGTATCTACAATATTTCTGCACAAAGGCAAGAATGGGTCAAGTCAATGGAGGATATAAGAATATCACGGGGCTATGTAGAGTCCTGCACCATCAATTCAGATGAAGAAGATGAGCGGTGGCATAACAGGTTGAATGGAGTAACCACACTACACTGCAATATGGTGACTAAATATCTGTGCTGCATGAGGGCCCAGGATCACGAACTGCCAATGTATGATGGACTGACAATAATAGATGAATTTCTGACCAAATTTGAAATCACGATACCAGAGCACCAACGGTTTGATGTGTTGAGATGGGAGTTGCGTGCACCACCTGCGCGATGGTGGGGCACACATGAAGGGACTTTTGAAGATTGGTGCGGTTGCAAGCGCATGCTGCAGATAAGATTTGGGAAGCGAGAACTACGAATAACAGAGAAATACAATGGACGTGATGACCCATGCATGAAACTTACTAGATGGATCAAAGCCTACAGGCAGGAACCTCAACCAGAATGGGTGAACTTATTTTATCACACCCTGGACGTCATTCCTAGAAACTGGTATACTGAAGCAGAGCTCTGACACGGCACGGGTGAGTGGGATATCTTGAGCGAAGGGGTTTTGTCGACATTCCTCTTTGAAGATCAATGGATGGATACTGTGGACGATGCATTACAGCTAGCGAAGGCCGCCATTTTCAAAATGCCATGGGAACCAAAAGAAACCGTGCAGCCCGACTGGTCGCAACAGTTGAGCTAGGCCCTCGAATGCTACAATGTCCATGTAGAAGATGATGAGGATGACTCGCGAAACATCAATATTCCAGAATCAGAGGGGAGACATGAGGTGCACGGACCCGAAATCGAAGATCCAGATATCACGGCGCCGTTGAAAACGAAAAAAGTAAATATCAAAACAAAAGAAGAGCCGAAGTATGCAACCCTTGGGGACTATTGGGATGAAGCCACGCTGGAAAAGGTCATCGAGTTGCTTCGGGAATATCGAGATTTACTCCCAACAAAAATCACGGAGCTAAAATGGATCCTGGGAGACCTGGGAGTGATGAAGATAAAGTTGAAGCCAGACACGAAGCCAGTTAAGCAGCGACCCTACTAATTGAATCCAAAATACAAAGCAAAGGTCCACAAAGAACTGGACAAGATGCTGGCAGCAACAATCATTGAACCAGTCAAGGATTCTGATTGGGTACGTCCTATGGTTGTGCAAGAGAAGAAACAGAAGGATGAGATTCGCATTTGCGTGGATCTCAAGAAGCTCAATGATGCATGTTTTAGCGATCCATTTCCAACACCCTTTACAGATGAGGTACTAGAAAATGTGGGTGGGCAGGAAGCCTACTCCTTCACGGACGGGTTCTCAGGATACCACTAGATCAAGATCGCGCCAGGTGACAGGAGTAAAACAACGTTCGCCACTGAATGGGGTTGTTTTCAGTATACGGTGATGCCCTTTGGACTAAAGAATGCGTCGGCGATATTCTCACGCATTATCGTAGTGGCACTCAAGGAATTTATACACAAGTTCTTATAGGTCTATCTTGATGAATGGACCGTATATGGACTTGTTAAAAAACACATAGCGAGCTTATGGTTAATGCTAGCTACTTACCAATGACACCAGATTGCACTAAACCTAAAGAATTGTACTTTCCTCGTCCCCTTCGGGAACTTGCATGGCCATGTGGTTTGTAAGAAAGGCCTAATGATGGATCCGGAAAAGATCGTTGTCATACTCAATCTGCAAGTGTCATGAAGTGTCAAACAACTATGCACCACACTGGGACACACGGGCTACTATCGGAAGTTCATCAAAAGCTACACCCAGATCATGGCACCAATGGAACAGTTGCTGAAGAAGGATGCTACTTATTGCTTGAATGAGGAATGCAACAAAAGTCTGGAAACACTTAAGGAAAGATCGCATTCGTGTATCATGTTGGGTGCGGTACTTACTCAAGAAGGAGCAGAGGGAATAGATCACCCGATTGCATTTGCAAGTCTCCGGTCAAAAGCTGAGAAGAATTACTCCACTACTAATGAGAGGGATTGGAGATGGTATACGCACTTCAAAAATACCGCCACTATCTTCTCGGTGGACACTTTAAGATGTATACTGATCACTCTATGCTAAAATACCTAGTGAATAAGCCTGTGTTGTGGGGGCGAATTTGTAGGTGGTTGTTGTTATTCCAGGAATATGACTTCGAGTTCATCGTAATGTCGGGACGTCTAAATGCAGGTCTAAATCACCTGTCCCAAATTGAGACTGGTGAAGAGCCCACAAATTTACAGGAAGGACTCCCAGATGCACAACTATATGCAGTACGAGTTGCGGATGGCCACTTTGAGGATATAATCCATTTCTTAACTACAGGAATTGTGCCGCAAGGATATTCTGTTCAGTAGAAGAAGGAATTGGTGATACGTGCAGCAGACTTTACTATGATTGCAGGGCATCTCTACAAAATGGGCAATGATGAAATCTTATGCAGATATGTGCCTGAATTCGAGCGCGGACAAATATTGGCCGAAGCACATGGTAGAGTGGCGGGAGGAAATTTTGCAGGTCGCGCTACCACACAGAAGATTCTTCGCACAGGACTATGGTGGCCAACCCTACATCAGGACTCGAAAGCGTATTGTTGGGCCTGCGATGTCTATCAACGAACAGGGAAACCATCGCGGAGAGATGAAACGCTGCTCCAGCCACAGATGACACTACAACCATTTGAGAAGTGGGAAATTGACTTTGTAGGACCTATCGCGTCGTGAGGAAAGACGGGCGAGCGCTATATCATCACCACGATAGAATATTTGACTCAATGGGCAGAGGCACAGCTGGTTAAGGACTGCACGGCTGCAACAGGTGCGAAGTTTTTGTTTGAGAACATACTAACAAGGTTTGGATGTCCCAAAATTCTCATGAGAGATTAGGGAACGTATTTTCTAAATGAAATGATCAGCGCGCTCACTGAGGAATTCTAGATATATCATCAACAGAGTATGCCATACCACCCGAAAGAAAATGGGACTGTTGAAGCATTCAACAAAATCTTGGAGACTACGTTGACCAAAGTCTGTAACGCACAGCGAAATGACTGGGACTTACGCATCCCTATTGTGCTATGGGCATATCGAACCACGTGCAAGAAGCTGACGGGCCAGACATCTTTTCGGTTAGTCTATGGCAAGGAGTTCGTTATGCCTATGGAATACATTGTGCCAAGTCTGCGGATAGCTGCAATAACAGGTATGGCAAACCGCGGGGCTTTGGAGGAACGGTTCACGCAGCTAAAGGAACTGGAGGAGGAACGGTTTGTAGCTAGATTCCATCAGCAAGTGCAAAAAAATCAAGAGAAAGTGTGGCATGATCACCATATCAAGGGGCGCACCTTAAAGGAAATGATCTGGTATTACTATATGACAGCAAGTTCGAGAAATTCCTTGGCAAACTCTGAATGCATTGGTTGGGACCCTATGTCGTCAAAGAAGTTACCGATGGGGGTGTGGTTCAGCTTGCCAAACTCAATGGAGACCCCTTCTAGGGAAGAGTGAATGGCAGTCATCTGAAGCTCTACACGGGTGGGTCGACCGTCTGACTAACTACCTGAGGGACAGTCTCACTACTCCAACCAGTTGGAAGAGAGCGTGGGACGATAAAGTAGTCTGGGGGAAAGAGGCGCGATTGCAAGGATACATGTAAATTTGGCCAATCACAAAGGTCGTGGTTGCGTGGAAAGGAGTGTGCTGATGTGTTGCTAAGAGGTGACTGTTACTGTCACTATTCATGACAAGATGTCTGCATTATGGCAAAAGGGAGCGGGTGGCGGGCAATTAAGAGAAGTGGTATGAGCCAAATATGGAACGAGCTGCCACAGGTTTAACACGAGGATGCCAAAACATGCTGGAGCCAGTGAATTTGAAATTTGAAATGCTTATAAATCACAGAGGGGCATCCACTGGGCAACCTACACTTCTGGAAAACACAAGCTGGTTAGCTATATGGAACTTTTCATTATCTCTGCACAAGGAGTAAGCCCGAGGGTGGTGATCTGGCCGATGGAAAGGCAGGGCTCTCTGAGGAACATGGTGTTAAAAACTGCGAGTGCCATGCAGAGTTCAAGATCAACAGTAGGGGATGTACCGGAAAATGGGAGACACGAAGCAAAATTAGCCTGTATGTCACCACCTCGCCCAGGGGAAGGCCGACGAACTACAATAGAAAAGAGAAAGGATGGAAAGACAGAGACCACTGGTAGAAATGCAGTTAATAACTTGTCCCTGATGTACCTTGAGGATTGGGATCGCGTGAACAACAACAAAGGTCTTGTAAAATTGCAACACAAGCTGCAGCAGACAATGCGAAGAGCAAATACGAAGGTAGGAAGTGGCTGCGGTGGTACAAGGAGGTCCCATATGTGGCTCCCCCACTCGAGCTAAAATCCTATGAGGGGGTGTTCTGTGTTAACCGAGCAGAGTAGAATGAGCATTATCAGTCGTGAGAATTGGTAGAAACAACAAAGCGGGAGCCGAATGAAGCGTTGTAGGAGACAGCGAAGGAGCAGCAGGACGATGAATGTCAGTCAAAGGGACGTGAACCACGAAGCCAAGGCAGCGCATCTCACCGCACCAACGAGTGACTCAGGATGAGTCACGATGATTTTGTTGGGGGACTTTTGGGTAGCGGAGATCCCGCGTAACATTTTTGGTGCTAAGAGCCTATAAGTAGGATAAAAATATTGTAAAACTCCTAAATATGTGGAGCGCGAAATGTAAAAGGTCGAGTCAAAGGGTTTTCCACTCAAGAAATAATATCGAATAATAGGAAGTTGGTCCGCGGACCCTAGGAAGGTATAAATAGAGCGAGGCTCTATGGGTTGAAGGTAGCTTTTGGTATGTAATCTTGGATCTATTATGTAATGAGTTTTTGAGAAGAATTTTTGGAGCATCTGTAAGTCCGAGTTGAGGGTATTAAGTAGTGGATAGAGGCTCTGCAGTTGTGTGCGCAGAGGCCTGGTAGAGTCCGCAACTGTGTGCGCGGACCCCTACAGCTGAGTGTGCAGGGTAGATCTGGGTGTATCAGCGATAAGGTGGAAATAAAGATAAGTTGATTTTGAAACATTTTGTCAATCTAAGCTATTGTAGATCTAGTTAATTCATGATTGGTACTGCTATTGATTCTTTATGCACATGCTATGGATTAATGTAAATCTGTATCTCTATTAAATACTTGCACTAGTTATCTTGATTAAATGTTTTCTTAAAGACCCTTTTAAGTAGATCTGATCTATAATAAATCATTTAGTGATTAGTATTGACAAGTAGCCCTGTTTCAGGTCTACGCGAAATAAGAGCAGCGCGAGGCTACAGGATGATGCACAAGCCCTTTAGACCACATCAAGACATCCCAAGGGTGTAGAAACCTGGTTCCAGCACCCTCCCCTGCTACCTTGGGTGAGACCTCAATCCACACTTAGCAGCCTATTGCCGAAAGGGCTAGTAGCTGTGGGAATTGTTTGGCTAAATAATTCTTCTGAACCTGGGTCAGGCCCATATAAGCCAACATAAAGGAAATTCATCCCTAGCAAGGAAGGGATTCCAATTGCTTTAGGCAGATAAGAGAGCTTATAGGTAGGTAAAGAGAGTGTATAGGTAGGTAGGAGGTGGTAGGCAAGTAGCGTTTGTTTCCTTCACCTTCTAGGCAGGTCTCGTTGGGGGCATAAAGCAGCAGGAAAGGAAGATTCCCTTTGTATGGTTCCATAACAACCAGGTCGATAACCACCAAGTTTGGAGTTAGAAGTAGTAGTGCCTTTAGCAACTTACCCAGCGGTGGACATTGACTTATTACTTAGCTAAAGACATTGATGGCTCTCCATGAACCCACCAAGTTTTTTGGCAAGAGCTAACGAGCCTTTCATAGGGAATTTAATGCCCCTATAGAGGCTTGTTCACAATACATGGCTATGGGCAATCATAGGAAGATTTGACAGCATCTAGCAGCCTTTGTGCGATAGTCAAATATTTCTGGCTTCCAACACTTTCACGGCTCTCCCCTATTTCCCAGCAGCTCTACTGCTCTGACTCCCACATTAATGCACATTGCCTGGATATTTGTTGCCTTACCTTCAAGACGCGGCAACAATCAGTCCCTCTATTTCAAATTTTAGATTTGAGTTTTGAGCACAGATGTGCCTTTTATATGATACATATACGACGAGTTAAGAAATACGTTGTGTGACGCTTACTTGAATTTTGAAAACCCTCCAAACTTTGAAATTTGAATTTAAAATCGCACTCAAATTTTTGAAATGTATTGACGACATAACCATTGTTGGGTTTCCACCATGGTTTTTGTCTTACATTCGCCCACCGCTGAGGTTTCATGAAGTTGGTGGTGAAAGTATCAAAATGTTTCTGAAATTCGGTACACTACCCAAGTGAGCTCGGAAGAAATGCAGGCAAGTTACAAAGAGCTTGTGAAGCTGGCCCATTTATACCAAGTGAACTCCACAAATTTGTTATGTGATAGAGGCTACATTGCACCTGAGTATGTCGTTCATGGGGAATTGACGAAAAAGGCAAGTGCTTATAGTTATGGTATCGTGGTTCTTGAGATCCTGATCCGAATTGAATCCTAAACACTCTCTAAGTTTTCATAAACTCATTCAAATTATGCCAAACAGATTAAAGTCTTAGAAATATCAAGCTATCAGAAGGAATCCTCGTGACAGTTGTTATTGTGATCAGTGCAGAGTAACGAGGACCCTCGGTCGAGCGCACAGATTGTTGTCCCATGGTAACACGCGCTGGCGCAAATTGGCAAAACCAAAGGCTAATTCAAGAAACAGGGGTGGTTTCTGATACACGATTAGCGCTAAAGTAGGGTGTCCCCCTCAATGAAGGAAAGCCCCAAAGTGCCCGGACCTAAAATGGCTATGTAATGTGGAAAAGTAATAAATTCGGTTTCGTGGATTCTGTAAAACCAGTAGGATATCGGAAGGCCTCAAGGTGGTAAGCAGTTTTGGCCGAGTCCCGCCTGATGCCACACACTGAGTGACACACGTCCGACAGAAGAGAGAGAAAATCACTCACATCGGACGGGTAACCATTGAGCTAACTATCTGCCCAATATGCATAATGACCGTAGGATCTAGGGGGTCCATATCAACAGCGGAGGCATGTCCCGATGAATGACTGGATTTGACATATGATAAAGCAAGATTATATGGGATTTGAAGTCTGACGTGGATGATTCATTGGCAGGGATTCGTATTTCGCGGGCAATCTTGGAGCAAATGGAAATAACGACCGTTCAAACATTTCCAAGAGAACTGACACTCATTTCATTATGAAACAGGTGGCCACCTCCCTGTGAAGTGTTACACAGTTATGATGACGCAAAATAGGGGAGTTAGAATAGACAGAGGAAGGAAAACCAGAATGCTAGGAATCGGAAACGAACCGACAAAAAGCAGACTGACTTTAAAGCCATGAACTAACAGAGACAGAGCAAGCAGAAAGGCAGGAAGGAGAGTTAGTTAAGAGCAGAGAGAAGAAGCCAACCTGACCTGAGGGCAGCATCGAGCCAGGAAACCAGAGAGAGTCAGAGAGTTTGTGCATTCCAAAGAAAGCTTGAGAGGTTCAAGCGAGCTCCTGGACATAGGCCTATCATGTATGAGTTTCAAATTGGGCACATACTACTGTGACCAGTAGAGGTAAAGTACTAGTAAGGAGAGTTTGTGTACTCAAATCCTACTAATTCATATCTGTTGAGTGAGACTCAAATTAAGCTCACTGTTGTAAAGAAACTCTGCTTTGAAAATATAATAGAGAGGCCACCACTGAAGGCTAGATCGGGAGACGTAGCCCAGGAGTATTGGGTGAACTCCTTATTAAACTTGTTGTGTTTCCATGTTTGCCTATTATGTTTTCTCTAAACTTCTTCAGTGTCTGTGTATTTTGCAATCTTATCCATCTGTTGCATAAAATAACATAGGCACATCCATGCACATGAGTCTGTAATACCTTTAATTCTTTGTCCTAGATAAATTCCAGATCAAGTGGTATCAGAGCTCTAGGTTACTAAGGTTACACAAGCTTGTGCTGGATTTTGTTATTGAATGCTAACTAGATCAAAGCTTAAACTAGGAGAAGGAGCATTGGTTGAAACTAACCCTGAAATTAGAAGAGTCTATCATGAGAGGAAAATGTCAAAAGAAAGTCCCTTGGAATCAGACCCTCAGTTTATGGATAGTTTCATGACCATGAGAGCCATGGTAGAGGAAATGTATAGAGAATTTAAGAAAGGTAGAGAGGAAGATGCATCAAACTCCAAAATAGATAAAGGAGCAGAACAATCTCTCCTCCATGACCACTCTAAAGGCAAGGGGAAAGAATAAAAACTTTGCACACCTCCTAGTAGCCCTGAAAACAAAAAGAAGACATATTTGATTAAATTAGATGTTAAACTTGATTTACCAATATATGATGGAGAGTTGAATGCAGAGAAGTTGGATAATTGGATTAGATTGATTGATTTTTATTGCAAAGTGTAGAGTATTGATTAAGACAGTAGTAAGATTCAACTAGCCAGCCTACACCTTGGAGGCACTGCCTTGGTATGGTGTGAAGGAAGGACACAAGCTAACATGAAGAAGCATGGTAAGATTCTTTCTGTCTGGAGTGAATTTTTTTCTGCAATTAAAAAGAAATTCTGTCCACTAGCCTATATGCAGCAAGCCATGATGAGCTGGCAAACTCTTCGACAATTAAAAGGGAAAAGTGTACAAAGTTACACTCAAGAATTTAGGAAAAGAGCTTTGATTCTACGAATTTATTTAGACTCACCTGAAACTCTGTTGAAGTATATAGGTGGTCTACACATCTACTTAAGACACACAATTCTCATGTTTAATCCCATTAACATAGATGAGGTATCTGTTCAAGCTACACATCTAGAGGCTAGAGGAAAGAATGTGAACCCAGAAGTTGGGGGATCATCCAAACCCATGGCAAGAAAAATCAAGGAGAAAAGAAAACAGAAATCGAAAGAGAGGAAGACAAACACTGTACAAAAGACAAAGTCTTCATGCACTCTGGGCATGATGATGAACACTGCTGGATTTTGCATCCATAGCTGAAACCCAAGTATTTCGAGGGCAAGAAGAAGAAGATTGTTGCAGCTATTCAAAAGGATTTGTGGTCAGACTCAGGAGATGAAACAACAATCACAGCCATAGGTATAAAAGGTGAAAATTATGAAGCATATACTAGTAATTCTACACAATCTACTGATAATGAAGAAAATGAGAGGAAAAGATGTGAGCTTTTTCATATTCGAGTTATTTCCAAGCATCAAAAGATTGACACTTTGTTTGATAGTGGCTCACAAGTAAATTTAATTTCTAAAGCAATTGTAAAGAAGTTGGGATTACTAACCACACCTCACAAAAATCCATATCCATTAGGTTGGTTATGTGATAAAGCATAGCTACAAGTGACGAGACAATGTAAACTTAGGTTTTCTTTTGGGTCAGTATTTGTAGATGAGGTTGAGTTAGATATAGTTCCTTTGGATATATGTGGAATTGTTTTAGGAAGTCCTTACTTGTATGATAGAAACGTTATTTTCTATAATATGAAAAAGATCTCTCATTAAAATATGCAAAGGCAAACCAAGTCAAGGACTTCCACATACCACTTGATCATAGATTGGACTGAACCAAATATTTCCTTTAGCCAATCACCAGCATGCCATATTCCAAGCATGAATATGGGACTCACAACAAAACAACCAGGGCTTCCTTAGGCTTTATCGCAGCTCTACCATATACCAGTCAAGAATTCCTAGGCCCAAACCCTCATCTATACAACCAAGATTTACAACAATCCCACCATATACTAGTCTAGGGATCACTAGGTCAAACTGTTGAAAAGTGTGCAACAAGAAATGCTTGTTGAGAATACAACAAGATGATGGAGCTTAGTGAAAAGAGTCGCCTTCACTAAGTCGGCCCGCAGGCTATTTTTGGCGCAAGTCTATTTTTAGACTATGTCTATTTTTAGACATATGGATCATGTCTATGTTTATGGATGATTGATCAAGTTGGAAAAATAGATGGACTTCTATTTTTGATGAAAGTGTGAGTGATCACAGTGTGAGTGATCAAAGTCTATTTTTAGACTGGCTGTCAAAAATAGAAAAGTCAAATATTATTATCTCACAATAATATTTGGACTATAAACTTGATCTTATTCTCTTGGAGCACTTCAGTTTGAGCTACAGAGGTGGCACATGAAGTTGTCAGAAGGAAATACGCTTTTCTTATGAGTCAGTTGAGTTGTTGCATGCATGCCTTCAGTTAGAACTCAAGTGAGTTGAGTTTAGTGGACTGGAGGTACAGTTGATGGAGTTGTGTTCAGTTTGACTTAGTTAAACTAGTTGTAGTTAGTCTAACTGCAGATAGACTAATGATGAGTTGTTAAACTAATTATTAACTCATAATACAACTAAAGAATACATCATTTGCATGTCAGTGCATGTTCAGTTCAACAGGGACAAGTGGTAGAGAATCAGATTGCTATCAGTTGTGACTATAGTTGTGCATCAAATCTTGCACAATCAAGGGATTGAGTATGCCAATGAGTTTGCTCACGTATTTGGCCCACATTTTAGCCTTTGCTCACGTCCACAAAGAGTGAGTGACTATTTTGCAGGTGAAAATCGAGTTTGGGAAGCTATTCTCATCAGTTCTTGAGCAGGTATTGAGCAGTGGAGGCAGGCAAGCAGCGGGGGAGATTTGGAGATCAAATCTGAGCTGTATTGTGTGTAACAGGTGGAGATACTTGTGAGAAGTATTATGCTTTGTATTGTTACATGATTCAATCAATATAATATACAGATAGTGTGGGGTTTTTAGCGAGATGCTTTCCCCGGGATACATGCTGTGTTTATGAGTTTGATTGATGCTTCTATGTGCGCCTGTGAATGTTTCTGCTTCTGTAAATTGATGATCAATGTAGAGGAGATTATGTATTATACATGTTCCGCTTATAATTGTATGATCAGGATAATCTCCGTGAATATGTGTTAAATTATTCAAAATTTCTACATGGTATCAGAGCAGCTTGATTTGTAGAAGAGATTTTTACAGGATATCAAGCGAGGATTGATCATCAGATCTACTATTCAGGAAGTGTTTACATTCTATTTCTCTAGGCATAGCCTGTAATCGGGCCAGGTAGCCTCTGGATTCATCCTTCCTTTGGAAGGTGAAATATCCGGTAAAAGCCCATACAGTCAATCTCTGTACGAGAAATATTTTGTTCTCACAAATTCTAGATCGGAAGCAGTTGAGTTGGTTGCTGGTGGAATTCGAATTTGTAGCAGTGTTTTCTTGGTGACAACACAGCAATGTCTTTCAACGGATTGCGATTGGAGTATGCTCTTGAGGGCAGCTAAAACTATATTGCATGGAAGGACAGGATGGAGGCAGTATTGGATGATAACGGGCTGAAGGAGTTCATAGATACGGATATCCCAAAGCCTACTGATGCTACTCAAGCTGATGCTTGGCAAAAGAAGATCGCAAAATGTCGAAGGATTCTGTTGGAGGGCGTGAAGGATCACATTGTGTCCAGCCTCCATGGAAAGGCTACTCCATATTTGATGTGGAAATCATTAACAGAATTATTCCAAAGCAAGAGCGATCAGAGGAAGCTGGCGCTCAAAGATAAACTCGGAAACATCAAATGCGAGAAGGGAGACAGTATTCCCAAGTATCTCACGAAGTTCACTCAGTGTCGATATGAGCTGGGAAGTGTGGGGGTTATTGTCGATGATGAGGACTTGGTGAGCTTGGCTCTCCTTGGTCTTCCGAAGAGTTGGCATTCCTATCAGGACTCTGTCAATGGTCGGGAGAAGTTGCCAGGATGGGAAAGACTTTGGTCGGATCTTGTGCAGGAGGAGATCAGGCGGAGCACCAGAGATGGTTCTTCATCCATGCAGGATGAGGAGAACTGTGCCTTAGTGAATAAGGCGAAGAAGGGGAAGGGGAAGGTTTCTCTTTCCGAATCCAGTTCTTCCAATGATGGGAAGAAGGTTGAAAAGGCGAAGGTGAGATGCTTTCATTGTCATGAGTTGGGTCATTATGCTACTAATTGCCCAAAGAAGAAGTCCAAGAAGGGATCCGGGGAAGGATCTGAAGGTGAGGCAGCCTCACTTGCTTCACAGTTTGAGTTGGACTTCACACTCTTCGCATGCATGGTTTCATCCATGATGGGAAGTGGTTGGTTTCTTGACAGTGGAGCTTCTTTCCACATGACCGGTGACAAAAGTTTGTTCAGTACTTTGGAGGAGAAAGATCTCCAGATACTCATAGGGATGGGTAATGATGAGAAGTATAGTGTCTCAGGTGTAGGCACGGTTATTTTTCAGAGGGGGCATGGAGCTCGCCTTACCTTGACCGATGTCAAGTATGTACCAGGACTGAAGAGAAACTTGGTGTCGATCGCGATGCTGGAAGACTGAGGCTATGATGTAGTCTTCAGTAAGGGAAAGGTTTTCCTTAGACACATCATCACCAGACAGGTGAAGAAGATTGGTTCACGGGTCAAGAACCTGTATGCTCTTGAGGTTCAAGATGCATGCAAAGCCTTGAGCAGCAAGGCAACTGATGGAGACTTGGTGGTTGAGAGGGAGCGTATATTACCTCTCAACATGCAGAGCCAGAAGAAGTCTCAGACGATTGTGGAGGAGCCACGATTGGTGCAGCAGCTTCAGGAGATTGTGGAGGAGCCACAACAAGGGAAGCTGAGAGGAGATCGAGTAGAGACATCTACTCATCCAGAGACCTCCAGTAGGGGGAAACTTCAAGCCAGGTGGGCTGAGGGATCGCATGCAGCCATACCTCCAGGTAGGAGGTGGGGTGATGTGGATTGATTGTCCCAAGGAGGAGGGGCAGGATCCTTGAGGTACCCAACCTCTTGGATGAGACCTTGCTACGGGAGCCCCGATGTGTAGTAGCAGGAACTGACTGATTGGGTAGAGACAGATGCGGATGGAGCGGCAGAGAGAGCGACAGTGCAGGGAATCCCAAGACAGCGCATAGCTAGCAGGCTGTAGCAATGCGAGAGGCACAAGTGTTTTGCACAGTGCTAGGTGGCACAAAGAGGTGTGCAATGGTGTGAGATGCATAGAGATGTTGCAGTAGCGCAGATGTCAGAGAGGGAGCACTTGTCAGCAGCAGGTAGAGCTTCAGCATCAGAGGGTGTTTCTATCCCAACAGGGAGGTCAGTTGGGAGGTGCAATGCGGATGCAATGCTGGGAGATAGAACCAGCAGCAGCACGGATGCAGTCAGAGATCAAAGTGACAGAGGCTAGAGTAGTCAGATACTGAAGAGCACAGAGATGCAGAGTTTCAGTCGACAGAGGCAATAGCAGTCAGAGACTTTGATGACAGAGCAAGTGGACAAGCCAGATGTGTTGCATGGAGAACATTCCAGAGTTACAGGATCGGGTTTGAGAGGAAGCCTTTCTTGTTGAGAGGGAGTGTTGAAAAGTGTGCAACAAGAAATGCTTGTTGAGAATACAACAAGATGATGGAGCTTAGTGAAAAGAGTCGCCTTCACTAAGTGGGCCCGCAGGCTATTTTTGGCGCAAGTCTATTTTTAGACTATGTCTATTTTTAGACATATGGATCATGTCTATGTTTATGGATGATTGATCAAGTTGGAAAAATAGATGGACTTCTATTTTTGATGAAAGTGTGAGTGATCACAGTGTGAGTGATCAAAGTCTATTTTTAGACTGGCTGTCAAAAATAGAAAAGTCAAATATTATTGTCTCACAATAATATTTGGACTATAAACTTGATCTTATTCTCTTGGAGCACTTCAGTTTGAGCTACAGAGGTGGCACATGCAGCTGTCAGAAGGAAACTTGATCTTATTCTCTTGGAGCACTTCAGTTTGAGCTACAGAGGTGGCACATGCAGCTATCAGAAGGAAATATGCTTTTCTTATGAGTCAGTTGAGCTTTTGCATGCATGACTTTAGTTAGAACTCAAGTGAGTTGAGTTTAGTGGACTGGAGGTACAGTTGATGGAGTTGTGTTCAGTTTGACTTAGTTAAACTAGTTGTAGTTAGTCTAACTGCAGATAGACTAATGATGAGTTGTTAAACTAATTATTAACTCATAATACAACTAAAGAATACATCAGTTAACTCAGTTGCATGTCAGTGCATGTTCAGTTCAACAGGGACAAGTGGTAGAGAATCAGATTGCTATCAGTTGTGACTATAGTTGTGCATCAGATCTTGCACAATCAAGGGATTGAGTATGCCTCTGTATTTCTTCACCTACACCATGAGGAATTTTCCCATCTCCACCCTCAATATTTATCGCATATCCCACCATATACCAGTCTAGGGATTTCTAGGCCATTGGGAATTTTCCTGAGACCACCTCACATTAGTTTTGAACCCATCCGACAATCTAATTCAATGAATTAAAATATCCCCATGACACCATAGCTATCTAAAAATGGCAAGGAAAGACTAAAAACCACTATCACGCCTAGAAAAACCCATGTCAATGATAACAAGGAAAACAAATACACACATGCATATACCATGCATGCCAAAACTATCATTAAACCATCAACTATCAACTATTAATCGCTTAATGGATCCACGCTCTCTCTTCTTAAATTTGCAATTGACAGCCCTGATGATGGACTCACCTAGTTAGTCCAAAACATTGACTTCAAAACAATAACAGGTTCTTCCATACTTCTCAATATGCCAAAACTACCAAGGAGATCATACATGCAACTTGGTACCTGCAAGTAAACCTGTTATAGAAACTTGATCCAACTCTTCAATGAGGCCTCTATTTTTTTTCATTTGCCATTATTTTCCTTCAATTTCCTCATCACATGCAACTTGTGACCTTTCACCTTCCTTTTCTCCTATTTTCCATTATTTTCATAAACAAAATACCAAATAATGCCTCTTTTCCTTTTCCAATGCGTTTGCCCTTTCCTTTTTTCCCTTAGACATAATAAACCAAATGAATACCCACTAGGATGTTTTTCTGAACTTTCAACTTGGAATACGTGTCCCATGACCTTGGTCTTATTTTTCCTTTATTAACTTTATTACATGTATTTTTAACCTGGGGTTATTACAATGGGGTTTATCAACCACTCAAGGAATCAATACACCACCTCCCTTCCAGATATGTAGGCCTATGTTTAATCACTTCCTAAGCAACTTCTCCTTAGACCTTTGAATTCATGTTCACTCCTAATATAGTCATTGTTTACATTTCCACAATATTTACATGAATTTAGAATTCACAGTGACATTTATGAGAGAGGTAGAAAAAAGGACAGTCACAATTCCTAAGAATTCGTGTAAGTTCATCATTTTTCAGGATAGGTAAAGTATTACATAGCTACCACTTTCTTGGGATTGACTCGCACACCACCTTAACTTATGAATTTAAACCTCAAGAGCCTAAAAAATGTATTTTGAATGCTTCATTAATAATTAATTTTTCCTCTAGATTCACAAAGACCTATCAACATTCTCTATATGTGATTTCTATGCTATACTTTCTAACATTATTTCATTAAACAATGCCAATGCAAAATTTCATAGGAAGGGTTTGGAAATCTTGTTCTAGAGGATCTAAAAACTTGATAGATCATTACAAACAATAAATGGAATCAATAAAAACTCATAATGATCTTCATGTACCATGAATACTATATAATGGATGTCAATCTCTTTCATATTGATTTGGTGGTATCCTGAATGAAGATAAATCTTAATCAAATGCTTGGATATATGAAGTTCATCTAGTGGATCATCAATAATTAGGACAGGAAAATTTCCACTCATTGTTAATTTATCAAGGGACTTAAGAATACGATACGTGAAACAAGTTGTTTATTTATTTCAAACCATCATTACTATTGATGAGAAATATCTTGTTCTAGGACATATGTGCATTTGGTGGTTGATTGCCTGGAATTTAGGTGAATACCATGGTGGATGATTCAAGGTTGTTCTTAAAGAATTAACTTGGGGAGGATGAATATGGGGAATGAAGGAGAGTTTTTTATTTCACTCCAGTAACATGCTTCCATGAGAAGTTTCATTCTGACTTGTGCTCAAATATCCTACCTAAAGTCACTAATGTGTCATTCTTTATTGAAATGTTTTATTAAGTACTTGTGTGGATGACTTATTACTTAAAAGAAACCACAAGGTATACGAATTATATTGTGCATTGTAGCTTGACAAGCCACACAAAATAATATCTCTTTAAAAATGTGCGTGGATGGCTTTACCAAACTAAATCCGCAATGCAACTTACATAGTATTATTTATGTCATTCCTACCATTGCTATCATTCCTAATGCAGATGAAAGATGCCCATCTTAAGTTTCATCATGTCAATAGATGAAAGATGCCCACCTTATGGAAACAATGCCATATGTTATTATCCCTTGGTTAATGTTTGCAAGGACTTGGGAAGGGTTTCTAGTGGACAAATCACCTTGATTTAAAAGTTTCTTCTCATCTTGGTTCAATTTTCTAGGCATTATAGGGTTCATTTTCTAATATTCCTCTAGCTATGTAAGAATCAAACTTAGTAGGAATACGTCCAAGATCAAGGTAATCTAAATACACACCATACAAGGGCTTCTTCACAAATATTGAGTCTGCTGCTAAACTTTTGACCAAATAAGATTGGCCAGTTCCCATAAGACCTATCTATAAAATCCCCTTACAAAAGTAAGATTGGCGAGTTCCCATAAGACCTATCTATAAAATCCCCTTACAAAAGTAATGATCTTGATAGGAGTGAGAAAGGGGTTCCATGAAACTAGGGGTGGGTTTGACACAATATTCTTCTCACAAAAATCAAGGAATACCATTCTTTATCATAAACAAAATGGATTGAACCCGTAATTAATTAGACCTTTTGGGTAAGCGTAGGCCCTTTGACTGACTTCATCATGACGGACCAAATATAGATTCATCCTTCGGGATAGAAGTGATAACAACTCCTTGAAAAGATATAGATAGCTGAAGTAATCAAGAAGTTCATTTGGATGGAAAGTTTTTAAGGAAACCGACGAGTGCACTTAGTTGAACGATTAGCTGAATCTACACTTCGTCCATCAGCGAAAGGGGAAGGAGAAACCGAAGGACGCTTAGTTGCAGGATATGAAGAGTGTACTTTTGAGCTAGCCGGCGAAGGAAGGTGAGAAACTCTGGCTATCTTCGTGTTGTAAGAGCTAAAAGATTTAGAAGAATATATTTCTTCATCATTACGATTATCAGGGGCCCATTTGGGAAGTAAGCGGGGGTCTACTCGGGTCGCTTCCTTAGCCCCCGCTTTTGCAAAAGAGTCTGCAATTTTGTTGCCCTTTACTCCAGAGTGGGCTTTCACTTTGTGCATATGAACCTTTGTGCACCAATCGTTAACATTGATCTCCTTCAATATCCTCTCCCCCAACCCGCCGTTGTCGTCACTCGGTAATAGCTTCTCTCCATTCTGCAGCAATTGCAGTTGCGTCAGTGCATGCTCGCTGTCCGAAAAAATGTCGATGCGGTCAAGAGTTTTATGATTCTTCTTCACATGCGTAACGGCCTCTAGAATTGCTTTCGATTCTAGCCGCAATACATTGTTTTTGTGCTCCGCGTAGGGGCAGGGTTTGGCAATCTGTATTCTGAGTCCCGGGGAATAAACGCCATACCCACCTTGGCCTGTGCTCTTAATCAAACTCCCGTCCGTGTATATGTTGTCCATATTGTTTTTAGTATCGCACTCGCATGCACTACTGCTGTTCTTGCTCCCATACTTCCTTAGGTCGTTTCCATTACAAATAATAAGATATCCCATTTCTCTTTATCTTTAATGCTACTATTATTATTATTTCTCCTCGTCGCTCTCTACTATGTTGCACTCACACAGCTCTCACTACTTGACCTAGGATAAATATTAGTAAATATTAGTATTCCCCAAACGACATGCCTTTCTCTGAATGTTCATGTCGTGCAAACTAATTACAATTCATTTAACACCATCAAAATGAGCCATGACTACATGAACATTGATTTGAACCAAGAGGAATGAATGAAAGAAAATTTTATATATTGAACGTCGGTTGAATTAACGAAATGAAAATTTTATATATTGAACGTCGGTTGAATTAATTTTATATATTAACACACCAATAGAATTTCGCAACCTGAGATATACACTTGTGAAGTTCGCAACCTGCAAATAGAATTTCCTCCCGTTACCAGTCCATTTTCCGCTCTGTTACAGCCATCAGTTAGGTTTTCCTCATAAATTGATGCTGATAAATATCGGCGGACTACTGAGAATGGATTTGATCATTAAAGCCCTAAACACGACATCCAGCATGAACGGTTCGTGCTCAAAAAAATCACGCCTAAGTTATGTTTTACAATCACACATGTAAGGTTCTTTTCATCTTTTAGGCACTGCACATTTTCATCAACCCAACGGATTGGACAATGAAACCCACACTCACATAAACTCAATGTCAAGAGTTTGACCCCTCTACTCGAATGTCAAGAGTTTATAGTATTATCAAAATACTTTAATGCTCAGAAGAAAAATACGAGAGTAGGTCAATTATCGAGGCTTGGAAGAGATGCTCAAAGCGAGTTGTGTTCGGAATGGCTGATCCTTGGTACTTGCCACAAATATGTGTTTTTACAGCATATTATAATTCACAAGCCATTAGCTTTGGGATGAGATTTTTATGGGTCCATATTGTGGAAGAAAGGTTTGTTTTCAGTCACACCAGTTAGACCAATGCGTGGGATGAATTGCCAATGGTGTCTTGCAGATGAGACCAGACCAGGTGTTGCATTGCTGGTCGCATGGACCTGGTCTTTGAAAGCATGCAATCATCATCCGATCATATAATATATTGCACGCAGTTTTGGAGTTCTGTCATCGAAAATATAAATGTTGTACAAGCTGGGGCCATCATCTTCAAATTCCTTGTACATATGTTATCCAACATTAACAAACTTTAATTTTTTATCCAAACCAAGGACTCTCTTCCATAACAACCTATTAATCAACCTCATCAAAGAACAAAACAATGAAAAAAATCTTTGAAAAAAAGAGATATATTACATTCTTTGCCCAAGATGAATGACTCTGGTAATAAAAACCCATTGTGCTGTAGAAAAATTACTATATTGAAGTGTTCAATCCCACTCATAATCATCAACCAAAAGCATACATAGAGGCCAATATCTCTTGGAGAGCCAAAATTCTTATTGGTTAAGGACTAATTCTCATCAACTCCGTTGTGAAACATGGCGCTGAAAAGGCCAAAGGAAGTGTGGGAAGAAAGGGTATGCATTTTTTGTTCTTCGGGAAAAGTGGAAACAGAAAAACATTTCATTTTAGAATGTGAGGCCTTCAAAGACAACATGGAAAGTTATGCAGATACAGTGGCAGCTAGCTCTTGGGATAATCTATTTAACGAGGGGTTTGTCGAGAAGACAGGAGCATTTATTGTGAAGCTTCACAAAAAAAGGGCCGAAATTAATAAACACTTTAAAAGCAACCATTTAATTATCATAAAAAAAAAATTAATGGTGAAAAGTTACAATATTCATTTGGCTGAACACCTTGTAAAAAATTTATAAATACACTTTCCTGTAGAAAATTCACCAAACACTTATTTTGCAAATAAATGAACAAAAATGGACATCTTTGAAAGAAGATCTACTACCACTATTGACTAATTTGCTGCCCACTTTCGGGGGTCTTACAATAAAAAGCCATTGAAATGTCTATCCAAAAGCCTTTCTTGTAGAAAATTCACCAAACACTTATTTTGCAAATAAATGAACAAAAATGAACATCTTTTGAAAGAAATCTATTGCTACTATTGACTAATTTGTTGCCCACTTTTGGGAATCTTACAATAAATTCCATTGATATGTCTATCTAGATGAGCTCATTTTGTTGGCAAACCAAATGAGGGGCCATAAATGAAGATTTGGATGTAATACTTTTTCCCTTGATAGTCTTGATTATCCCTCATGTTGGTGATGGAAAACACTCCAGATATACAAAATCCCTACTAGTTTTCAAACATGTATGTTTCTATTGCTAAATAATAGAGCCCTAAGTTGAGATTTACTATAAAAATTAGAGTTATGGGTGCCTACGAAAATGTAGTTTATGTGAGGAAATTCAAAATGAAATGTTCTTATTATCGTGCTCTACCCCTTCACCAAATAGGTTTGGAACAAAGTTTTAGGCCTTACTTGTCTAAATTGAAAATTACAAGTAGATTTAACTAAAGTACCCTTAAGAAAATGGAAAAAAATAGATAAATAAATCAAAGCTTCAACCCTCACCATTGCATGTGGTGTTTGGCTTCAAAAGAATGAATAAGATTTCAAAAATAAAAAGAAGCACTACCTTTCATTTTTTCTCCACAAAATTTGAATATCTGAATATATTTCCCTCAAGTTATATTGATCCAACCATAGAACATGGGGATATTTTTTCATCATAAACACATACTAGAAAGGGCTTCTTAAATGGAGCCTCCAAAGGAGCCCCAGTTAAAGGACGAGGAAGGGGGGAAATATTCCTCATTCGAAACTATAGCATCCATTTAAAAGATCCCATTGTCATGTCAATAAATAATCAAAGCGGGCTTACAACCGTAAAATTTACCCTAGTCTTGGCTACCAAAAAAGTAATCACTCACCTTTATTCATGGGATACTTCCAAGCTATGATCAAGTGCACCAAATGAGAAGCTAAATTGAGGAACCTTTTATTACAACCACTTTCACAAGATGTAAAACATTTTCAATCCACATTTACTCACATTATATATTTCATGTCTACAATTAAACCAATAAGGAAGTTCATAACATATTTAAGGATGACCTCAACTTGCATGAAGACATTTGGGAGATCATGGAGTCCCAACAAGGAAACATTTATAAATATCTTCTTGAATCCTAAATTTAAAATCCTATCTATTTTTTTGAAATGAATTCCTAACTTCTGAGAGTTGTAATTGTAACAATTTGGTTGACATGCTTGAAGACTTGTGAATATTAGATTTTCTCGTTGTAGCACACATCTATTGATAATTTTTGTGTCAAGAAAACAAAGGGTGGATTGGAACCCATTATATGCAAATGATAATAAAACTTATGTAGTTTTTTCTTATTCTTCATTACAATGAAATGATAATAGAACTCATGTAATTTTGTATTAGTCTTGATTACAACAACAAATAATTCTAAATTAACCCATTCGATCTATAGTCCCTATTCATTTAGGGATTAAAGAAATATCCACTATGGTATTTTTAAGTTGCGATTTTGTTACTATCAAATAAAAGTACATTCTTTATCAACTTGACCATGGTTTCATGTCAATGAAAATATTCATTATAAAGTTACTATTACATGTGAATGAAGTTGTCCTTGTTCTCATCTCAACACTTAATGTATGAGAATATAAATTGAGTGGGGAAGGTAACACTCCATCCTATAACCACTAAAGTTAAATCTAATTTTCTTTGTTACATACATGATTTGTAGTCAAGTAGCTAGTGATTAGTTTCTACTGGATAAACATATGTTAATATTGAATATGAAGCATCAATGGTATTTGACCTAAAAGGTGTTGTGATTTCATTCCATTTTCCTACACTTCAAGACCTTCCAACTGTTATTCAAGTTGATTGGGATTGGAGGTTACTTATTTAAGTGACATGTATTTATATTTTGATTGTCGTTTCTTGTTTCATAACTTTTTAAATATGAACACGACACCTCACCATTTGGCATAGATTGGTTTCCCATTTATATAAAAATGATCTTGAACATACATGTATGACTAATAGAGGTTTGTGTTAGAGTTGTCAATATTTCTCATAGATTACACTAAATAACAAGTACGATGTCTAAATAATCCAATTTCTTTTAAATAGGTTCTCAATCAAGGATATTAAGTGTTAATATTTTGTTTTCAATGTATGTTTTGCTTACATATCGTTGTATTGCCTACTGATGTGATCGCAAGTTTGAAATATTAATTCTTCTATTTTCTAGTGAATCTACAAAGTTTTTTGTTCCATCAGCAGATCCTTCATCATTTTTCCCTATAGATGTGTATTATTTTGTAGCAAATACATTTTGTGATATCAAGAAAACTTTCTCTCTTTTTCAATCTATGAAAATAAAAACCTAGGTTGTTGTACTCTCTTGACAACCATGTAACCCCATATGTATTACTAATATGTTGACCAATTAATTGATGATATATTAGATTGATTAGTATGGTCCTCTAATGGAATATCGATTCGATGTGAGCGCTCTTCATATACCAAATAGATTTGAAGTACAAACCCTAAATTATCAACACTGTGATGGTATGGAGGAGGCAAGGTAGTATAGTAGTGCATCATGGTTGCTTTATTATGTGTCTTGATGAGGAAATTGATTGTATAATTTAGTAAAGTGTATATTAAAAGATTTAATAGATTCTTTATTTTTGAAGGTGACATTATTGTATTATTGTAAAGGATCAACAGGGATTTCTTGTTGGCCATAAGTGAATTTAAACCAATAGCACAACTCTACCCAAGTAGAGAAAGCCTTAGGAGATAACTCAAAAAACTCAGTTGCTTCCTTCCCTTCTAAACAATCAACAAAGAGGTGCATACATGTGTCATTATCGTTGGTGTTGATATTATGCAAGCATTTGAGAAGGTAATCAGATGTTCATTAGCTGTGATGGCATCGTCAGTTGAAAATTTGGGTAGGTGATCGTTAAAACTCGGAAGTGGTGCATTATCATGTGTCTAATTCAAGGAAAATCTACATGCCAAGGATTCACATTCAGGGCCCCTTCAAATTGAAATAGCTAATATTTTTTATTACTTTTGCAGGATTTGTCGTAGATTGAACATGATTCAATGCATAATAAAGATTTCCAATTTCAATAGAGGATGAAGATGATGTGGAAGAGGGAATATAATGGGAAGATGCTTTCATCCCAGACATAATCCTTTGAGAAGGGGAAGTAGTCCTAGAAGCATAGACAAAGTCTCAATAGAATTGAAGCCAATCTTGGGAAGCAAGAACTGCCTTTTGCCTTTGGACTTCGTTCAAAGGTTTACATTTAAGACTTGAACCACAAATCCTTCTAGTAACACATGATTCATTGGACATAAGCTACTTATTTGTGATTGTGGTGATCCCCTAGATGCCTTTCTATAGCTCCTCTTCTCTCTTGCAACTCAATATCTTAGGTTATAATGGCCTAAGCCTATTCCAATTTAGCAAGAGTATGCGAATTGTCAAGGATAACATTTAATAATGAGTGTTAAATACTCCTTTAATAATTTAATTAGATTGGAAGATCTAGTTGATTAGGAGACTGAATGGTGATATAGCCAGAAATATTAATGAACCACGGATACATGAATCGATCCCTAGTATGATCGCCAAACAAAAAATGTTGATGAGTGAAAAATTTTATGCTTCACTGACAACCCCTTGAACCACACAGGGTGTGTTAGATAATGGGATTTGGCCCAATGTTTAATGCCCTTAGTGTTATTTTATACTTATTTACAGAAAAATATTTTTAGTAAAGAAAATTGTGTACAATATGATATATATTCAAGGAAAAAGTGAAGAATGTACAATAAGCACAATATATAATAGCATTAAACTAAATATATGAATAAATATAAAACTTGAAAAAATGATAAATTTATGAGTAGATTTAAGGGAATACCTCGTCTTCAATAAAATATTTGACTCTATTTTCCTGGTTTATAGCATTGCATTGGTAAAGAGGTTGTAAAAGGTTCATTCTTGTAAATTTTCCATGGAATCATGCAAAGCCTTAAGCCATTAATGGATGAAAGTTGAATTGGGCTCCCCTTGTCTTCTTTTAAGGTGAAAAAGGGTAGGGATACCATAATCATCTACTTTAGGGATGTTAAAGTATTGGATGAATTGTTTTGCCAATAAGCAAAGATTATGAACCAACCCTTCAGGGAGAAGATGGTACCAACTATGAGTTTCACCTATTAGGGAGTGAGGAAAGAGATTTCTATTTATATTGTTGCCTAGAATAAACTTGGCATAGACGACAGCGAAGTATTCCAACTAGTGCTAAGGGTCTTCCCCAATATCGCCACTAAAATTAGGTAATTTTGGTAGGTATGGAGGAAACCATGTTCCTGCAATTTGATGGGTAAAAGGTGGTCTAAATATTTGGGCGAAGGAAGGATGGCTCGGCCAATGCCGAAGTATTATATATGATAATAATTTAAATAAACAATTTAAAAATAAATAAAAATAAAAAACATTTTTTAGGATGCTTAAGCATGGCTCGACTAACAAGAGAGAGGGTTACTAAAATAATTTCAATTTGGTGTTATAAGGATGGGTCCTTCAATGGCACTTTAGCTACCCTCTCTTTGAACTGGTTCCTTCCCCCAGGAGCGGTACTTAAGCGGTACTGAAATCAATCCAGGTTTGTAGAGAGGCATGGGGTTAGCCTGTCAATAGGCATGGGAAGAAATGTAAGTAAGGTATCATCCTGGTATCTAACAAGTAAGGTAATTAAAGTGTTGGGTAGTGGAGATCCCACGTAACAGTTTTGGGGATGAGAGATTATAAGTAGGATAAAAATATTGTAAAACTCTGAAATATGTGGAGCGCGAAATGTAAAAGGTCGAGTCAAAGGGTTGTCCACCCAAGAAATAATATAGAATAATAGGAAGTAAGTCGATCCGTAGGCCCTAGGAAGGTATAAATAGAGCGAGGCTCTATGGGTAGAAGGTAGCTTTTGGATGTAATCTTGGATCTGTTATGTAATGGGTTTTTGAGAAGAAGTTTTGGAGCATTTGTAATTCCAATTCAAGGGTATTGGGTAGTGGATAGAGGCTTTGCAGCTGTGTGCACAGAGGCCTGGTAGAGTCCGCAGCTGTGTGCGCGGATCCCTGCAGCTGAGTGCGCAGGGTAGATCTAGATGTATTGGTGATAAGGTAGAAATAAAGATAAGTTGATTTTGAAACATTGTGTCAATCTGAGCTACTGCAAATCTGGTTAATTCATGATTGGTATTGTTATTGATTCTTTATGCACATGTTATGGATTATTGGAAATCTGTATCTCTGTTAAATACATGCACCGGTTATCTTGATTAAATTTTTTCTTATAGACCCTTCTAAGTAGATCTGATCTATAGTAAATCATTCAGTGATTAGTATTGAGAAGTAGCCCTGTTTCGGGTCTATGCGGAAGGAGAGCAGCACAAGGCTGCAGGATGGTGCAAGAGCCCTTCAGACCACATCAAGACATCCCAAGGGTGTGGAAACCTGGTTCCAACACCCTCCCTTGCTATGTCAGGTGAGACCTCAATCTGCGCTCAGCGGGCTATTACCGAAGGGCCGATAGCTGCGGGATTTGTTTGGCTAAATAATTCTTCTAAACCTGGGTTAGGCCCATATAAGCCAACAAATGGTTCCGTTGCCAGGACCAAGATCTTCCTAAGGGGTGTATGATGTGGAACGTGGGGACTCTATAGAGAAGGAATTAAAGGATCAAAGGGACCAGGAGCAGTAGCAGTTCAGAGTACATTGACAAGGCTGACAATGACAAGCGTGATCCAGCTACCGGTATTTAAAGGAGCAGGAAGCGAAGATCCAGAACAATTTTGGTTCGTGTTAACATCAGTATGGAACACACATAGAATTACGGATAAGAATATCAGAAAGGCTACGTTAGTTAGCGCGTTGCAGGACCGAGCGCTGACATGGTACATAAAGTACTCAAGCGATCACCCAACTGCAGGGACAGCAGAAATCCAGACCGAACTAAAGAAAGAGTTTAGCCGGCAGAAGTCAGAAACACAGTCGATCATAGGGTTCAAAGAGATCGTGATGATGCCTGGTGAAAGCTTGTGGGATTTGGATCAAAGACTGAAAAGTACTATCCAGGAAGTAAATATGACACTAACGGATGCGCAACACAGCGCTTGGTTTATGGCATTGTTAACACCACATCTGAGGATAGCTTTGTCACAATAGAAGATCTCAACCCAGGCTGAAGCATTGGAGACAGCGATAAGGTTGCACGAAACTCCGTTACAAGACCCAGGGTTGGGAGTTTAGCAAATCCAAGCACAAATACAAAACTTGTGTTTGGAAATGAAGAAGTTAAAAAAGGAACAGGCACCTCGCCCAGAAGTCAGGGAGGAAGTATGGTGTATAAATTGCAGGAGCTAGGAGCACGATAAATATCATTGCCTGCTCTTGGCGAATTATGTGGTAACGGGGGGACCAACACCATTATAACCGGAGGAACAGGCAGGGCCAAGCGCGAGAACCCCGCTCTTGTGTGCAATCTATCAGGTGGGAGGAAAGCATAACACAAATAACTATCATCTACTACCAAAATTCAACTAGACACCCCAGCACCTATTTTGCAACTTTTGCATATTGGTGGGCCACGAGGAAAGAGACTCTCATAGCTATCAATTATTAATGGACTAGTCACCTGCCTACAAAATGCAGAATAAGGCGTGAGGTCAAGATCCGGCCATGGTGATCGTGCATGGTGGGTTCTAGGGATGTGGACGAGGACAGGGCGGAATGGGGCTAGGAAGGGGTCGCGGGCAGCTAATCTGTTACAACTGCGGAGGACCAGGACATTACACGCGGGATTTTACCAACCCAACTAGAATATCATGCACTTACTGTGAGAAATTCGATCACGAGCTGATAGATTGCCCCACACTGATAGCATAGATTCATGAAAAAAGGGTAGCGCAACCTACGATGACCCAGAACGTGCAGATGATGAGGTCCAAACCCCGCGATGAAGACCCCCAGGTAAACATGGTACTAAGAAGTGGCATGGCCATAGGAGAGGATAAAAGGAACTTAAGTAAGGAAGACGCAAGGGTTGGCAAGGAGACATATCTGGAAGCTAGGGAGAGCTTCGCGGAGGTATCTACCCTAGGTAGTAGGGATCAACCTGAGCAAGACAGGGATCCCTCGATGATAGCTACCTTTTTAGAGACATGCATAAAATTGTTGCGCGATAATAGGGTGATTAGAGGCTTTAAAGAATTAATAAATAGGTGCGCAGGGACATGGAAACCTAGCATGGTCCGCAACCTAGGAAAACACGCAACACAGACGGGGCGAGAGATGTGATTAACAGCACAAATTGGCGACTATGAGATGGATCAAATCATTTTGGATTTGGGCTCAGATGCAAATGTATAGCCTAAACAAACTTGGGAGCACATGGGTAGGCATACACTACAATGGTCTCCTATTCAGTTATGGATGGCGAACCAACGGAAAATCCTGCCCATGGGAAGGTTGAAGGGATTATGGTACATATAAAAGGCGCGAGCACCAGAACAAACTTTGAAGTAATTGAAATCGTGGATGAAAGTACGCCTTATCCTGTTTTGTTAGGAATAGACTGGGCCACTAACATGAATGGGGTTATTAATTTAAAGAATCGGACAATGATATTTGAAATGAAGTCACTTCACGTAGTCGTTTCGCTAGATCCGGCTAAAGGACCGTGCTACATTGAACCTGTGCGCAGCAAAGAAAGTGGCGACGAATTAGACAGTATCTACAATATTTCTGCACAAAGGAAAGAATGGGTCAAGTCAATGGAGGATAGAAGAATATCACGGGGCTATGTAGAGTCTTGCACCATCGATTCAGATGAAGAAGATGAGCGGTGGCATAACAGGTTGAATGGAGTAACCACACTACACTGCAATATGGTGACTAAATATCTGTGCTGCATGAGGTCCCAGGATCGCGAACTGCCAATGTATGATGGACTGACAATAATAGATGAATTTCTAACCAAATTTGAAATCACGGTACCAGAGCACCAACGGTTTGATGTGTTGAGATGGGCTTTGCGTGCACCACCTGCGCGATGGTGGGGCACACATGAAGGGACTTTTGAAGATTGGTGCGGTTGCAGGCGCATGTTGCAGATAAGATTTGGGAAGCGAGAACTACGAATAACAGAGAAATACAATGGACGTGATGACCCATGCATGAAACTTACTAGATGGATCAAAGCCTACAGGCAGGAACCTCAACCAGAATGGGTGAACTTATTTTATCACACCCTGGACGTCATTCCTAGAAACTGGTATACTGAAGCAGAGCTCTGACACGGCACGGGTGAGTGGGATATCTTGCGCGAAGGGGTTTTGTCGACATTCCTCTTTGAAGATCAATGGATGGATACTGTGGACGATGCATTACAGCTAGTGAAGGCCGCCATTTTCAAAATGCCATGGGAACCAGAAGAAACCGTGCAGGCCGACTGGTCGCAACAGTTGAGCCAGGCCCTCGAATGCTACAATGTCCATGTAGAAGATGATGAGGATGACCCGCGAAACATCAATATTCCAGAATCAGAGGGGAGACATGAGGTGCACGGACCCGAAATCAAAGATCCAGATATCACGGCTGATCCAGGTGGATATTGGTGGCCACCTGCCAAGTCCACCTGGACCCCCACCATTGTCTTTCTCAACATTTTCAGTTTCCTTAATTGTAGCACAACTTACTATTTTTAGCAGTTTTTCGGGTCCTGAACTTCCGGAGCCGTTTTGAGGCCCTAAACGACGTTTTTTGGGGAATCCCGGGGCAACACGAGTCCATGGAATGGACTGGTGTTGCCCGTTCCAAAAATGATAGTGCTCGGATAGATCTTTCTAATGAGCTATTGTACGCGTCAAACGGAGATCATATGCCAAAGTTACGACCCCGGGAAGTTGATGTACCAACTTACCCCCAAACGGGGCCCACAGTTTGGCGTTTCATCTCCTAGGGTTAGGTTTTGGAATGTTAAGGGTTTTTCCATTGTTTCTCAACAATAAATAGGCCTTCGAGCCTCATTGTAACACAGTTCAGAGGCATGTATCCATCACATCTCTTCTTAGAGATAAGCTACCATCGCCCTAGCTAGTTTATTTCCATTTCTGTTTGTAAGCATATTTCAGTATTTTCCATTAATGAAATGAAGTATTATTTCTGCTGCATCTCTGTGTATATGGTTATCTCTGTAATTTGTTGTGTTCCTGTTTAAATCCGGATCAACGGCGCCGTTGAAAGCGAAAAAAGTAAATATCAAAACAAAAGAAGAGCCGAAGTATGCAACCCTTGGGGACTATTGGGATGAAGCCACGCTAGAAAAGGTCATCGAGTTGCTTCGGGAATATTGAGATTTACTCCCAACAAAAATCACGGAGCTAAAATGGATCCTGGGAGACCTGGGAGTGATGAAGATAAAGTTGAAGCCAGACACGAAGCCAGTTAAGCAGCGACCCTACTAATTGAATCCAAAATACAAAGCAAAGGTCCGCAAAGAACTGGACAAGATGCTGGCAGCAACAATCATTGAACCAGTCACAGATTCCGATTGGGTAAGTCCTATGGTTGTGCAAGAGAAGAAACAGAAGGATGAGATTCGCATCTGCGTGGATCTCAGGAAGCTCAATGATGCCTATGTTAGCGATCCATTTCCAACACCCTTTACAGATGAGGTACTAGAAAATGTGGGTGGGCAGGAAGCCTACTCCTTCACGAACGGGTTCTCAGGATACCACTAGATCAAGATCGCGCCAGGTGACAGGAGTAAAACAACGTTCGCCACTGAATGGGGTTGTTTTCAGTATATGGTGATGCCCTTTGGACTAAAGAATGCGTCGGCGATATTCTCACGCATTATCGTAGTGGCATTCAAGGAATTTATACACAAGTTCTTATAGGTCTATCTTGATGAATGGACCGTATTTGGACTGTTTAAAAAACACATAGTGAGCTTATGGTTAATGCTAGATACTTACCAACGACACCAGATTGCACTAAACCTAAAGAATTGTACTTTCCTCGTCCCCTTCGGGAACTTTCTTGGCCATGTGGTTTGTAAGAAAGGCCTAATGATGGATCCGGCAAAGATCCCTGCCATACTCAATCTGCAAGTGTCGTGAAGTGTCAAAGAACTATGCACCACACTGGAACACACGGGCTACTATCGGAAGTTCATCAAAAGCTACACCCAGATCATGGCTCCAATGGAACAGTTGCTGAAGAAGGATGCTACTTATTGCTGGAATGAGGAATGCAACAAAAGTCTGGAAACACTTAAGGAAAGATGGCATTCGTGTATCATGTTGGGTGTGGTACTTACTCAAGAAGGAGCAGAGGGAATAGATCACCCGATTGCATTTGCAAGTCTCCGGTCAAAAGCTGAGAAGAATTACTCCACTACTAAATGAGAGGGATTGGAGATGGTATACGCACTTCAAAAATACCGCCACTATCTTCTCGGCGGACACTTTAAGATGTATACTGATCACTCTGCGCTAAAATACCTAGTGAATAAGCATGTGTTGTGGGGGCGAATTTGTAGGTGGTTGTTGTTATTCCAGGAATATGACTTCAAGTTCATCGTAATGTCAGGACGTCTAAATGCAGGTCTAGATCACCTGTCCCAAATTGAGACTGGTGAAGAGCCCACAAATTTAGAGGAAGGACTCCCAGATGCACAACTATATGCAGTGCGAGTTACGGATGGCCACTTTGAGGATATAATCCATTTCTTAACTACAGGAACTGCGCCGCAAGGATATTCTGCTCAGTAGAAGAAGGAATTGGTGATATGTGCAGCAGACGTTACTATGATTGCAGGGCATCTCTACAAAATGGGCAATGATCAAATCTTATGCAGATATGTGCCTAAATTCGAGCGCGGAAAAATATTGGCCCAAGCACATGGCAGAGTGGAGGGAGGAAATTTTGCAGGTCGCGCTACCACACAGAAGATTCTTCGCACATGACTATGGTGGCCAACCCTACATCAGGACTTGAAAGCGTATTGTTGGGCCTGCGATGTCTGTCAACGAATAGGGAAACCATCGCGGAGAGATGAAACGCTGCTCCAGCCACAGATGACACTACAACCATTTGAGAAGTGGGAAATTGACTTTGTAGGACCTATCGCATCGTGAGGGAAGACGGGCGAGCGCTATATCATCACCACGATAGAATATTTTACTCAATGGGCAGAGGCACAGCTGGTTAAGGACTGCACGGCTGCAACAGGTGCGAAGTTTTTGTTTGAGAACATACTGACAAGGTTTGGATGTCCCAAAATTCTCACGAGAGATTAGGGAACACATTTTCTAAATGAAACGATCAGCACGCTCACTGAGGAATTCCAGATATATCATCAACAGAGTATGCCATACCACCCGTAAGAAAATGGGACTGTTGAAGCATTCAACAAAATCTTGGAGACTGCGTTGACCAAAGTCTGTAACGTGCAGCAAAATGACTAGGACTTACGCATCTGTGTTGTGCTATGGGCATACCGAACGACGTGCAAGAAGCTGACGGGCCAGACATATTTTCGGTTAGTCTATGGCAAGGAGTTCGTTATGCCTATGGAATACATTGTGCCTAGTCTGCGGATAGCTGCAATAACAGGTATGGCAAACCGCGGGGCTTTGGAGGAACGGTTCGCGCAGCTAAAGGAACTGGAGGAGGAACGGTTTGTAGCTGGATTCCATCAGCAAGTACAAAAAAAGCAAGAGAAAGTGTGGCATGATCACCATATCAAGGGGTGCACCTTAAAGGAAATGATCTGGTATTACTATATGACAGCAAGTTTGAGAAATTCCTTGGCAAACTCTGAATGCATTGGTTGGGACCCTATATCGTCAAAGAAGTTACCGATGGGGGTGTGGTTCAGCTTGCCAAACTCAATGGAGACCCCTTCTAGGGAAGAGTGAATGGCAGTCATCTGAAGCTCTACACGGGTGGGTCGACCGTCTGACTAGCCACCCGAGGGACAGTCTCACTACTCCAACCAGTTGGAAGAGAGCGCGGGACGATAAAGTAGTCTAGGGGAAAGAGGCGCAATTGCAAGGATACATGTAAATTTGGCCAATCACAAAGGTCGTGGTTGCGTGGAAAGGAGTGTGGTGTTGCTAAGAGGAGAGGTGACTGTTACTGTCACTATTCATGACAAGATGTCTGCATTATGGCAAAAGGGAGCGGGTGGCGGGCAATTAAGAGAAGGGGTATGAGCCAGATATGGAACGAGCTGCCACAGGTTTAACACGAGGATGCCAGAACAGGCGGGAGCCAGTGAATTTGAAATTTGAAATGCTTATAAATCACAGAGGGGCATCCACTGGGCAACCTACACTTCTGGAAAACACAAGCTGGTTACCGATATGGAACTTTTCATTATCTCTGCACAAGGAGTAAGCCCGAGGGTGGTGATCTGGCCGATGGAAAGGCAGGGCTCTCTGAGGAACATGGTGTTAACAACTGCGAGTGCCATGCAGAGTTCAACATCAACAGTAGGGGATGTACTGGAAAATGGGAGACACAAAGCAGAATTAGTCTGGATGTCACCACCTCGCCCAGGGGAAGGCCGGCAAACTACAATAGAAAAGAGAAAGGATGGAAAGACGGAGACCACTGGTAGAAATGCAGTTAATAACTTGTCCCTGATGTACCTTGAGGATTGGGATCGCGTGAACAACTGCAAAGGTCTTGCAAAATTGCAACACAAGCTGCAGCAGACAATGCGAAGAGCAAATACGAAGGTAGGAAGTGGCTGCGGTGGTACAAGGAGGTCCCATATGTGGCTACCCCACTCGAGCTAAAATCCTATGAGGGGGTGTTCTGTGTTAACCGAGCAGAGTAGAATGAGCATTATCAGTCATGAGAATTGGTAGAAACAACAAAGCGGGAGCCAATGAAGCGTTGTAGGAGACAGCGAAGGAGCAGCACGACGATGAATGTCAGTCAAAGGGAGGTGAACCGCGAAGCCAAGGCAGCGCATCTCACCGCACCAACGAGTGACTCAGGATGAGTCACGATGATTTTGTTGGGGGACTTTTGGGTAGCGGAGATCCCGCGTAACATTTTTGGGGCTAAGAGCCTATAAGTAGGATAAAAATATTGTAAAACTCCGAAATATGTGGAGCGCGAAATGTAAAAGGTCGAGTCAAAGGGTTTTGCACTCAAGAAATAATATCGAATAATAGGAAGTTGGTCCGCGGACCCTAGGAAGGTATAAATAGAGCGAGGCTCTATGGGTTGAAGGTAGCTTTTGGTATGTAATCTTGGATCTATTATGTAATGAGTTTTTGAGAAGAATTTTTGGAGCATCTGTAAGTCCGAGTTGAGGGTATTAAGTAGTGGATAGAGGCTCTGCAGTTGTGTGCGCAGAGGCCTGGTAGAGTCCGCAACTGTGTGCGCGGACCCCTACAGCTGAGTGTGCAGGGTAGATCTGGGTGTATCAGTGATAAGGTGGAAATAAAGATAAGTTGATTTTGAAACATTGTGTCAATCTAAGCTATTGTAGATCTAGTTAATTCATGATTGGTATTGCTATTGATTCTTTATGCACATGCTATGGATTAATGTAAATCTGTATCTCTATTAAATACTTGCACTAGTTATCTTGATTAAATGTTTGCTTAAAGACCCTTTTAAGTAGATCTGATCTATAATAAATCATTTAGTGATTAGTATTGACAAGTAGCCATGTTTCAGGTCTACGCGAAAGAAGAGCAGCGCGAGGCTACAGGATGATGCACGAGCCCTTTAGACCACATCAAGACATCCCAAGGGTGTAGAAACCTGGTTCCAGCACCCTCCCCTGCTACCTTGGGTGAGACCTCAATCCACACTTAGTGGCCTATTGCCGAAAGGGCTTGTAGCTGTGGGAATTGTTTGGCTAAATAATTCTTCTAAACCTGGGTCAGGCCCATATAAGCCAACATAAAGGAAATTCAGCCCTAGCAAGGAAGCGATTCCAATTGCTTTAGGCAGATAAGAGAGCTTATAGGCAGGTAAAGAGAGCGTATAGGTAGGTAGGAGGTGGTAGGCAGGTAGCATTTGTTTCCTTCACCTTCTAGGCAGGTCTCGTTGGGGGCATAAAGCAGCAGGAAAGAAAGATTCCCTTTGTATGGTTCCATAACAACCAGGTCGATAACCACCAAGTTTGGAGTTAGAAGTAGTAGTGCCTTTAGCAGCTTACCCAGCGATGGACATTGACTTATTACTTAGCTAAAGACATCGATCGCTCTCCATGAACCCACCAAGTTTTTTGGCAAGAGCTAACTAGCCTTTCATAGGGAATTTAATGCCCCTATAGAGGCTTGTTCACAATACATGGCTATGGGCAATCATAGGAAGATTTGACAGCATCTGGCAGCCTTCGTGCGATAGTCAAATATTTCTGGCTTCCAACACTTTCACGGCTCTCCCCTATTTCCCAGCAGCTCCGTAACTCTGACTCCCACATTAATGCACATCGCCTGGATATTTGTTGCCTTACCTTCGAGACGCGGCAACAATCAGTCCCTCTATTTCAAATTTTAGATTTGAGTTTTGAGCACAGATGTGCCTTTTATATGATACATATACGACGAGTTAAGAAATACGTTGTGTGACGCTTACTTGAATTTTGAAAACCCTCCAAACTTTGAAATTTGAATTTCAAATCGCACTCAAATTTTTGAAATGTATTGACGACATAACCATTGTTGGGTTTCCACCATGGTTTTTGTGTTACGTTCGCCCACCGCTGAGGTTTCATGAAGTTGGTGGTGAAAGTATCAAAATGTTTCTGAAATTCGGTACACTGCCCAAGTGAGCTCGGAAGAAATGCAGGCAAGTTACAAAGAGCTTGTGAACCTGGCCCATTTATACCAAGTGAACTCCACAAATTTGTTATGTGATAGAGGCTACATTGCACCTGAGTATGTCGTTCATGGGGAATTGACGAAAAAGGCAAGTGCTTATAGTTATGGTATCGTGGTTCTTGAGATCCTGATCCGAATTGAATCCTAAACACTCTCTAAGTTCTCATAAACTCGTTCAAATTATGCCAAACAGATTAAAGTCTTAGAAATATCAAGCTATCAGAAGGAATCCTCGTGACAGTTGTTATTGTGATCAGTGCAGAGTAACAAGGACCCTCGGTCGAGTGCACAGATTGTTGGCCCATGGTAACGCGCGCTAGTGCAAATTGGCAAAACAAAAGGCTAATTCAAGAAACAGGGGTGGTTTCTGATACACGATTAGCGCTAAAGTAGGGTGTCCCCCTCAGTGAAGGAAAGCCCCAAAGTGCCCGGACCCAAAATGGCTATGTAATGTGGAAAAGTAATAAATTCGGTTCCGTGGATTCTGTAAAACCAGTAGGATATAGGAAGGCCTCAAGGTGGTAAGCAATTTTGGCCGAGTCCCGCCTGATGCCACACACTGAGTGACACACGTCCGACAGAAGAGAGAGAAAATCCCCTACATCGGGCGGGTAACCATTGAGCTAACTATCTGCCCAATATGCATAATGACCGTAGGATCTAGGGGGTCCAGATCAACGGCGGAGGCATGTCCCAATGAATGACTCGATTTGACATATGATAAAGCAATATTATATGGGATTTGAAGTCTGACATGGATGATTCGTTGGCAAGGATTCGTATTTCGCGGGCAATCTTGGAGCAAATGGAAATAACGACTGTTCAAACATTTCCAAGAGAACTGACACTCATTTCATTATGAAACAGGTGGCCACCTCCCTGTGAAGTGTTACACAGTTATGATGACGCAAAATAGGGGAGTTCGAATAGACAGAGGAAGGAAAACCAGAATGCTAGGAAGCGGAAATGAACCGACAAAAAGCAGACTGACTTTAAAGCCACGAACTAACAGAGACAGAACAAGCAGAAAGGTAGGAAGGAGAGTTAGTTAAGAGCAGAGAGAAGAAGCCAAGCTGACCTGAGGGCAGCATCGAGCCAGGCAACCAGAGAGAGTTAGAGAGTCTGTGCATTCCAAAGAAAGCTTGAGAGGTTCAAGCGAGCTCCTGGACATAGGCCTATCATGTATGAGTTTCAGATTGGGCACATACTACTGTGACCAGTAGAGGTAAAGTACTAGTAAGGAGAGTTTGTGTACTCAAATCCTACTAATTCATATCTATTGAGTGAGACTCAAATTAAGCTCACTGTTGTAAAGAAACTCTGCTTTGAAAATATAATAGAGAGGCCACCACTGACGGCTAGACCGGGAGACATAGCCCAGGAGTATTGGGTGAACTCCTTATTAAACTTGTTTTGTTTCCATGTTTGCCTATTATGTTTTCTCTAAACTGCTTCAGTGTCTGTGTATTTTGCAATCTTATCCATCCGTTGCATAAAATAACATAGGCACATCCATGCACATGAGTCTGTAATACCTTTAATTCTTTTTCCTAGATAAATTCCAGATCAAGTGGTATCAGAGCTCTAGGTTACTAAGGTTACACAAGCTTGTGCTGGATTTTGTTATTGAATGCTAACTAGATCAAAGCTTAAACTAGGAGAAGGAGCGTTGGTTGAAACTAACCCTGAAATTAGAAGAATCTATCATGAGAGGAAAATGTCAAAAGAAAGTCCCTTGGAATCAGACCCTCAGTTTATGGATAGTTTCATGACCATGAGAGCCATGGTAGAGGAAATGTATAGAGAATTTAAGAAAGGTAGAGAGGAATATGCATCAAACTCCAAAATAGATAAAGGAGCAGAACAATCTCTCCTCCATGACCACTCTAAATGCAAGGGGAAAGAAGAAAAACTTTCCACACCTCCTAGTAGCCCTGAAAACAAAAAGAAGACATCTTTGATTAAATTAGATGTTAAACTTGATTTACCAATATATGATGGAGAGTTGAATGCAGAGAAGTTGGATAATTGGATTAGATTGATTGATTTTTATTGCAAAGTGTAGAGTATTGATTAAGACAGTAGTAAGATTCAACTAGCCAGCCTACGCCTTGGAGGCACTGCCTTGGTATGGTGGGAAGGAAGGACACAAGCTAACATGAAGAAGCATGGTAAGATTCTTTCTGTCTGGAGTGAATTTTTTTCTGCAATTAAAAAGAAATTCTATCCACTAACCTATATGCAGCAAGCCATGATGAGCTGGAAAACTCTTCGACAATTAAAAGGGAAAAGTGTACAAAGTTACACTCAAGAATTTAGGAAAAGAGCTTTGATTCTAGGAATTTATTTAGACTCACCTGAAACTCTGTTGAAGTATATAGGTGGTCTACACATCTACTTAAGACACAATTCTCATGTTTAATCCCACTAACATAGATGAGGTATCTGTTCAAGCTACACATCTAGAGGCTAGAGGAAAGAATGTGAACCCAGAAGTTGGGGGATCATCCAAACCCATGGCAAGCAAAATCAAGGAGAAAAGAAAACAGAAATGGAAAGAGAGGAAGACAAATACTGTACAAAAGACCAAGTCTTCATGCACTCACTATAAAAAGGATGGGCATGATGATGAACACTGCTGGATTCTGCATCCATAGCTGAAACCCAAGTATTTCGAGGGCAAGAAGAAGAAGATTGTTGCAGCTATTCAAAAGGATTTGTGGTCAGACTCAGGAGATGAAACAACAATCGCAGCCATAGGTATAAAAGGTGAAAATTATGAAGCATATACTAGTAATTCTACACAATCTACTGATAATGAAGAAAATGAGAGGAAAATATGTGAGCTTTTTCATATTCGAGTTATTTCCAAGCATCAAAAGATTGACACTTTGTTTGATAGTGGCTCACAAGTAAATTTAATTTCTAAAGCAATTGTAAAGAAGTTGGGATTACTAACCACACCTCACAAAAATCCATATCCATTAGGTTGGTTATGTGATAAAGCATAGCTACAAGTGACGAGACAATGTAAACTTAGGTTTTCTTTTGGGTCAGTATTTGTAGATGAGGTTGAGTTAGATATAGTTCCTTTGGATATATGTGGAATTGTTTTAGGAACTCCTTACTTGTATGATAGAAACGCTATTTTCTATAATATGAAAAAGAGCTCTCATTAAAATATGCAAAGGCAAACCAAGTCAAGGACTTCCACATACCACTTGATCATAGATTGGACTGAACCAAATCTTTCCTTTAGCCAATCACCAGCATGCCATATTCCAAGCATGAATATGGGACTCACAACAAAACAACCAAGGCTTCCTTAGGCTTTATCGCAGCTCTACCATATACCAGTCAAGAATTCCTAGGCCCAAACCCTCATCTATACAACCAAGATTTACAACAATCCCACCATATACTAGTCTAGGGATCATTAGGTCAAACAATAAACATACACAACAAGGCTTTACCGCAATCCCACCATATACAGGTCCAAGGATCACTAGGCCTATACAAGCATGGAGGCCTCTGTATTTCTTCACCTACAACATGAGGAATTTTCCCATCTCCACCCTCAATATCTATCGCATATCCCACCATATACCAGTCTAGGGATTTCTAGGCCATTGGGAATTTTCCTGAGACCACCTCACATTAGTTTTGAACCCATCCGACAATCTAATTCAATGATTTAAAATATCCCCATGACACCATAGCTATCCAAAAATGGCAAGGAAAGACTAAAAACCACTATCACGCCTGGAAAAACCCATGTCAATGATAACAAGGAAAAAAAATACACACATGCATATACCATGCATGCCAAAACTATCATTAAACCATCAACTATCAACTATTAATCGCTTAATGGATCCACGCTCTCTCTTCTTAAATTTGCAATTGACAGCCCTGATGATGGACTCACCTAGTTAGTCTGAAACATTGGCTTCAAAACAGTAACATGTTCTTCCATACTTCTCAATATGCCAAAACTACCAAGGAGTTCATACATGCAACTTGGTACCTGCAAGTAAACCTGTTATAGAAACTTGATCCAACTCTTCCTTGCTTGATCTTTACTTTCATTGTCATTCTTTTTCTTTCCTTTCTCCAATGCTAGAGTGCTCCAAGAATGTGCAAAAGTATATGAGAAAGAGAATAGCAAGAGAGCTCCAAGTTAAAACTGACAAAAGGTTGTGAACTGGTCCTCAGAAGCCTTTTTATCAATGAGGCCTCTATTTTTCTTCATTTGCCATTATTTTCCTTCAATTTCCTCATCACATGCAACTTGTGACCTTTCACCTTCCTTTTCTCCTATTTTCCATTATTTTCATAAACAAAATGCCAAATAATGCCTCTTTTCCTTTTCCAATGCGTTTGCCCTTTCCTTTTTTCCCTTAGACATAATAAACCAAATGAATACCCACTAGGATGTTTTTCTGAACTTTCAACTTGGAATACGTGTCCCATGACCTTGGTCTTATTTTTCCTTTATTAACTTTATTACATGTATTTTTAACCTGGGGTTATTACAGTGGGGTTTATCAACCACTCAAGGAATCAATACACCACCTCCCTTCCAGATATGTAGGCCTATGTTTAATCACTTCCTAAGCAACTTCTCCTTAGACCTTTGAATTCATGTTCACTCCTCCTAATATAGTCATTGTTTACATTTCCACAATATTTACATGAATTTAAAATTCACAGTGACATTTATGAGAGAGATAGAAAAAAGGACAGTCACAATTCCTAAGAATTCGTGTAAGTTCATCATTTTTCAGGATAGGTAAAGTATTACATAGCTACCACTTTCTTGGGATTGACCCGCACACCACCTTAACTTATGAATTTAAACCTCAAGAGCCTAAAAAATGCATTTTGAATGCTTCATTAATAATTAATTTTTCCTCTAGATTCACAAAGACCTATCAACATTCTCTATATGTGATTTCTACGCTCTACTTTCTAACATTATTTCATTAAACAATGCCAATGCAAAATTTCATAGGAAGGGTTTGGAAATCTTGTTCTAGAGGATCTAAAAACTGGATAGATCATTACAAACAATAAATGGAATCAATAAAAACTCATAATGATCTTCATGTACCATGAATACTATATAATGGATGTCAATCTCTTTCATATTGATTTGGTGGTATCCTGAATGAAGATAAATCTTAATCAAATGCTTGGATATATGAATTTCATCTAGTGGATCATCAATAATTAGGATAGGAAAATTTCCACTCATTGTTAATTTATCAAGGGACTTAAGAATACGATACGTGAAACAAGTTGTTTATTTATTTCAAACCATCATTACTATTGATGAGAAATATCTTGTTCTAGGACATATGTGCATTTGGTGGTTGATTGCCTGGAATTTAGGTGAATACCATGGTGGATGATTCAAGATTGTTCTTAAAGAATTAACTTGGGGAGGATGAATATGGGGAATGAAGGAGAGTTTTTTATTTCACTCCAGTAACATGCTTCCATGAGAAGTTTCATTCTGACTTGTGCTCAAATATCCTACCTAAAGTCACTAATGTATCATTCTTTATTGAAATGTTTTATTAAGTACTTGTGTGGATGACTTATTACTTAAAAGAAACCACAAGGTATACAAATTATATTGTGCATTGTAGCTTGACAAGCCACACAAAATAATATCTCTTTAAAAATGTGCGTGGATGGCTTTACCAAACTAAATCCGCAATGCAACTTACATAGTATTATTTATGTCATTCCTACCATTGCTATCATTCCTAATGCAGATGAAAGATGCCCATCTTAAGTTTCATCATGTCAGTAGATGAAAGATGCCCACCTTATGGAAACAATGCCATATGTTATTATCCCTTGGTTAATGTTTGCAAGGACTTGGGAAGGGTTTCTGGTGGACAAATCACCTTGATTTAAAAGTTTCTTCTCATCTTGGTTCAATTTTCTAGGCATTCTAGGGTTCCTTTTCTAATATTCCTCTAGCTATGTAAGAATCAAACTTAGTAGAAATACGTCCAAGATCAAGGTAATCTAAATACTCAACATACAAGGGCTTCTTCACAAATATTGAGTCTGCTGCTAAACTTTTGACCAAATAAGATTGGCCACTTCCCATAAGACCTATCTATAAAATCCCCTTACAAAAGTAATGATCTTGATAGGAGTGAGAAAGGGGTTCCATGAAACTAGGGGTGGGTTTGACACAATATTCTTCTCACAAAAATCAAGGAATACCATTCTTTATCATAAACAAAATGGATTGAACCCGTAATTAATTAGACCTTTTGGGTAAGCGTAGGCCCTTTGACTGACTTCATCATGACGGACCAAATATAGATTCATCCTTCGGGATAGAAGTGATAACAACTCCTTGAAAAGATATAGATAGCTGAAGTAATCAAGAAGTTCATTTGGATGGAAAGTTTTTAAGGAAACCCACGAGTGCACTTAGTTGAACGATTAGCTGAATCTACATTTCGTCCATCAGCGAAAGGGGAAGGAGAAACCGAAGGACGCTTAGTTGCAGGATATGAAGAGTGTACTTTTGAGCTAGCCGGCGAAGGAAGGTGAGAAACTCTGGCTATCTTCTTGTTGTAAGAGCTAAAAGATTTAGAAGAATATATTTCTTCATCATTACGATTATCAGGGGCCCATTTGGGAAGTAAGCGGGGGTCTACTCGGGTCGCTTCCTTAGCCCCGGCTTTTGCAAAAGAGTCTGCAATTTTGTTGCCCTTTACTCCTGACTGGGCTTTCACTTTGTGCATATGAACCTTTGTGCACCAATCGTTAACATTGATCTCCTTCAATATCCTCTCCCCCAACCCGCCGTTGTCGTCACTCGGTAATAGCTTCTCTCCATTCTGCAGCAATTGCAGTTGCGTCAGTGCATGCTCGCTGTCCGAAAAAATGTCGATGCGGTCAAGAGTTTTATGATTCTTCTTCACATGCGTAACGGCCTCTAGAATTGCTTTCGATTCTAGCCGCAATACATTGTTTTTGTGCTCCGCGTAGGGGCAGGGTTTGGCAATCTGTATTCTGAGTCCCGGGGAATAAACGCCATACCCACCTTGGCCTGTGCTCTTAATCAAACTCCCGTCCGTGTATATGTTGTCCATATTGTCTTTAGTATCGCACTCGCATGCACTACTGCTGTTCTTGCTCCCATACTTCCTTAGGTCGTTTCCATTACAAATAATAAGATATCCCATTTCTCTTTATCTTTAATGCTACTATTATTATTATTTCTCTTCGTCGCTCTCTACTATGTTGCACTCACACAGCTCTCACTACTTGACCTAGGATAAATATTAGTAAATATTAGTATTGCCCAAACGACATGCCTATTAATTTTTTATCCAAACCAAGGACTCTCTTCCATAACAACCTATTAATCAACCTCATCAAAGAACAAAACAATGAAAAAAATCTTTGAAAAAAAGAGATATATTACATTCTTTGCCCAAGATGAATGACTCTTGGTAATAAAAACCCATTGTGCTGTAGAAAAATTACTATATTAAGTGTTTAATCCCACTCATAATCATCAACCAAAAGCATATATAGAGGCCAATATCTCTTGGAGAGCCAAAATTCTTATTGCTCAGTTAAGTTAAGGACTAATTCTCATCAACTCCGTTGTGAAACAGGGGGCTGGAAAAGGCCAAAGGAAGTGTGGGAAGAAAGGGTATGCATTTTTTGTTCTTCCGGAAAAGTGGAAACAGAAAAACATTTCATTTTAGAATGTGAGGCCTTCAAAGACAACAGGGAAAGTTATGCAGATAAGGTGGTAGCTAGCTCTTGGGATAATCTATTTAACGAGGGGTTTGTCGAGAAGACAGGAGCATTTATTGTGAAGCTTCACAAAAAAAGGGCCGAAATGAAAAAGCAATCTATCCCATAGGCTATCTTTAGAAATAATTTCCAAATTTCTTTCTGATACCTATGAAATTGACCTGTCCTCACACATTCTTCATATAAGGAATGCAGATGGTTGACCTCGGTCACTATAATATCTTTCTTGAATGACTCTGGTGATAAAAACCTAAAAGCCCAATGTGGGGTACCAATACCTGTGAAATCACCTCCTTAGTATGCTAAGCAATACATGCAATAGAAAGGGGCGAAGGCTTTGAACAATTTACACTCGTAAAATCATTTTCTAACTACATTGCTAGAATGCATCCCACTTCCCAACTCTCCTCCAAAATGTAGCTGTGAAGGTAATAGTTCAGCCTTCGCATGTATTCTAATAAAAAATATTAGATAAATACCTCATCTCTTTGCTCACCTATGGAAGGTGTTGCTGGGTAGTAGGAAACCTGTGTTTTTCTTTAATTTCCACTTCAAATGCACAGTGTGAATATACCCATGGAAATAAGGTTTTCTCAAAAATAACTTTAATATAATATATATAAAAAAATTAATCAATATTTATATAAATATTTTTATAAACACTTTAAAAGCAACCATTTAATTATCATAAAAAAAAAATAATGGTGAAAACTTACAATATTCATTTGGCTGAACACCTTGTAAAAAATTTATAAATACACTTTCCTGTAGAAAATTCACCAAACACTTATTTTGCAAATAAATGAACAAAAATGGACATCTTTGAAAGAAGATCTACTACCACTATTGACTAATTTGCTGCCCACTTTCGGGGGTCTTACAATAAAAAGCCATTGAAATGTCTATCCAAAAGCCTTTCTTGTAGAAAATTCACCAAACACTTATTTTGCAAATAAATGAACAAAAATGAACATCTTTTGAAAGAAATCTATTGCTACTATTGACTAATTTGTTGCCCACTTTTGGGAATCTTACAATAAATTCCATTGATATGTCTATCTAGATGAGCTCATTTTGTTGGCAAACCCAATGAGGGGCCATAAATGAAGATTTGGATATAATACTTTTTCCCTTGATAGTCTTGACTATCCCTCATGTTGGTGATGGAAAACACTCCAGATATACAAAATCCCTACTAGTTTTCAAACATGTATGTTTCTATTGCTAAATAATAGAGCCCTAAGTTGAGATTTACTATAAAAATTAGAGTTATGGGTGCCTACGAAAATGTAGTTTATGTGAGGAAATTCAAAATGAAATGTTCTTATTATCGTGCTCTACCCCTTCACCAAATAGGTTTGGAACAAAGTTTTAGGCCTTACTTGTCTAAATTGAAAATTACAAGTAGATTTAACTAAAGTACCCTTAAGAAAATGGAAAAAAATAGATAAATAAATCAAAGCTTCAACCCTCACCATTGCATGTGGTGTTTGGCTTCAAAAGAATGAATAAGATTTCAAAAATAAAAAGAAGCACTACCTTTCATTTTTTCTCCACAAAATTTGAATATCTGAATATATTTCCCTCAAGTTATATTGATCCAACCATAGAACATGGGGATATTTTTTCATCATAAACACATACTAGAAAGGGCTTCTTAAATGGAGCCTCCAAAGGAGCCCCAGTTAAAGGACGAGGAAGGGGGGAAATATTCCTCATTCGAAACTATAGCATCCATTTAAAAGATCCCATTGTCATGTCAATAAATAATCAAAGCGAGCTTACAACCGTAAAATTTACCCTAGTCTTGGCTACCAAAAAAGTAATCACTCACCTTTATTCATGGGATACTTCCAAGCTATGATCAAGTGCACCAAATGAGAAGCTAAATTGAGGAACCTTTTATTACAACCACTTTCACAAGATGTAAAACATTTTCAATCCACATTTACTCACATTATATATTTCATGTCTACAATTAAACCAATAAGGAAGTTCATAACATATTTAAGGATGACCTCAACTTGCATGAAGACATTTGGGAGATCATGGAGTCCCAACAAGGAAACATTTATAAATATCTTCTTGAATCCTAAATTTAAAATCCTATCTATTTTTTTGAAATGAATTCCTAACTTCTGAGAGTTGTAATTGTAACAATTTGGTTGACATGCTTGAAGACTTGTGAATATTAGATTTTCTCGTTGTAGCACAAATCTATTGATAATTTTTGTGTCAAGAAAACAAAGGGTGGATTGGAACCCATTATATGCAAATGATAATAAAACTTATGTAGTTTTTTCTTATTCTTCATTACAATGAAATGATAATAGAACTCATGTAATTTTGTATTAGTCTTGATTACAACAACAAATAATTCTAAATTAACCCATTCGATCTATAGTCCCTATTCATTTAGGGATTAAAGAAATATCCACTATGGTATTTTTAAGTTGTGATTTTGTTACTATCAAATAAAAGTACATTCTTTATCAACTTGACCATGGTTTCATGTCAATGAAAATATTCATTATAAAGTTACTATTACATGTGAATGAAGTTGTCCTTGTTCTCATCTCAACACTTAATGTATGAGAATATAAATTGAGCGGGGAAGGTAACACTCCATCCTATAACCACTAAAGTTAAATCTAATTTTCTTTGTTACATACATGATTTGTAGTCAAGTAGCTAGTGATTAGTTTCTACTGGATAAACATATGTTAATATTGAATATGAAGCATCAATGGTATTTGACCTAAAAGGTGTTGTGATTTCATTCCATTTTCCTACACTTCAAGACCTTCCAACTGTTATTCAAGTTGATTGGGATTGGAGGTTACTTCTTTAAGTGACATGTATTTATATTTTGATTGTCGTTTCTTGTTTCATAACTTTTTAAATATGAACACGACACCTCACCATTTGGCATAGATTGGTTTCCCATTTATATAAAAATGATCTTGAACATACATGTATGACTAATAGAGGTTTGTGTTAGAGTTGTCAATATTTCTCATAGATTACACTAAATAACAAGTACGATGTCTAAATAATCCAATTTCTTTTAAATATGTTCTCAATCAAGGATATTAAGTGTTAATATTTTGTTTTCAATGTATGTTTTGCTTACATATCGCTGTATTGCCTACTGATGTGATCGCAAGTTTGAAATATTAATTCTTCTATTTTCTAGTGAATCTACAAAGTTTTTTGTTCCATCAGCAGATCCTTCATCATTTTTCCCTATATATGTGTATTATTTTGTAGCAAATACATTTTGTGATATCAAGAAAACTTTCTCTCTTTTTCAATCTATGAAAATAAAAACCTAGGTTGTTGTACTCTCTTGACAACCATGTAACCCCATATGTATTACTAATATGTTGACCAATTAATTGATGATATATTAGATTGATTAGTATGGTCCTCTAATGGAATATCGATTCGATGTGAGCGCTCTTCATATACCAAATAGATTTGAAGTACAAACCCTAAATTATCAACACTGTGATGGTTTGGAGGAGGCAAGGTAGTATAGTAGTGCATCATGGTTGCTTTATTATGTGTCTTGATGAGGAAATTGATTGTATAATTTAGTAAAGTGTATATTAAAAGATTTAATAGATTCTTTATTTTTGAAGGTGACATTATTGTATTATTGTAAAGGATCAACAGGGATTTCTTGTTGGCCATAAGTGGATTTAAACCAATAGCACAACTCTACCCAAGTAGAGAAAGCCTTAGGAGATAACTCAAAAAACTCAGTTGCTTCCTTCCCTTCTAAACAATCAACAAAGAGGTGCATACATGTGTCATTATCGTTGGTGTTGATATTATGCAAGCATTTGAGAAGGTAATCAGATGTTCATTAGCGGTGATGGCATCGTCAGTTGAAAATTTGGGTAGGTGATCGTTAAAACTCGGAAGTGGTGCATTATCATGTGTCTAATTCAAGGAAAATCTACATGCCAAGGATTCACATTCAGGGCCCCTTCAAATTGAAATAGCTAATATTTTTTTATTACTTTTGCAGGATTTGTCGTAGATTGAACATGATTCAATGCATAATAAAGATTTCCAATTTCAAAAGAGGATGAAGATGATGTGGAAGAGGGAATATAATGGGAAGATGCTTTCATCCCAGACATAATCCTTTGAGAAGGGGAAGTAGTCCTAGAAGCATAGACAAAGTCTCAATAGAATTGAAGCCAATCTTGGGAAGCAAGAACTGCCTTTTGCCTTTGGACTTCGTTCAAAGGTTTACATTTAAGACTTGAACCACAAATCCTTCTAGTAACACATGATTCATTGGACATAAGCTACTTATTTGTGATTGTGGTGATCCCCTAGATGCCTTTCTATAGCTCCTCTTCTCTCTTGCAACTCAATATCTTAGGTTATAATGGCCTAAGCCTATTCCAATTTAGCAAGAGTATGCGAATTGTCAAGGATAACATTTAATAATGAGTGTTAAATACTCCTCTAATAATTTAATTAGATTGGAAGATCTAGTTGATTAGGAGACTGAATGGTGATATAGCCAGAAATATTAATGAACCATGGATACATGAATCGATCCCTAGTATGATCGCCAAACAAAAAATGTTGATGAGTGAAAAATTTTATGCTTCACTGACAACCCCTTGAACCACACAGGGTGTGTTAGATAATGGGATTTGGCCCAATGTTTAATGCCCTTAGTGTTATTTTATACTTATTTACAGAAAACTATTTTTAGTAAAGAAAATTGTGTACAATATGATATATATTCAAGGAAAAAGTGAAGAATGTAAAATAAGCACAATATATAATAGCATTAAACTAAATATATGAATAAATATAAAACTTGAAAAAATGATAAATTTATGAGTAGATTTAAGGGAATACCTCGTCTTCAATAAAATATTTGACTCTATTTTCCTGGTTTATAGCATTGCATTGGTAAAGAGGTTGTAAAAGGTTCATTCTTGTAAATTTTACATGGAATCATGCAAAGCCTTAAGCCATTAATGGATGAAAGTTGAATTGGGCTCCCCTTGTCTTCTTTTAAGGTGAAAAAGGGTAGGGATACCATAATCATCTACTTTAGGGATGTTAAAGTATTGGATGAATTGTTTTGCCAATAAGCAAAGATTATGAACCAACCCTTCAGGGAGAAGATGGTACCAACTATGAGTTTCACCTATTAGGGAGTGAGAAAAGAGATTTCTATTTATATTGTTGCCTAGAATAAACTTGGCAAAGACGACAGCGAAGTATTCCAACTAGTGCTAAGGGTCTTCCCCAATATCTCCACTAAAATTAGGTAATTTTGGTAGGTATGGAGGAAACCATGTTCCTGCAATTTGATGGGTAAAAGGTGGTCTAAATATTTGGGCGAAGGAAGGATGGCTCGGCCAATGCCGAAGTATTATATATGATAATAATTTAAATAAACAATTTAAAAATAAATAAAAATAAAAAACATTTTTTAGGATGCTTAAGCATGGCTCGACTAACAAGAGAGAGGGTTGGTAAAATAATTTCAATTTGGTGTTATAAGGATGGGTCCTTCAATGGCACTTTAGCTACCCTCTCTTTGAACTGGTTCCTTCCCCCAGGAGCGGTACTTAAGCGGTACTGAAATCAATCCAGGTTTGTAGAGAGGCATGGGGTTAGCCTGTCAATAGGCATGGGAAGAAATGTAAGTAAGGTATCATCCTGGTATCTAACAAGTAAGGTAATTAAAGTGTTGGGTAGTGGAGATCCCGCGTAACAGTTTTGGGGATGAGAGATTATAAGTAGGATAAAAATATTGTAAAACTCTGAAATATGTGGAGCGTGAAATGTAAAAGGTTGAGTCAAAGGGTTGTCCACCCAAGAAATAATATAGAATAATATGAAGTAAGTCGATCCGCAGGCCCTAGGAAGGTATAAATAGAGCGAGGCTCTATGGGTAGAAGGTAGCTTTTGGATGTAATCTTGGATCTGTTATGTAATGGGTTTTTGAGAAGAAGTTTTCGAGCATTTGTAATTCCAATTCAAGGGTATTGGGTAGTGGATAGAGGCTTTGCAGCTGTGTGCACAGAGGCCTGGTAGAGTCCGCAGCTGTGTGCGTGGATCCCTGCAGCTGAGTGCGCAGGGTAGATCTAGATGTATTGGTGATAAGGTAGAAATAAAGATAAGTTGATTTTGAAACATTGTGTCAATCTGAGCTACTGCAAATCTGGTTAATTCATGATTGGTATTGTTATTGATTCTTTATGCACATGTTATGGATTATTGTAAATCTGTATCTCTGTTAAATACATGCACCGGTTATCTTGATTAAATTTTTTCTTATAGACCCTTTTAAGTAGATCTGATCTATAGTAAATCATTCAGTGATTAGTATTGAGAAGTAGCCCTGTTTCGGGTCTATGCGGAAGGAGAGCAGCACAAGGCTGCAGGATGGTGCAAGAGCCCTTCAGACCACATCAAGACATCCCAAGGGTGTGGAAACCTGGTTCCAACACCCTCCCTTGCTATGTCGGGTGAGACCTCAATCCGCGCTCAGCGGGCTATTACCGAAGGGCCGATAGCTGCGGGATTTGTTTGGCTAAATAATTCTTCTAAACCTGGGTTAGGCCCATATAAGCCAACAAATGGTTCCGTTGCCAGGACCAAGATCTGCCTAAGGGGTGTCTGATGTGGAACGCGGGGACTCTATAGAGAAGGAATTGAAGGATCAAAGGGACCAGGAGCAGTAGCAGTTCAGAGTACATTGACAAGGTTGACAATGACGAGCGTGATCCAGCTACCGGTATTCAAAGGAGCAGGAAGCGAAGATCCAGAACAATTTTGGTTCGTGTTAACATCAGTATGGAACACACATAGAATTACGGATGAGAATATCAGAAAGGCTACCTTAGTTAGCGCGTTGCAGGACCGAGCGCTGACATGGTACATAAAGTACTCAAGCGATCACCCAACTACAGGGACAGCAGAAATCCAGACCGAACTAAAGAAAGAGTTTAGCCGGCCGAAGTCAGAAACACAGTCGATCATAGGGTTCAAAGAGATCGTGATGATTCCTGGTGAAAGCTTGTGGGATTTGGATCAAAGACTGAAAAGTACTATCCAGGAAGTAAACATGACACTAACGGATGCACAACACAGCGCTTGGTTTATGGCATTGTTAACACCACATCTGAGGATAGCTTTGTCACAATAGAAGATCTCAACCCAGGCTGAAGCATTGGAGACAGCGATAAGGTTGCACGAAACTCCGTTACAAGACCCAGGGTTGGGAGTTTAGCAAATCCAAGCACAAATGCAAAACTTGTGTTTGGAAATGAAGAAGTTAAAAAAGGAACAGGCACCTCGCCCAGAAGTCAGGGAGGAAGTATGGTGTATAAATTGCAGGAGCTAGGAGCACGATAAATATCATTGCCTGGTCTTGGGGAATTATGTCGTAACGGGGGGACCAACACCATTATAACCGGAGGAACAGGCAGGGCCAAGCGCGAGAACCCCGCTCTTGTGTGCAATCTATCAGGTGGGAGGAAAGCATAACACAGATAACTATCATCTACTGCCAAAATTCAACTAGACACCCCAGCACCTATTTTGCAACTTTTGCATATTGGTGGGCCACGAGGAAAGAGACTCTCGTAGCTATCAATTATTAATGGACTAGTCATCTGCCTACAGAATGCAGAATAAGGCGTGAGGTCAAGATCTGGCCGTGGTGATCGTGCATGGTGGGTTCTAGGGATGTGGACGAGGACAGGGTGGAATGGGGCTAGGAAGGGGTCGCGGGCAGCTAATTTGTTACAACTGCGGAGGACCAGGACATTACACGCGGGATTGTACCAACCCAACTAGAATATTATGCACTTACTGTGAGCAATTCGATCACGAGCTCAAAGATTTCTCCACACTGATAGCATAGATTCATGAAAAAAGGGTAGCGCAACCTACGATGACCCAGAACGTGCAGATGATGAGGTCCAAACCCCGCGACGAAGACCCCCAGGTAAACATGGTACTAAGAAGTGGCATGGCCATAGGAGAGGATAAAAGGAACTTAAGTAAGGAAGACGCAAGGGTTGGCAAGGAGACATATCTGGAAGCTAGGGAGAGCTTCGCGGAGGTCTCTACCCTAGGTAGTAGGGATCAACCTGAGCAGGACAGGGATCCCTCGATGATAGCTACCTTTTTAGAGACATGCATAAAATTGTTGCGCGATAATAGGGTGATTAGAGGCTTGAAAGAATTAATAAATAGGTGCGCAGGGACATGGGAACCTAGCATGGTCCGCAAACTAGGAAAACACGCAACACGGACGGGGCGAGAGATGTGATTAACGGCACAAATTGGCGACTATGAGATGGATCAGATCATTTTGGATTTGGGCTTAGATGCAAATGTATAGCCTAAACAAACTTGGGAGCACATGGGTAGGCCTACACTACAATGGTCTCCTATTCAGTTATGGATGGCGAACCAACGGAAAATCCTGCCCATGGGAAGGTTGAAGGGAATTATGGTACATATAAAAGGTGCGAGCACCAGAACAAACTTTGAAGTAATTGAAATCGTGGATGAAAGTACGCCTTATCCTGTGTTGTTAGGAATAGACTGGGCCACTGACATAAATGGGGTTATTAATTTAAAGAATCGGACAATGATATTTGAAATGAAGTCACTTCACGTAGTCGTTTCGCTAGATCCGGCTAAAGGACCGTGCTACATTGAACCTGTGCGCAACAAAGAAAGTGGCGACGAATGAGACAGTATCTACAATATTTCTGCACAAAGGCAAGAATGGGTCAAGTCAATGGAGGATAGAAGAATATCACGGGGCTATGTAGAGTCCTGCACCATCGATTCAGATGAAGAAGATGAGCGGTGGCATAACAGGTTGAATGGAGTAACCACACTACACTGCAATATGGTGACTAAATATCTGTGCTGCATGAGGGCCCAGGATCGCGAACTGCCAATGTATGATGGACTGACAATAATAGATGAATTTCTGACCAAATTTGAAATCACGGTACCAGAGCACCAACGGTTTGATGTGTTGAGATGGGCTTTGCGTGCACCACTTGCGCGATGGTGGGGCACACATGAAGGGACTTTTGAAGATTGGTGCGGTTGCAGGCGCATGCTGTAGATAAGATTTGGGAAGCGAGAACTACGAATAACAGAGAAATACAATGGACGTGATGACCCATGCATGAAACTTACTAGATGGATCAAAGCCTACAAGCAGGAACCTCAACCAGAATGGGTGAACTTATTTTATCACACCCTGGACGTCATTCCTAGAAACTGGTATACTGAAGCAGAGCTCTGACACGGCACGGGTGAGTGGGATATCTTGAGCGAAGGGGTTTTGTCAACATTCCTCTTTGAAGATCAATGGATGGATACTGTGGACGATGCATTACAGCTAGTGAAGGCCGCCATTTTCAAAATGCCATGGGAACCAGAAGAAACCGTGCAGGCCGACTGGTCGCAACAGTTGAGCCAGGCCCTCGAATGCTACAATGTCCATGTAGAAGATGATGAGGATGACCCACGAAACATCAATATTCTGGAATCAGAGGGGAGACATGAGGTGCACGGACCCGAAATCGAAGATCCAGATATCACGGCTAATCCAGGTGGATATTGGTGGCCACCTGCCAAGTCCACCTGGACCCCCACCATTGTCTTTCTCAACATTTTCAGTTTCCTTAATTGTAGCACAACTTACTATTTTTAGCAGTTTTTCGGGTCCTGAAGTTCCGGAGCCGTTTTGAGGCCCTAAACGACGTTTTTTGGGGATTCCGGGGGCAGCACGAGTCCGTGGAATGGACTGGTGTTGCCTATTCCAACAATGATAGTGCTCGGATAGATCTTTCTAATGAGCTATTGTACACGTCAAACGGAGATCATATGCCAAAGTTACGACCCCGGGAAGTTGATGTACCAACTTACCCCCAAACGGGGCCCACAGTTTGGCGTTTCGTCTCCTAGGGTTAGGTTTTGGAATGTTAAGAGTTTTTCCATTGTTTCTCAACAATAAATAGCCCTTCGAGCCTCATTGTAACACAGTTCAGAGGCATGTATCCATCACATCTCTTCTCAGAGATAAGCTACCATCGCCCCAGCTAGTTTATTTCCATTTCTGTTTGTAAGCATATTTCAGTATTTTCCATTAATGAAATGAAGTATTATTTCTGCTGCATCTCTGTGTATATGGTTATCTCTGTAATTTGTTGCGTTCCTATTTAAATCCGGATCAGTGGTATCAGAGCGGTCTGCTTTTTCTCTATTTTTCTTTGTATGTCCCCAACAAGGTCGGGATATAAGGAGTTAGGGCTTGAACTGGTTGAACCTTTGCAAGACCAGCCTCGCAAATCCCGACGGCCTCCCATGGCGGACGAGAAGAAAGATGAGGGGGCAGGAGATCCCATCAAAATATTGCTCAAAGAAGCGCTCGAGCGACAACGAAACGCGATGATGGAGAGCTTTGCGCAGATCCTTCAGCGGCTACCCAGAAGCGGCGCATCGGCTTCCAGCAGCTCCTCTGGAAACGCCACACCCTTTAAGGTACAAGTTAATTTTGAAATCCCCATATTCGAGGGTCAGATAGACGCCGATGCCGTAGATAAATGGTTAAATCTGCTAGAGGGTTATTTTCAGAAGGATGAAAGTACTGGCTCACTATTTTCAGTCGCACCCACCTGGGATTCGTTCCGGGATGCCATCAAGGAGCAGTACTACCCTGTCGGAAGCTATGAGGATGAATACATAAAGTGGACCACGCTGCGGTAGGGAAGGGACCAAGACGTGCCGGAGTTCACCAATCTTTTCCATACCCTTCGCACAAAGTTGGGTATCAAGGATTCGGAGCAACATTTGATACTCAAATACCATGGCTGCCTGCACAAGTACATCCAGGAAGAAATATAGTTCCTAAACATCCCCTCGCTCGGCGCAGCATACCGGTATGCCGTCAAGGTCGAGCAGAAGTTTAAACAAAAGAAGCGAGACTTTGGATCTGCGAATCCAAAGCAGGGGAAAGGTGCCCCTAAACCACAGAACAAAGGACAAAGCCAAGGCGGGACAGCCCAAGACAACCAGCCGAAGCTGCAAGCAAAGAGCAACGCCGCGAAGCCGAGAAAGGACACTGGAAAATGGTGCGAGTTCCATAAGAGCTCCACTCACAACACAAGTGAGTGTTGGCCCAAGCAGTCACTGGTGGCTGAGCTAAAGGTTTCAGAATCAGATGCATGTTCCGACTCTGAGTCAGAACCCGATAAGGGGTATGAAAAAGGGAAGCAGATCATTGATGCGGATCCCAGCGCCACTGTTGCTACCACAAAGATCTAGAAAAATGAACCCGAAGATCCAGAGGAGGAGGAACGTCTCTTCCACTCCCAGATGTGGGTAAAGGGCTCCCCGATACAGTTCATTGTTGATAGCGGGAGTCAAAAGAACCTCATTTCGGCAGAGGTCGTGAAGCGGTTGGGCTTACCGACCACAGCACATCCACAACCATACACCATTGGGTGGCTTCACCAAGGGCGAGATCTTCGCGTGAGCCAGCAGTGTCGCCTTCCATACAACATCAAGCCCTTCACGGATGAGGTATTGTGTGACATTGCTCCCCTTGAAGTTTGTGATGTATTACTAGGACAACCATACTTGTGGAAGCGACATGCTGTGTATGAATCAAGGCCCCGTACTGTTATTATTACATTGGGAAATAAGTTGTTCAGGATACCAGAGGTAGCACCACCTGCCGCCATCTCTTTGATTACTGCAAAACAATGCAGTAAGATCATTTCCAAAACCAGGAAATTTGTTTTCCTGATGATACGCCCTCAAGGGAAGAAGAAGACAGTGGCCGCGGCCTCCAAACGGGGTCCCTCTGCACGGCAGCTACAGATGGACAAGATTGTGGAGGAGTACGAAGACATCTTCACCTCCCCGGCAGGGGTTCCTCTGCACTGTCAAGTCAAGCACTCCATCGATCTGACCCCAGGTGCGCCGCTACCCAATGGACCAATTTATCGGCGCTCCGTTCTGGAGAACAATGAAATCAAGAGGCAGATTCAGGAGCTCCTGCAGAAAGGTCACATCCGTCCGAGTTCTTCGCCCTGTGGGAGCCCGATAGTGTTGGTACAGAAGAAGGATGGGACGCGGAGACTCTGTATTAACTATCGGGCGCTGAACAAGATCACTGTCCGTAATAGGTACCCGATCCCGCGGATTGATGACCTCCTAGACCAACTAAAGGGGGCGAAATATTTCAGCAAGATCGATCTGAAGTCAGGATATCACCAGGTACCAATTGAACCCTCAGATGTGTGGAAGACTGCCTTCAAATCCAAGGAGGGCCTATTCGAATGGTTGGTCATGCCTTTCGGATTGACGAATGCTCCTGCAACCTTTATGAGGCTAATGGATGACATCTTGCGGCCATTCACCAACTCCTTTGTAGTAGTATACTTGGATGACACTCTGATCTTCAGCCAGAGTTGGGAAGAGCACCTCCACCACATCCGACAGGTTCTCCAAACACTACGACAACACAAGCTATGTGCCAATTTGGAGAAATGCACTTTTGGCATGACCGAGGTTCAGTATCTGGGATACATCATTGATGAACAGGGGGTGCATGTCGATCCAGCCAAGTTCCAAGTCATTCGGGATTGGCCCTCTCCAACCACTCTAACAGAGCTCCGCAGCTTTCTAGGTCTTGCCAACTTCTACTGCAGGTTTGTGTTGGGATTTTCTCATATTTCTTGGCCCTTGAGTCAAGTCACCAAGGGCGGGGCGAAAGCAAAATTCTTTTGGTCTGAATCTCAATAGAAGGCATTCAGGGAGTTGAAGGATCGCCTCTGCACGGCACCAGTGCTCGCGTTACCAGATTTACAACAACCATTTGAGGTCGAGACAGATGCGTCTGACTATGCTATTGGGGCAGTCCTTACTCAACATGGACATCCAGTGGCATATCACAGTGAAACACTTTCAGACACAGTCCGGAAGTACCCCACTTATGATAAAGAGATGTATTCCATTGTACAGGCCTGCCGACAATGCAAGCATTACATTTTGGGGAAGGAAACGGTCATCCACACAGACCACCGACCTCTGCAGTTCATACAGACCCAAGGGAAATTGCAGAATGATCGCCATCAGAAGTGGTCTACATACCTGCAACAGTTTCACTTGAATATCAAGTACAAAAAGGGCAGCACCAATAATGTTGCAGATTGCCTCAGTCGACCACCAATCATGGCGCTAACCACCGTGCTCAACTCTTGCGGGCACGAGACTTCTGATTGGCCACTTCTCTACAAAAGCGACCCAGAATTCGGCCACACATACCAGACACTCTTGGAGGGTCAGCAGGTTGCAGATTTTCACCTCCAGGATGCCCTATTATGCCACCTTGGTCACCTTTGTGTTCCTTCAAGCGAGCGTGCCAAGATGATTTGGGAAGCACACTATAGTCGGGCTGCTGGGCATTTCGGGGTCGAGAAAACAGTGGCAGTACTGTAAAACTATTTCTATTGGCCGAATCTTCGACAGGATGTTGGGAAGTACATCCGATCATGTACTGCCTGTGCCATTGCCAAACCGACCATTAAGAAGCAAGGCCTCTATACCCCGTTGCCTACCCCTAGTCGACCTTGGGAATCCATCTCCATGGATTACATGTCAGGCCTTCCTTCCACTAAGCATGGAAATGACTGTGTTTTTGTGGTCGTCGACAGGTTCTCAAAGATGGCCATTATGATGCCCTGCAAGAATAATATCACAACAGAAGCCACTGCTAAACTCTTCTTTGAACGAGTGTGGGTGCACTTTGGGATCCCACAGTCTATCATCTCAGATCGAGACAGTCGGTTTCTCAGCGCCTTTTGGTCCAGTCTCTGGTCAATGTTGGACACCAAACTCACGAAGTCCACAGCCTTCCATCCTCAAACTGATGGCCAGACAGAGGTAGTCAATAGGATGATTGTGCACATTTTGCGCATGTATAACTCAAAGCATCCACGCACATGGGACGAGAGCCTCCCCTATGTTCAGCACAGCTACAACCGAGCTCTTCACAGCTCCACTGGCCATAGCCCTTTTCAGGTGGGTTTGGGATTCCAGCCACTATGCCCCATTGATGTGGCCATGCCACTTGCAGCTACTCACATGAATTCAGCTCATGTCCAGTCCGAAACAGATAAGGCCACCAGCTTCATTGAGCGCATCCAACATATTCGCCAGCAGGTCCATGACATTCTTGAGAAATCAAATGCCAAGTACAAGCAGCGACATGATCAACATCGGGTGCCACACAAGTTTCAGGTGGGCGACAAAGTCTGGTTGCATTTGCAAAAGGAACGCCTTACTGGAGCCTATCGGAAATTGAGACCACTCCGATATGGTCCTTACACCATTACTAAGGCTATGGGAGACAATGCATTTGAGCTCAGCATTCCCCCATTCCTTGGCCTGCACCCAGTATTCAATGTGGACCGCCTTCGGCCATACTTTCCACCATTGCTAGACACATCCGACATTGCAGAACAGCTCAAACCCACAGAATTAAATCCAGATTGCATGGAACAAGCTGCAACTGATCGGATCATGGACACACAGATCAAGAACACTCGCCAACAGAATATCCAACTGTATCGAGTTGTCAAAGCGGGCCAACTCCTTCAGCAGGGCAAGTGGCTCACCAGGGAACAAGTTCAACAGAAGTTTCCTCATCTCATGGAGGAGCTCAACGCAATGGGGACCATTGCTTCCTAAGGGGGGAGGAATGATCCAGGTGGATATTGGTGGCCACCTGCCAAGTCCACCTGGACCCCCACCATTGTCTTTCTCAGCATTTTCAGTTTCCTTAATTGTAGCACAACTTACTATTTTTAGCAGTTTTTCGGGTCCTGAACTTCCGGAGCCGTTTTGAGGCCCTAAACGACGTTTTTTGGGGAATCCGGGGGCAACACGAGTCCATGGAATGGACTGGTGTTGCCCGTTCCAACAATGATAGTGCTCTGATAGATCTTTCTAATGAGCTATTGTACGCATCAAACGGAGATCATATGCCAAAGTTACGACCCCGGGAAGTTGATGTACCAACTTACCCCCAAACGGGGCCCACAGTTTGGCGTTTCATCTCCTAGGGTTAGGTTTTGGAATGTTAAGGGTTTTTCCATTGTTTCTCAACAATAAATAGGCCTTCGAGCCTCATTGTAACACAGTTCAGAGGCATGTAGCCATCACATCTCTTCTCAGAGATAAGCTACCATCGCCCTAGCTAGTTTATTTCCATTTCTGTTTGTAAGCATATTTCAGTATTTTCCATTAATGAAATGAAGTATTATTTCTGCTGCATCTCTGTGTATATGGTTATCTCTGTAATTTGTTGCGTTCCTGTTTAAATCCGGATCAACGGCGCCGTTGAAAGCGAAAAAAGTAAATATCAAAACAAAAGAAGAGCCGAAGTATGCAACCCTTGGGGACTATTGGGATGAAGCCACGCTAGAAAAGGTCATCGAGTTGCTTCGGGAATATCGAGATTTACTCCCAACAAAAATCACGGAGCTAAAATGGATCCTGGGAGACCTGGGAGTGATGAAGATAAAGTTGAAGCCAGACACGAAGCCAGTTAAGCAGCGACCCTACTAATTGAATCCAAAATACAAAGCAAAGGTCCGCAAAGAACTGGACAAGATGCTGGCAGCAACAATCATTGAACCAGTCAAGGATTCCGATTGGGTAAGTCCTATGGTTGTGCAAGAGAAGAAACAGAAGGATGAGATTCGCATCTACGTGGATCTCAGGAAGCTCAATGATGCATGTGTTAACGATCCATTTCCAACACCCTTTACAGATGAGGTACTAGAAAATGTGGGTGGGCAGGAAGCCTACTCCTTCACGGACGGGTTCTCAGGATACCACTAGATCAAGATCGCGCCAGAGGACAGGAGTAAAACAACGTTCGCCACTGAATGGGGTTGTTTTCAGTATACGGTGATGCCCTTTGGACTAAAGAATGCGTCGGCGATATTCTCACGCATTATGGTAGTGGCATTCAAGGAATTTATACACAAGTTCTTATAGGTCTATCTTGATGAATGGACCGTATTTGGACTGGTTAAAAAACACATAGCGAGCTTATGGTTAATGCTAGATACTTACCAATGACACCAGATTGCACTAAACCTAAATAATTGTACTTTCCTCGTCCCCTTCGGGAACTTGCTTGGCCATGTGGTTTGTAAGAAAGGCCTAATGATGGATCCGGCAAAGATCGTTGTCATACTCAATCTGCAAGTGTCGTGAAGTGTCAAACAACTATGCACCACACTGGGACACACGGGCTACTATCGGAAGTTCATCAAAAGCTACACCCAGATCATGGCTCCAATGGAATAGTTGCTGAAGAAGGATGCTACTTATTGCTGGAATGAGGAATGCAACAAAAGTCTGGAAACACTTAAGGAAAGATGGCATTTGTGTATCATGTTGGGTGTGGTACTTACTCAAGAAGGAGCAGAGGGAATAGATCACCCGATTGCATTTGCAAGTCTCCAGTCAAAAGCTGAGAAGAATTACTCCACTACTAAATGAGAGGGATTGGAGATGGTATACGCACTTCAAAAATGCCGCCACTATCTTCTCGGCGGACACTTTAAGATGTATACTGATCACTCTGCGCTAAAATACCTAGTGAATAAGCCTATGTTGATGGGGCGAATTTGTAGGTGGTTGTTGTTATTCCAGGAATATGACTTCGAGTTCATCGTAATGTCGGGACGTCTAAATGCAGGTCTAGATCACCTGTCCCAAATTGAGACTGGTGAAGAGCCCACAAATTTAGAGGAAGGACTCCCAGATGCACAACTATATGCAGTGCGAGTTGCGGATGGCCACTTTGAGGATATAATCCATTTCTTAACTACAGGAACTGCGTCGCAAGGATATTCTGCTCAGTAGAAGAAGGAATCGGTGATATGTGCAGCTGACTTTACTATGATTGCAGGGCATCTCTACAAAATGGGCAATGATCAAATCTTATGCAGATATGTGCCTGAATTCGAGCGCGGAAAAATATTGGCCCAAGCACTTGGCAGAGTGGAGGGAGGAAATTTTGCAGGTCGCGCTACCACACAGAAGATTCTTCGCACATGACTATGGTGGCCAACCCTACATCAGGACTCGAAAGCGTATTGTTGGGCCTGCGATGTCTGTCAACGAACAGGGAAACCATCGCGGAGAGATGAAACGCTGCTCCAGCCACAGATGACACTACAACCATTTGAGAAGTGGGAAATTGACTTTGTAGGACCTATCGCGTCATGAGGGAAGACGGGCGAGCGCTATATCATCACCACGATAGAATATTTGAGGGAACATGGTGTTAACAACTGCGAGTGCCATGCAGAGTTCAAGATCAACAGTAGGGGATGTACCGGAAAATGGGAGACACGAAGCAGAATTAGTTTGGATGTCACCACCTCGCCCAGGGGAAGGCCGGCGAACTACAATAGAAAAGAGAAAGGATGGAAAGACAGAGACCACTGGTAGAAATGCAGTTAATAACTTGTCCCTGATGTACCTTGAGGATTGGGATCGCGTGAACAACAGCAAAGGTCTTGCAAAATTGCAACACAAGCTGCAACAGACAATGCGAAGAGCAAATACGAAGGTAGGAAGTGGCTGCGGTGGTACAAGGAGGTCCCATATGTGGCTCCCCCACTCGAGCTAAAATCCTATGAGGGGGTGTTCTGTGTTAACCGAGCAGAGTAGAATGAGCATTATCAGTCGTGAGAATTGGTAGAAACAACAAAGCAGGAGCCGAATGAAGCGTTGTAGGAGACAACGAAGGAGCAGCAGGACGATGAATGTCAGTCAAAGGGAGGTGAACCGCGAAGCCAAGGCAGCGCATCTCACCGCACCGACGAGTGACTGAGGATGAGTCACGATGATTTTGTTGGGGGACTTTTGGGTAGCGGAGATCCTGCGTAACATTTTTGGGGCTAAGAGCCTATAAGTAGGATAAAAAATATTGTAAAACTCCGAAATATGTGGAGCACGAAATGTAAAAGGTCGATTCAAAGGGTTTTCCACTCAAGAAATAATATCGAATAATAGGAAGTTGGTCCGCGGACCCTAGGAAGGTATAAATAGAGCGAGGCTCTATGGGTTGAAGGTAGATTTTGGTATGTAATCTTGGATCTATTATGTAATGAGTTTTTGAGAAGAATTTTTGGAGCATCTGTAAGTCCGAGTCGAGGGTATTAAGTAGTGGATAGAGGCTCTGCAGTTGTGTGCGCAGAGGCCTGGTAGAGTCCGCAACTGTGTGCACGGACCCCTACAGTTGAGTGTGCAGGGTAGATCTAGGTGTATCAGTGATAAGGTGGAAATAAAGATAAGTTGATTTTGAAACATTGTGTCAATCTAAGCTATTGTAGATCTAGTTAATTCATGATTGGTATTGTTATTGATTCTTTATGCACATGCTATGGATTAATGTAAATCTGTATCTCTATTAAATAATTTTGCACTAGTTATCTTGATTAAATGTTTGCTTAAAGACCCTTTTAAGTAGATCTGATCTATAATAAATCATTTAGTGATTAGTATTGACAAGTAGCCCTGTTTCAGGTCTACACAAAAGAAGAGTAGCGCGAGGCTACAGGATGATGCACGAGCCCTTTAGACCACATCAAGACATCCCAAGGGTGTAGAAACCTGGTTCCAGCACCCTCCCCTGCTACCTTGGGTGAGACCTCAATCCACACTTAGCGGCCTATTGCCGAAAGGGCTAGTAGCTGTGGGAATTGTTTGGCTAAATAATTCTTCTGAACCTGGGTCAGGCCCATATAAGCCAACATAAAGGAAATTCAGCCCTAGCAAGGAAGGGATTCCAATTGCTTTAGACAGATAAGAGAGCTTATAGGCAGGTAAAGAGAGCGTATAGGTAGGTAGGAGGTGGTAGGCAGGTAGCGTTTGTTTCCTTCACCTTCTAGGCAGGTCTCGTTGGGGGCATAAAGCAGCAGGAAAGGAAGATTCCCTTTGTATGGTTCCATAACAACCAGGTCGATAACCACCAAGTTTGGAGTTAGAAGTAGTAGTGCCTTTAGCAGCTTACCCAGCGGTGGACATTGACTTATTACTTAGCTAAAGACATTGATGGCTCTCCATGAACCCACCAAGTTTTTTGGCAAGAGCTAACTAGCCTTTCATAGGGAATTTAATGCCCCTATAGAGGCTTGTTCACAATACATGGCTATGGGCAATCATAGGAAGATTTGACAGCATCTGGCAGCCTTCGTGCGATAGTCAAATATTTCTGGCTTCCAACACTTTCACGGCTCTCCCCTATTTCCCAACAGCTCCGCAGCTCTGACTCCCACATTAATGCACATCGCCTAGATATTTGTTGCCTTACCTTCGAGACGCGGCAACAATCAGTCCCTCTATTTCAAATTTTAGATTTGAGTTTTGAGCACAGATGTGCCTTTTATATGATACATATACGACGAGTTAAGAAATACGTTGTGTGACGCTTACTTGAATTTTGAAAACCCTCCAAACTTTGAAATTTGAATTTCAAATCGCACTCAAATTTTTGAAATGTATTGACGACATAACCATTGTTGGGTTTCCACCATGGTTTTTGTGTTACATTCGCCCACCGCTGAGGTTTCATGAATTTGGTGGTGAAAGTATCAAAATGTTTCTGAAATTCGGTACACTGCCCAAGTGAGCTCGGAAGAAATGCAGGCAAATTACAAAGAGCTTGTGAAGCTGACCCATTTATACCAAGTGAACTCCACAAATTTGTTATGTGATAGAGGCTACATTGCACCTGAGTATGTCGTTCATGGGGAATTGACGAAAAAGGCAAGTGCTTATAGTTATGGTATCGTGGTTCTTGAGATCCTGATCCGAATTGAATCCTAAACACTCTCTAAGTTTTCATAAACTCGTTCAAATTATGCCAAACAGATTAAAGTCTTAGAAATATCAAGCTATCAGAAGGAATCCTCGTGACACTTATTATTGTGATCAGTGCAGAGTAACGAGGACCCTCGGTCGAGTGCACAGATTGTTGGCCCATGGTAACGCGCGCTGGCGCAAATTGGCAAAACCAAAGGCTAATTCAAGAAACAGGGGTGGTTTCTGATACACGATTAGCGCTAAAGTAGGGTGTCCCCCTCAGTGAAGGAAAGCCCCAAAGTGCCCGGACCCAAAATGGCTATGTAATGTGGAAAAGTAATAAATTCGGTTCCGTGGATTCTGTAAAACCAGTAGGATATCGGAAGGCCTCAAGGTGGTAAGCAGTTTTGGCCAAGTCCCGCCTGATGCCACACACTGAGTGACACACGTCCGACAGAAGAGAGAGAAAATCGCTCACATCGGACGGGTAACCATTGAGCTAACTATCTGCCCAATATGCATAATGACCGTAGGATCTAGGGGGTCCAGATCAACGGCGGAGGCATGTCCTGATGAATGACTGGATTTGACATATGATAAATCAAGATTATATGGGATTTGAAGTCTGACGTGGATGATTCGTTGGCAGGGATTCATATTTCGCGGGCAATCTTTGAGCAAATGGAAATAACGACCGTTCAAACATTTCCAAGAGAACTGACCCTCATTTCATTATGAAACAGGTGGCCACCTCCCTGTGAAGTGTTACACAGTTATGATGACACAAAATAGGGGATTTCGAATAGACAGAGGAAAGAAAACCAGAATTCTAGGAAGCGGAAACGAACCGACAAAAAGCAGACTGACTTTAAAGCCACGAACTAACAGAGACAGAGCAAGCAGAAAGGCAGGAAGGAGAGTTAGTTAAGAGCAGAGAGAAGAAGCCAAGCTGACCTGAGGGCAGCATCGAGCCAGGCAACCAGAGAGAGTCAGAGAGTCTCTGCATTCCAAAGAAAGCTTGAGAGGTTCAAGCGAGCTCCTGGACATAGGCCTATCATGTATGAGTTTCAGATTGGGCACATACTACTGTGACCAGTAGAGGTAAAGTACTAGTAAGGAGAGTTTTTGTACTCAAATCCTACTAATTCATATCTGTTGAGTGAGACTCAAATTAAGCTCACTGTTGTAAAGAAACTCTGCTTTGAAAATATAATAGAGAGGCCACCACTGAAGGCTAGACCGGGAGACGTAGCCCAGGAGTATTGGGTGAACTCCTTATTAAACTTGTTGTGTTTCCATGTTTGCCTATTATGTTTTCTCTAAACTGCTTTAGTGTCTGTGTATTTTGCAATCTTATCCATCCATTGCATAAAATAACATAGGCACATCCATGCACATGAGTCTGTAATACCTTTAATTCTTTGTCCTAGATAAATTCCAGATCAAGTGGTATCAAAGCTCTAGGTTACTAAGGTTACACAAGCTTGTGCTGGATTTTGTTATTGAATGCTAACTAGATCAAAGCTTAAACTAGGAGAAGGAGCGTTGGTTGAAACTAACCCTGAAATTAGAAGAGTCTATCATGAGAGGAAAATGTCAAAAGAAAGTCCCTTGGAATCAGACCCTCAGTTTATGGATAGTTTCATGACCATGAGAGCCATGGTAGAGGAAATGTATAGAGAATTTAAGAAAGGTAGAGAGGAAGATGCATCAACCTCGAAAATAGATAAAGGAGCAGAACAATCTCTCCTCCATGACCACTCTAAAGGCAAGGGGAAAGAAGAAAAACTTTCCACACCTCCTAGTAGCCCTGAAAACAAAAAGAAGACATCTTTGATTAAATTAGATGTTAAACTTGATTTACCAATATATGATGGAGAGTTGAACGCAGAGAAGTTGGATAATTGGATTAGATTGATTGATTTTTATTGCAAACTGTAGAGTATTGATTAAGATAGTAGTAAGATTCAACTAGCCAGCCTACGCCTTGGAGGCACTGCCTTGGTATGGTGGGAAGGAAGGACACAAGCTAACATGAAGAAGCATGGTAAGATTCTTTCTGTCTGGAGTGAATTTTTTTCTGCAATTAAAAAGAAATTATATCCACTAGCCTATATGCAGCAAGCCATGATGAGCTGGCAAACTCTTCGACAATTAAAAGGGAAAAGTGTACAAAGTTACACTCAAGAATTTAGGAAAAGAGCTTTGATTCTAGGAATTTATTTAGACTCACCTGAAACTCTGTTGAAGTATATAGGTGGTCTACACAGCTACTTAAGACACACAATTCTCATGTTTAATCCCACTAACATAGATGAGGTATCTGTTCAAGCTACACATCTAGAGGCTAGAGGAAAGAATGTGAACCCAGAAGTTGGGGGATCATCCAAACCCATGGCAAGCAAAATCAAGGAGAAAAGAAAACAGAAATGGAAAGAGAGGAAGACAAATACTGTACAAAAGACCAAGTCTTCATGCACTCACTATAAAAAGGATGGGCATGATGATGAACACTGCTGGATTCTGCATCCATAGCTGAAACCCAAGTATTTCGAGGGCAAGAAGAAGAAGATTGTTGCAGCTATTCAAAAGGATTTGTGGTCAGACTCAGGAGATGAAACAACAATCGCAGCCATAGGTATAAAAGGTGAAAATTATGAAGCATATACTAGTAATTCTACACAATCTACTGATAATGAAGAAAATGAGAGGAAAAGATGTGAGCTTTTTCATATTCGAGTTATTTCCAAGCATCAAAAGATTGACACTTTGTTTGATAGTGGCTCACAAGTAAATTTAATTTCTAAAGCAATTGTAAAGAAGTTGGGATTACTAACCACACCTCACAAAAATCCATATCCATTAGGCTGGTTATGTGATAAAGCATAGCTACAAGTGACGAGACAATGTAAAATTAGGTTTTCTTTTGGGTCAATATTTGTAGATGAGGTTGAGTTAGATATAGTTCCTTTGGATATATGTGGAATTGTTTTAGGAAGTCCTTACTTGTATGATAGAAACGCTATTTTCTATAGAGTTGAGAACAAGTATCAACTCATTAAAGATGGAATCGAATATATTGTAAGAGCTCATAAACTCAAGAATAATTATACTCTCATAGACTCAGGGCAGATGAAAAGAATTGTAAATTCATGCAAACAATTTTTATTGATGGTTTTAAAGGAAAAGAAACCTGATAAAACCAATGTGTTTGAGGGTTGTGATGCTAAACAGCAAGCTGATTTAGAAAAAATTGTTTCAAAATGTGATATACTATTTCAAGAACCTAAAGGTCTGCCACCCAAAAATGAAATAGTACATGATATTAATTTGCAGCAAGATGTTCCATTGCCTAACATCGAAATGTACAGGTTGTCCGCTTTAGAGAATGTAGAAATCAAGAAGCAGGTACAGGAGCTGCTCGAGAAGGGGTTCATCAGACCTAGCACATTACCATGTGGGTCTCTAATTGTCTTGGTGAGAAAGAAAGATGGCTCATGGAGAATGTGCATTGATTACCAAGCACTAAATAAGATAACGATCAAAAATCGTTATCCTCTTCCTCGCATAGATGATCTATTAGATCAGTTAAAAGAAGTTGTTTATTTTTCCAAGATAGACTTGCATAGTGGCTATCATCAGGTCAGAGTTGCAGAGCAAGATGCATGGAAGACTGCTTTCAAAACAAAGCAGGGATTGTATGAGTGGTTGGTTATGCCTTTTGGCTTAACTAATGCTCCTGCTACTTTCATGAGAGTGATGAATGATGTACTCAAACCTTTTCTTGATGATTTTGTCATTGTATATTTGGATGACATTATTATATTTAGTAAAACATGGGAAGAACATTTAAATCATGTCAGGCAAACTCTAGATGTTTTGAAAAAAGAAAATCTTTATGTTAAGCTCTCAAAATGTGAATTTGGAAAAACATCTTTGAATTATTTGGGTCATATTGTAGGGGGTGGTGAATTGAAGATAGATCCCTCTAAGGTTGCAGTCATTGTAAACTGGCCTAAACCCAAATCTGCTACCAAAGTTAAAAGCTTCTTAGGAGCAGCATAGTATTGGAGAAAGTTTATTTCTAACTTTACCTTAATTGCAGCTCCCTTACATGCTTTAACAAGATTAAACAAGGTGTTTCAGTGGGGAGGCAAACAACAAAAAGCCTTCAACACCTTGAAAGAAAAGATTAGTATAGCACTAGTACTAGCACTGCCTGATCTTCAAATACCATTTGAGATTGAAACGGATGCTAGTGAATATGCCATGGGAGCAGTGTTGATGCAGCATGGTAAACCCATATGTTATCATTCTGAGACATTTAATTCTGCAGTAGTTAATTATCCCACATATGATAAAGAATTGTATGCATTAGTACAGAGTGTGAAAAAGTGGAAACATTATTTAATGGGCAAAGAGACAGTTATACATATTGACCATCAACCACTTCAATATTTGCACTCACAAACTAAGTTGCAGCAATCAAGACACTGTAGGTGGATGGGTTTTCTACAACAGTTCCATCTTGTCATCAGATATAAAAAGTGCATACACAATAAAGTTGCAGATATGTTGTCCAAACCAATCATAAATGCATCCATTATACTTAAGCATAATTCAGTATTGCATGAAAGCTACATTGAACAATAAGCTCAAGATATAGATTTTAAAGATCTATATGCAACTTTAAGTCATGGAAAACAAGTAGAAGAATTGGATTATCATGTTAAGGACCAACTCTTGTATCATTTGGAAAATTTATGCATTCCTCAAATAGAAAGAGTAAAGATAATTTGAGAAGCACACACTTCTTTAATATCAGGTCACTTTGGTGTAAGTAAAACAGTTGCACAGCTGCAAAGGTTTTGTTATTGGCCAAAAATGAATGAGACAGTTTCTAGATATGTAAGAGGGTGTACCATGTGTGCTAAAAGCAAGCCCAGCAATAAAAAGCTAGGCTTGTACACTCCACTACCAGTTCCTTCTCATCCTTGGGAAAGTGTTTCCATGGACTTTGTTGGAGGACTGCCTGAATCTAGAAAACTTCATGGATATTTATATGTTGTTGTGGATAGGTTCAGCAAAATGTGTATTTTAATACCTTGTAACAAACATATTACAGCTGAACAAACTATAAAGTTGTTCTTTCAGCATGTATGGGTTCATTTTGGATTACCCACTTCCATTATATATGATCGAGATACCCGATTTGTTGGGAAATTTTTGTCAAGTCTGTGGAAATTGATGGACACCAGACTAAATAAAAGCACAGCTTTTCATCTGCAAACAAATGGCCAAACAGAAGTGGTCAGCAGGACAGTGATCCAGTTGCTCAAAGGTTATTGCAGCAAGCATCCCAAACTTTGGGATGAACATTTATGTTATGTGCAGCATGCTTACAACCAAGCTAAACATTCTTCTACACAGAGATCTCCTTTTGAGACCTATTTTGGTTTCACACCAAGGTCTCCCTTGGATTTTGTCTTTGGTAAAGACACAACAGTTGATGGACATAGTGATGTGGACAAAGCAACCAAGTTCATTGAACAAATCCAAGAGATTCACCAGGCAATACAGGAACAGTTGTAAAAGAGCCAAGCTAAGTACAAGGCAAGGCATGATAAGAATTGAATGGAGCATAGTTTCCAAGTTGGTGATAAAGTCTGGCCGTATATCAGAAAAGACCGAATGCAAGGTGAAGGTAAGAAGCTGAAGCCAATAAGGTATGGACCTTTCAAGATACTTGAGAAAATTGGTGAGAATGATTTTCACCTTAATTTACCAACTTACATGCACATCTACTCAGTTGATAATGCAGACAGCTTAAGATTATTTGAACCTTCATTAATTGAAGATCTCGAAGAGAAGAGTCGGTTGCCTTCTATTGATGATCTGTTACCAGAATATCTTAATGAATTGCAGGAAGATACAATTCTGGACAGGAAGGTGAGAACTATGCACAGAGGGGATGTTGAGTACCTGAGGATTGGACGCAAAGGTTCAAAGCCAAGTAGTGCGAAATGGATATAAATTGGGCAAGCGAGGAATCAGTACCCTCACTTGATTGATTCTTAAAAATAAACTTTTGGTGGTCCAAAAGCTTTTTCAGTGGGAAGGCCATGATCCAAATTGGATCCTAAACACTCTCTAAGTTTTCATAAACTCATTCAAATTATGCCAAACAGATTCAAGTCTTAGAAAGATCAAGCAATCAGAAGGAATCCTCGTGACAGTTGCAATTGTGATCAGCGGGGAGCAACGAGGACCCTCAGTCAAGCGCGCAGACCGTTGGCCCATGGTAACGCATGCTGGCGCAAATTGGAAAAGCCAGAGGCTAATTCAGGAAACGGGGGTGGTTTCTGATACGTGATTAGCACTAAAGCGCTAATTGCGTATCGCATGGCATCCCGCTTAGTGAAGGAAAGCCCCGAAGTGCTCGGACCCAAAATGGTTATGTAATGCGGAAAAGTAATAAATTCAGTTCCGTGGATTCCGCAAAACTGGCAGGATATCGAAAGACCTCAAGGTAGTAAGTATTTTTGGCCGAGTCCTGCCCGATGCCACACACTGAGTGACACGCGTCCAACAGAAGAGAGAGAAAACCGCTCACATCGGACGGGTAACCGTCGAGCTAATTATCCGCTCGATATGCACGATGACCGTAGGATCTGGGGGGTCCAAATCAATGGCGGAGGTGCTTCATGATGAATGACCAGATTTCACAGATGATAAAGCAAGATTATATGGAATTTGAAGTCCGACGTGGAAGATTCGTTGGCAGGGATTCGTATTTCATGGGCAATCTTGGAGCAAATGGAAATAATGATCGTTCAAACATTTCCAAGAGAATTAACACTCAGTTCGTTATGAAACATGTGCCACCTTCCTATGAATCATTACATAGTGATGATGACGTAGAACAGGGGAGTTCGAACTGACAGAGGAAGGAAAACCAGAACGTCGAGAAGCGGAAACAAACTAAAGAAAAGCAGACTGGCTTTAAAGCCATGAACTGACAGAGACAGAGCAAGCAGAAAAGTAGGAAGGAGAGTTAGTTAAGAGCAGAGAGAAGAAGCCAAGTTGACCTGAGGGCAACATCGAGCTAGACAAAGCCAGAGAGAGTCAGAGAGTCTGTGCACTCCAGAGAAAGCTTGAGAGGTTCAAGCGAGCTCTTTGGCATAGGCCTGTCATGTATGAGTTTCAGATTGGGCACATACTACTGTGACCAGTAGAGGTCAAGTACCAGTAAGGAGAGTCTATGTACTCAAATCCTACTGATTCATATCTGTTGAGTGAGACTCAAATTGAGCTCACTGTTGTAAAGAAACTCTACTTTGAAAACATAATAGAGAGGCCACCACTGAAGGTTGGACTGGGAGACGTAGCCCAGGAGTATTGGGTGAAATCCTTATTAAACTTGTTGTGTTTCCATGTTTACCTGTTATGTTTTCTCTAAACTACTTCAGTGTCTGTTTATTTTGCAATCTTATCGATCCGTCGCATAAAATAACATAGGCACATCCATGCACATGAGTCTGTAATAACTTTAATTCTTTGTCCTGGATAAATTCCAGATCATCCTGAGTAGCAGAAAGTGCAAGGATGCAACATTTCCAAGCCCTAAGTACATTCTTAACTGGGTTCATTTCTATTTTAATAAATTATCATATAACTTTGGTTTATGATTCTAACAAGGTGCTCGTTTAATTCAAAGAATAAACTTGACGCTGCAGGTTTGGAATAAATACAAAGAGGGTAAAATTTTGGATATTGTTGATCCAAAGCTAGAGGAGCGATATCCAAGAGAGAAGGCGTTAAGGGTGATCTCAATTGCACTTCTTTTCACTCAAGGTTCTTCGGAGTGGTGGTCTACGATGTCATGGGTTGCATCCATGTTAAACAACAATGCAGAGATTCATGTTCATCCTACACAACTAACTTTCATAGGTGTCGCAGCAGCTAGAGCTGCGAGTTCCACCGCCATGACCGACTCTGCAACTTCAATTTCTGCTAGTGCATCTCACCAATCTGCTGGAACTATGGACATTTCTTTATTTCCTCCTTAGTTGAGGAGTTGAATAGATGCATGGAATTGTTTGACCATGCCCATGTCCATATGACTCCCGAATATTCCGGGACATGGGCACGGTCAATTATTTGACTGCGACCATGTCCATCTAATTCTTGAATATTTCAGGAATTAGCAATCGACATAAGTTGAGGGAATTAAGGGATATACATAATTTAATTCCAGAGAAATAGCGATGCTGCATATTTGGAGAAATAACAATATTTTATTATACTAACTACACATAAATACTAGTGCGCTAGGATTATAATATTATATGTAAATATATGCTTACCATCGTAGGTAAATGTCCATGGTGAAGTAAATTTCCATTTGATGGAGAAAAAATTTACATCAGTTTATATTGGAATAAGTTTTCATAATTTTAATTTATTAATATATTGTACATCGTTGAGAATATTAAAAGTTGAAATTTATATTATATTCAAGTTAGTTTTTTCTTTTGGCATATGATATGGTATTGGTTTATAATATTGTAACAATATTATCATGTATATCATCTAGAATGCACATATTGACCCATTCTTTTTTAATAGAATGCACATATTGACTTAATGAGTATATCATGTTTCGATCATAATTATATGTTTATCATATCAACTAATTTAATGAATATTCTTAATCACATCTTCATCATGATACTAAATAAAAATGAGATAATTTTGTTCATTTTATATAAAATGATGTGCTACAAAGTAACATGCAACTTGACATAAAGTCATAAACATAAAACCTCCCAATTGTCCACACATTAATAAATATAATAAACATAGAGCCTCCCAAAGTGTCCCACATATATGAATCATGCATCCAATCCCATTAATAATCTAGTGAAATCAATTTCATCATAATGTAAAACCCAATATCCCACTTTATAACAATAATTTGGAAAAAAATCATTATAGCTAGGCATTTTAATTAAAATCATTATAAAACATCAATAATACCACTCACACTATGATTGTTAAATTCATTGTATTTCCTAAATATTATGGTTGTTAGTTTTTTCCTCAATAAGATACAGTTTACTATGAAAAAATGTAACCAAAAAAAAAAATTAACAACATAATAACATTTTTAAATATTCATATTAATTAATATATCCATATTTATAAATAAACTCCACTTGCATCACTCCCCGATCGAGCTGCGAAACAGTTGGAGGCCTGCCTGGGTTTGATTGATATGACAAAGCCTTTATTGGTTTGGGAAAATTGGTGGTATCCTCCATGCCTCACACGCTTATTCATTGTGATAACATGAAGTGTCACAGATCATGGTAGATCCACGACATGAAGGTTGGTAACCCTTAGCGCCTACAGGTGGTGGGAGCGGAGGTGAACCTAAGACCATTTGTCCAACGTATAAACTCGGGTCCTTAGATTCTTAGGGAGCCCAAGTTTGATGTTTACAGGTTCGTGGTGCCGGGAACATGAGAGGTACACCCAGTTGTTGCCTATCTACATTCGAGATTGGTGTATAAAGTTTAGTATGTTATAATTCTATCTCTGTACCCTGGGTTGGGGGCCGCTACTCGTGATAAGCATCGCGTCTAGAGCGGAAAGGAAACATTGTTTAAATTAGCAGTTTTTATGACTGGTAATATTGTCCTTCTCGACTATGTAATATCGATTTCCACCTTTTTTAGAAACATCCTTTCTCACATTGTCATGGTTAATGAAATGCACAGTGTCCAAAGAAATGACTATGACCGCCAACACAACAACGCAAAGTGAACCCGATCTAGGCCTCTGAGACATTAAAAAAGAGCTCCATCTTATTCAACTTCAGTTGTAGAATCAAAATGCTTGCCTGAGCCGCATTGAGAGGCATATACCACGTTTTCCACAATCTGAATTGCCGGGATCAAGTGCTAAAGATCTTGCTTTGGTGGAATCGTAATATGATTAGTTGGTCGAAGTTATGCGTGTTAATTTTGGCTTTATTTTAGTTATATACATCGGGTAGCATTTATATTTTCAGCGTTATGCTTACTAGTTGGTTTCCGAACTATCAGCCTTATAAGGCTTGGTTAAATAGATTCAAACTATTTATGTTTGGATGGATTATAATGCGATTCAGTGGCCAAAAAACCTCGTTTCCCACCAAGCAAGTTGAGGCTATCGAATGACTTATATATTTGTAACCTGCCTATTTATAGATGAATAAATGAAAGGTACTACTAAGCTTACAACAACAACAAAAACTCTGCTTGCATCACATGCCACATAAATACTTCATTTTTTATCCTTTTAAGTGATGAGATTTTAAATTATATTATTAACCATATTTGAATACTAACTATATGAAGTTTTATAATATTTTTTTAATTTCTTTATAATAAAATTCATACAATTATATAAATTAAATAATTGATAAATATTAATAAACATCAAAAAAGTTAACGATACATTTTATATTGTTAAATTATTATTTTTTTCTAAATTATTATTATTAATTTCAAAAAATTAAAAATTAAAATAGATTAAGAAAACATGCCATGAGATTCATTTCCATTTTATCATAAAATAAAAATTAAAAAAAAATATATAGATGATAATGATGATGATAATGATGATTAACATCCACTAAGACCAATTTAGTCTATAGGATCTAAAGAAAATAAGAATTTAATTTTGATTCTTCAAAGATCTTTATTTCTATGATAAAAAAGAAGGGCAAGAAGCGCTCCAAGATCACTATAGTTAGGTTTACTTAACAAGTCAAGAAGATTGGAAGTGTGGAAAATTTTGTGGAAATGGGAGCGAATTTGAGTAAGAGTTGGTCAATCTAAGAGGAAGTGGTTTTCATCTTCCACCCTCTTAGTATAGCAAAGGTGATAGATTCTTCCATCCCAGAGAATTTTGGAATAGGCCAATTCTTGGTTTCACTATGAAGCTCATGAGAATTAGTTCTTATCCTAGCAATGTTAATTTTTTTCTTAGTACTAATCAAAACAGAGAGACAATTATGGTAGAAAGGGTGGCGTTGATCACCTCCTTATAATACCTTAGGTTATTTTTTCCCTCCAACTCCTTATCATCCCACGATTTATCCTGAAATTTAGAGGTAATAGTATTTTCAATGTTATCCTTATTTCCTAGGATGATCTCCTCCTTTATCCCCTAGTGATCGAGCCAAGAATGGGAATCCTTGTGCCATCCATGCTTGAGGTGGAGGTGGGGGTTTTGACTAGAGTTAGAAGCAATTTTGGGAAGCCTCTTGGGATCCATGTTTTAAAAAATTCTTCTTTTATATCAAATACCTAAACATAGTCATGCTTTCAGTGGGGGGAAGGCTAGCTTCGATCAGGAGAATAGGATAGCAAATATTTCCCTTGATTTTGAGGTAATAGGTTACAAATTTCTTTTGAATAATCCCAATATTTCTCCATAACTCTCTGGATATACTGCAACGCCAAACTTCACATCCGTAAAAAATAACAGGGGTGATGAGAGTCTCAAATAGGAACCCTTTTTTTACTCCAAATACAAATATCAACCGACTTACAATTGTTTTCAAGCTCGTAATAAGCTTTCCAACCTCAAATAATCTTTTTCTCAATGTTATAATTCCAATTGAGTTGATGATGAATGTCAATACCTAAGTATTTGTAAGAAGAAACTTGCTCCAAATAATTGTTTTCATAGATGAAATTACCATGATTGATCTTTCTGGATTTAATTATCATAACTTTGGTTTTGTCGGTATTTATTGTCATAAGAGTAATGATTATACTCGCAAGCTTGGGGCCATAACAACCCATAATTTCCAAACACTCTCTAGCTTATCGATGTTAATGCCAAAAAGGGTGGGGGATAGGGGACACCCTTACTTAACCCTGATATTCCATTTAATGTCTTTAGACCACCCTTCGTTGGTCTCAAGCTTGGAAACAACAGTCTCGTAAAGATAAATCACAACAATCCTCAACTTAGGGGGATCCTTATCTCTCCAAGTCTTTTCCAATGTTTATCGTGAGGAACAATTTTGAAAGCTTTTATAAATTCAACAAAACAACAAAATAGATCGATGTTACGATTGTGACACTCCTTGGCAATGATCCTGAGGGTGACAAGATTTTCGATAGTCGAGTGATGCCTCCTAAAACCAGCTTTCCCTCTAGCTCTTTTACCATAGTTTTCAAGCCAAAGTTTAATCTTCCTTTCCAAAATGAGTCCATAAAGCTTGGCTAAGATGTGGCCAATCATAATGGTCATTTTGTTAAAGGGAACATTTTTCTCCCCACTATTAAAGATAGGTACAATAAATCTTTGCATCTAGTGCTTAAAGGAGTCATGCTTTACTGCCATATTAAAAAGATTGTGGAGATGAGGGATGATGATAGACCTTCCCATTTTAAAGATTTCAGCTTGGTGTCCTTCAATATCTTTAGCTTTCCCATTTTATTAATCCCAATATGTCAATGTGTCAATATGTCAATATGTGCATTCTAGATGATACACATGAATTAAGTTATGTATATCCCTTAATGCCCTCAACTTATGTGGATTGTTGATTCCCGGAATATTCGAGAATCAGATGGACATGGTCGCGGTCAAATAATTGACCGTGCCCATATCCCAGAATATTCGAGAATTGGATGGACATGGGCATGGTCAAATAATTTACTGCACCCATGTCCGCCTGATTCCCAAATATTCGGGGAATCAACAATCGACATCGCCCCAACTAATGAACACACGAGGGTCACTGAAACATTTGAATTCAAATTCGATTCAATATGAAAAAAAATAAAAAAATAAAAAATAATAATAATAATAATAAATTATAAATAAATAAATAAAATAAAAATAAAAATAAAAAATCGACTATCTAAAATTTAATATGAAAAAATTCTAAAATATACATCTTACCACAATTATTAAAAATGACTTTTCTTAAATTTTGAATAACCTAAATTAACAATTTTGGCATTCAAGATCTCAAATACTCCTTATTTTCAATCATACCATAGAAGTAAAATTAGATATTGAAATTAGTAAAAAAAATCTCTTTCAATGAAATTGAATGAGATGCAATGAGGAGAAGAAACTCCATTAAAAAAAATACATGTCTCATACCCTTAAAATTGTTAGTTGAACAATCAAAAAATAATAGCCAATATTGTTGTTTGTAATGATACATTTTTAAATAAGTTCTTAATTACTAACTGAATAAAGTATAGATCAAGAATTATCTAATTAATAATAGCCAATATTATTTTTTTCTAATAATACATTTTTAAGTAATTTCTTAATTACTAACTAAATAAAGTATAGATCAAGAATTATCTAATTAGAACTAATATGTTGTTTTCATAATTTTTCAAAAAATTGTATAGATCAAGAATTATCTAATTAAAACTAATATGTTGTTTTCATAATTTTTCAAAAAATTGTATAGATCAAGAATTATCTAATTAGAACTAATATGTTGTTTTCATAATTTTTCAAAAAATTTAAAACCAAAATTCTTAAAGGAAAATATTAAATTCTAAAACATTTTATTATAAATAAATAGTTCAAATTCTATTACTCACTAGTCCAACATACTATATGAGAGAGAAATTACAATACTATATTAAAGAGAGATTACACTAGGAGAAAATAGGGAAAATGAAATATTTTATTAGGAAAATGAAAATTTAATATTACAGATATTTTCTTCATTTTTATACTAACAACTATTTTCTTTTCTTTTAATATACCAACCTTTAATGAAATTTTTTTAATTTTAGTATAAAAATTGAAAAAAATTACACATTATATAAAAATTAGTAACATATATCACATAGCTTTGTTTGAAGGGGAACTATGAAATTTTTAATGATTAATCAGTGCTATATTGTAGAACAAAACAGTGAATAACATGGTTTCCGAGTATCCAGTTCTTGTTCCCTCTTTCTTCACTATCTCAATCGATGCATCAGACCACCAGTGAAACAGGAAAGTTGAATATTCTTAAACACAATAATGAAAGGCCACAACTATGGTATATATGTTTGTTATCAACGAGACTGATGTGCACAAAATGGAGGACTACTTATCGAAGCGCACTGAACCGACCGAACCGAATTTCAGTGTATTAATGGCCGAATTTGACTGAATTTCCGAATTCTACGGCCCGATACGGCCAAATTTGACTAAATTTTCTTGGAAGCGATCTGAGTGGAGGAGCGTCGCGATAGCAACCAATCACCATTTAAATCCCATGGTGAACCTATCATCCACTTGCAGGTGCGTATGCCAGTCCTTTTGACATTTAACAGGTATGAGAGGTTTCCATATATGAGTCTTTTCTATTTACACTCGCCACGTTCCTTCCTAGCTACACTTACTTCCATTTTGTGTTTCATGCAAGAATCCCAACCTCTATGCCTCTCTCGAAGTCCTGACAGGTGACAGACTATACTTATTTTCATTTTGGAAGTTTTATCGTCCCCGCACACTCTAGTGCAAGAAGCCTATGTTCTCCCTACCCGTTATTGAACTTTCCTTACCTATACATGGTAGTCTGCTTTTTCCTAGTCCCGGGATTGTTTAATGCAGAGTTTGTTCCCAACACTCCTCTCTGGATTTGATCCTCAGTACTCTATCGCGGCGTTTATCTCCCTCGGCTCTCGCTCGACAAGAAGGTTAGTGTATCTTTTCCCCTTTTAGAATACGTAAAAATTGGATGTATCCCAATATATATTTTGGTTGTAGTATAGTCTTTTTCAAAGGTGGATATGAGAAGCACTGAACACGAGTGACATATATTTTTTACAGAAGACTGCAACTGTTTATTTCTTAGCATTAGATATCCCAGGTTTTATTGTTTGTACTATCATGTATTGGTCTATCATTTTTTGCTATTCGGGATAACTAATGAGATAGGGTTGTATTTCTTCCTACTTCCATGTCCTGGTCTGTATTTTCTGAATGACTATGGTCGTCTTTAGATATCATCAGAAAACACTTTATGGTTTATAGACCATGCACTGACTTTCGTCTGAAGATTGGCCATTGGTGGTGTATTTTCGAGATTGTATGTCGCTGTATTGTCTGCCCGGAGGTTCCCTCTTGACTATAACATTTTCGCCATTTTGATCGTAGCTGGTTTTTCAGTCGCCGAGTTTTCTATTTCCGTTTCTTCTCCATCGATCTGACGAGGATCATGTAAAGACATTCAAATTTTCTATCCTCCGTAGGCATCCTTTACTCTCCCTGCCTACCCATCTGAGAGTAAGGACATCCTCGACTGCCACCCTTGACTTTCTATTTACTATCTTTAGTCCTTCTCGATGTATGTTTGCCTCTTTCTAATTATACCTGGAGAATTATAGGATTTCCAGTACATTCTCCTCGGATATTTTTATGTACTTTTGTGCTTCTGTTTAGATTTTCCCCTTTATCGAAGTGCCAAAGAGATCCCGAGGTGGCTTTTTTGGGATCAAGTTTTTAATTAGCCTACTTTGACTTGTGTCCATCCTCTCCCTATCGCCCCCGCTTCAGAAGACCATTTATTTTCCTGAATGGACATCCTCCACGTGGATTCATACACGTCGGATATGGTTAGAGTGGCTATGGAAGCTGAAGCTAAATACTGCAGTACTTTAAAGGCTCTTGATTGGCATGCCAGGCTGGTGAAACATTTACAGTCTTCCCATCTTGTTTCTAATCTGAATTCAGAATCCCCACCTGCTCCCCGACGCAAACACAACCAACGTCCTGCTAAAATTAAACCCCCCCACCCGCCCTACAATTTGCTTGGATGGAGTTAAGCTGGCGGATCGTATAACTAGCTTTCAAAAACAAGCCCTGATTGGAAAGTGGCACTTCCCTGATATGGACGATAACCAGATCTAGAAATGGCTAGGTGCTCAATGGAGTCCTCTCATCAGATATATTCCCACCATTGTCCTCCTTATGCGTGATTGGTATAGTTTCCATTTTTTAAAGGTCAAAGATCTCAACATCATTTGGAAACTTCCATGGGTTCATGGGCAGAGTTAATAGCTCTTCACATATGATACATAGGCTTTGACCCCCTTCGGAACACCCCTCAGAACTATTTCATCTGGGTAAAATTACCTATGCTTCCCATAGAGTTGTGGACGAAGGAAACTATTTCCTTAATTGGCAATGCAATAGGCAAATTTGTTTACGTAGATCCTGGATGTCTAGGTGCAAAAGACAAGAGGGTTTCTTGGCTTCTGATTGAAAAAGATTACAGGGGTGGTTTTCTGGACCACATCGATCTGCTCTGGGGCAATTTAACTGCCTGTCAAAGACTGGACTATTGGGGCGTTCCTTTTAGGTATGTCACAAAATGGGTCATTTAAAAGATAAATGTCCCTGGATGCCTCATGGGAAGGCATGGAAGAAAATCTATAAGGTGAAAAACAACGCCAATGTCCCTGCAGTGTCTCCCAATCTCGAGATCGGCGATATTCACAAAAGCATTGATGTATCTCCATCTACTGATATTCTCTCTCAGTCTATTTATCATATATTTCCATCTTCTCCTAAACCTAAGGGGAACCTGATCCACCACCCTTTCCTCTTGCCCGGGCATCATAATTCTTCCTACATTCCTATGTCGAGATCAAACTCTATGGGGAATATTAATATGGTATGTGATCCTAACTTTTCTCCCCTGCCTCCCCCTCCGGAACTATCTCATGATGTCCCGATTGTAGAAATTTTGAATAATTTAACACATATTCAATGGAGATTATCCTGATCATGTACTAATGCGGAAAACATACACAATACATAAGCTCCTCTACGTTGATCAAGAATATAGCAGCATCAATAACAATAAAACATCAAGAGCATTCACACATTAACACAGTATGTATCACGGGGAAAGCATCTGGCTAAAAACCCCACACTATCTGTATATTAATGATTGAGTCATCTAACATTACACAGCATAATACTTCTCACAAGTATCTCCACCTCTGTTACACACAATACAGCTCAGATCTGATCTCCAAATCTCTTCCACTGCTTGCCTGCCTCCACTGCTCAATACTTGCTCAAGAACTGATGAGAATTGGCTTCCCAAACTTGATTTTCACCTGCAAAATAGTCACTCACTCTTTGTGGACGTGAGCAAAGGCTAAAATGCGGGCCAAATACGTGAGCAAACTCATTGGCATACTCAATCCCTTGATTGTGCAAGATCTGGTGCACAACTATAGTCACAACTGATAGCAATCTGATTCTCTACCACCTGTCCCTGTTGAACTGAACATGCACTGACATGCAACTGAGTTAACTGATGTATTCTTTAGTTGTATTATGAGTTAATAATTAGTTTAACAACTCATCATTAGTCTATCTGCAGTTAGACTAACTACAACCAGTTTAACTAAGTTAAACTGAACACAACTCCATCAACTGTACCTTCAGTCCACTAAACTCAACTCACTTGAGTTCTAACTGAAGTCATGCATGCAACAACTCAACTGACTCATAAGAAAAACGAATTTCCTTCTGACAGCTGCATGTGCCACTTCCGTAGCTCAAACTGAAGTGCTCCAAGAGAATAAGATTAAGTTTATAGTCCAAATATTATTGTGAGATAATAATATTTGACTTTTCTATTTTTGATAGCCAGTCTAAAAATAGACTTGATCACTCACACTGTGATCACTCACACTTTCATCAAAAATAGAAGTCCATCTATTTTTTCCAACTTGATCAATCATCCATAAACATAGACATGATCCATATGTCTAAAAATAGACATAGTCTAAAAATAGACTTGCGCCAAAAATAGCCTGCGGGCCCACTTAGTGAAGGCGACTCTTTTCACTAAGCTCCATCATCTTGTTGCAATCTCAACACTCCCTCTCGACAAGATATGGATTATCAGCAACCCCTATCCTGCCTCGGTGGTACTCGAATTTGCTCCTGGTGAGAGCCTTCGTCAGAATATCAGCATCCTGATCCTCCGTTGGAATGTCCGAAAGTAACATGATCCTCCACTGCACACAATCTCTGATATGATGGTACCTGATGTCAATATGTTTAGATCTATCATGAAATACAGGATTAGCCGAGAGTTTAATGCAACTCTGGTTATCACAGTAAATCACAGTAGGATCCAAATGAGAACCAAACAAACCAACCAGGATCTTCCTCATCCATATAGCCTCGCATGCAGCCAAACTTGCTGCCATATACTCGGCCTCCGCTGAACTGAGTGCCACGGATCTCTGCTTCCTGCTGTACCAAGAAACTGTTGTCGATCCGATACTGAAGACCCCTCCTGATGTGCTCTTTCTGTCTGTTGGGCTCCCTGCCCAATCTGCATCCGTGAAGCCACATAGCTTCACCTCATCCTCCTGTCTGTACCACAAACCATATCCCGATGTGCCTCTCAAGTAGCGCAATACATGCTTGCCCGCCTTCCAGAAGAGCTTGGTAGGCTTAACCATAGCTTGTGAAAGCTGGTTAACTGCATAGCATATATCAGGTCGTGTATTGACCAAATACATCAGCGACCCCACCAACTGTCGATAAACAATGGCATCCACTTCTTCTCCCGAAGTGGCATCCTCCTTCCTCCAACCTCCAGGAAGAGGAGTATCAACAGGCTTGCAGCCATGCATGTTGAACTTCTCCAGTATCTCCCGAGCATACTTGCCCTGAGAAGCAAACAGTCCACCACTGCGCTGCCATATTTCCAATCCTAGGAAATAGTGAAGGAGGCCCAAGTCCTTCATCTCAAACTCTGTAGCAAGATCCTTCTTGCATGACAGTATCAACAGCTCATCACCCGTTAGAATCAAATCATCAACATACAGTACAATGATAAGCAACTTACCCTCCACCACAATCTGGTATAGGTTCGGATTCACCTCGCTCTTGGAGAATCCAAGTCCTGTGAAATAGCTGTCTATCCGTGTGTACCAAGCACGTGGTGCTTGCTTCAACCCATACAGCGCTCTCTTGAGCCTGCACACATGCGACTCGCTGCTGAAGACTTCAAAGCCTTCGGGTTGCTCAATATACACCTCCTCCTCAATGACTCCGTTGAGGAACACAGTCTTCACATCCATCTGATGAATGTGCCATCACATCTGCGCTGAGAGAGCAAGAATCGTCCGTATGGAAAAATACCTTGCGACAGGTGCAAAGGTCTCCTCATAATCGATCCCCTCAATCTGTGAAAAGCCTTGGGCAACAAATCTTGCCTTGTACTTCTCCACACTCCCGTCAGCTGCCTGCTTAACTTTGTAGATCCATCTCGAACCCACCACTGATTTCCCTTCTGGTCTAGGAACAATCTCCCATGCACTGTTTCTGACAATAGAATCATACTCTTCCACCATGGCGTCTACCCATGCGGGATCCTCCACAGCTTCCTCGAAAGAGGATGGCTCAGTCACAACACACTTGCTCATAAGAGCCATGTATCCAGTGTACCGATCAGGTGACTGTCTCTGCCTGCGTTGGGCTGTAGGTGGTCCTACAACTTTCTCTGCATCTTGAGCCAGTCGCTCAGCTTCTGTCAAGCGCTTTCGCCCTCTGATGGTTGGCGCTGCATGAGTGGTCTCTTCCACTCCATGAACCTCGTCCTGTGGCTGATCCACGTCCTGAAGCTCATCCTTAGGAACTAATAGCTCCTCATCTGCATGCAAGTGTAGCTCCCTCTCAAGCGAACACTTCATGGCTTTCTCCTCCTGAAATTTTATATCCCGTCGCACAACAGTTTTACCACTGTCTGGCAAATACACACGATAGTTGTGGGGCGTATCAGTGTACCCCACAAATATCCCAACCTCTGCAGTCGGCTCCAACTTCTTTCTGGCATCCTTCGTCACATGCATGTAAACGTTAGCACCAAAAATCCTCAAATGAGAAAGATCAGGCTTCTTACCAGAATAAGCCTTCTCGGGGTGTACTCATGCTAAGTATCCTATGAGGACAACGGTTCTACACATAAACTGTTGTATTGCATGCTTCCGCCCACAAGTGAAGGGGTAGGCCCTGATCATGCAACATTGCCCGTGCAGCACCCACAATCGTTCTGTTCTTCCGCTCAGCTACCCCGTTCTGCTGTGGGTTATGGGGAGCTATGAGCTCTCTACGAATCCCTTCTGCCTTGCAGAAATCCTTGAACTCGTCCGAGATGTATTCACCACCATTATCGCTCCTAAGAGCCTTCACCTTCTTCCCCGACTCCTTCTCGACCAGTGCTTTGAATTCACAGAACTTTGAATATGTCTCGCTCTTCTTCTGCATGAAGAAGATCCAGCACTTACGAGAGAAATCATCAACAAAAATCACATAATACCTGTGTTTTGCTGTCGAAGCAACTGAGAAAGGTCCACACACGTCTGTGTGAATTCTCTCAAGGATCGTCGTGGCGCGACTATCCTTCTCGTGAAAGGTGGCTTTCACAAACTTCCCCAAAGTACACCACTTGCACTGATCTGACTGCGCAAGTGTGCCTTTAGGAAGCCCTGTAGTGATCTGCTGCAGTATCTTCAAGGCTCCATGGTGAAGGTGACCCAATCTCCTGTGCCACAACTCGCCATCATCCCGGCTCACCAATCCTTCTGCCTTGCCTGCCATTGCTGCGCATCGATCTACATGCAACTGATAAAGGTTCCTCACTCGAACCCCTATCTTCCGGGTCTCACCAGTTGTCTTGCTGCGCAGGAAGGCCTTTCCCTCGCTGAAAACAACATCATACCCCTTGTCTTCTAACATCGCCACTGAGATGAGATTCTTCTTCAATCCTGGAACATGCATGACTTCCTTCAATACAAAGGGTTTACCAGACTCCCTCTCAAAGGAAATGGTACCGATACCGGTCGCACTGTATCTACCATCATCGCCCATCTCGATGTGCACTCCAAGATCTTTGTCCTCCAGATCAGAGAACAAATCTCTATCTCTCGTCATGTGAAAAGACGCACCACTGTCCAGGAACCACACTGATCCCATCACACTTGAAACCAAGCATGCGATCAATGAAAAATCAAGCTCAAACTGAGAAGCTAAAGCCTCTCCCCCTGCAGATCCAGCAGCTTGCTTGTTCTTCTTCTTCTGCGGACAATTTGTGGCATAGTGTCCATGCTGGTGACAGTGAAAACACTTCACCTTGGACATATCCTGCTTCTTGCCTTTCGCACCAGACTGAGAAGCTTTCTTGCTCTTCCCTTTCTTTGCTTTGGCAGCCAAAGCACAATTCTCTTCATCAGATACCTTTGATGAAGATCCATTCTCATCTTTATTGTTACTGAGTTTATCCTTGAGCGCCAGGTCGCTCTTGCTTTGGAATAACATTCGCAATCCGTTGAAAGACATTTCAACAATACTGCTGCAAATTCGAATTCCACCAGCAACCAACTCAACTGCTTCCGATCAACCCTCGCTTGATATCCTGTAAAAATCTCTTCTACAAATCAAGCTGCTCCGATACCATGTAGAAACTTTTTCTACAATTATCTAGCTCTGATACCATGTAGAAACTTTTTCTACAATTATCTAGCTCTGATACCATGTAGAAATTTTGAATAATTTAACACATATTCAATGGAGATTATCCTGATCATGTACTAATGCGGAAAACATACACAATACATAAGCTCCTCTACGTTGATCAAGAATATAGCAGCATCAATAACAATAAAACATCAAGAGCATTCACACATTAACACAGTATGTATCACGGGGAAAGCATCTGGCTAAAAACCCCACACTATCTGTATATTAATGATTGAGTCATCTAACATTACACAGCATAATACTTCTCACAAGTATCTCCACCTCTGTTACACACAATACAGCTCAGATCTGATCTCCAAATCTCTTCCACTGCTTGCCTGCCTCCACTGCTCAATACCTGCTCAAGAACTGATGAGAATTGGCTTCCCAAACTCGATTTTCACCTGCAAAATAGTCACTCACTCTTTGTGGACGTGAGCAAAGGCTAAAATGCGGGCCAAATACGTGAGCAAACTCATTGGCATACTCAATCCCTTGATTGTGCAAGATCTGGTGCACAACTATAGTCACAACTGATAGCAATCTGATTCTCTACCACCTGTCCCTGTTGAACTGAACATGCACTGACATGCAACTGAGTTAACTGATGTATTCTTTAGTTGTATTATGAGTTAATAATTAGTTTAACAACTCATCATTAGTCTATCTGCAGTTAGACTAACTACAACCAGTTTAACTAAGTTAAACTGAACACAACTCCATCAACTGTACCTTCAGTCCACTAAACTCAACTCACTTGAGTTCTAACTGAAGTCATGCATGCAACAACTCAACTGACTCATAAGAAAAACGAATTTCCTTCTGACAGCTGCATGTGCCACTTCCGTAGCTCAAACTGAAGTGCTCCAAGAGAATAAGATTAAGTTTATAGTCCAAATATTATTGTGAGATAATAATATTTGACTTTTCTATTTTTGACAGCCAGTCTAAAAATAGACTTGATCACTCACACTGTGATCACTCACACTTTCATCAAAAATAGAAGTCCATCTATTTTTTCCAACTTGATCAATCATCCATAAACATAGACATGATCCATATGTCTAAAAATAGACATAGTCTAAAAATAGACTTGCGCCAAAAATAGCCTGCGGGCCCACTTAGTGAAGGCGACTCTTTTCACTAAGCTCCATCATCTTGTTGCAATCTCAACACCGATTGACCCTCTCCCTCCTATGCCCAAAGAATGTGGCCCATCCCTAAAGGAAGACATCCACATCATCCCCTCATCCTCCCCGTCACCTATCAGACCTGATCACTCCCCTTACAAGCTATACCATTCTCCTCCCTTGCACTACTCACCGAAGTGCTCGACATCCAAAGGTAAAGCGCCCATGATCCACATTTCTCCCCCTTTCTCTCCACTTCCATCCCCTACCAACTCCATTGGCAGCGATCTAGACATGATGCTTCAGAAGAATTCGCTCCACCTTCTCCCCCTGACTATCCATAAACCCCGCAGATCTAATTCGCCGGTCATCAGTCCAAATTCTGCCATAAATATCATTGTTCGTTGGAAATACAATAGGGGCAGTAGACATTTTAGAGGTCGTAAAGGAACTTGGAACCTGGACTTTCAAGATTCCTCCCTTATTGATATAATCCCATTTCTCATTTCTTTGAAACCGGGTCTCTTAGAGCAGAATTGCCTGAGTACAGTATCAAATGATGAATATGCTATCTATCAACATCAAGGGTTTAGGAGCAAACCCCAAATATATTGCTCTAAAAAAATTATTTTTCTCATCATCATACAGGTTGATTTAATTCAGGAAACAATGCACAACAGTTAGGACACTATCTCATACTTCAGAAGAAAATTCCCATCATGATATATAGTGGCAATGGAGGCGTCGGGACTCTCTGGAGGACTAGCGGTGCTATGGGATCCGAGGTGGATCTCTGCTAAAACTTTCAAATGCCTTGGAGGAATCTTGATCACTGTAAAATATAGAGGATGTGCAGACAGGTTTCATATATTGCACATCTATGCACCCTACAAGGACAGAGCCTCCTATTGGAACCATTTTTTTGCCTATGGCATATTAGAGAATGAAGCGCTTCTCATTGCAGGAGATCTAAATTGTACACTGGGACCAGATGAAGTGTGGGGAAAAGGAAAAATAGTTGATTCTATTAGAGAGAAAATTAAAGAAGCAATGCTGCAATATAACTATGTCGACATCTGCCTGAAATCTTTGTCTCCCACTTAGGACAATGGTCGTATGAGAGAAGCATATATTGCAAAAAGACTGGACAGATTCATCATGCACGAAAAACTGCTGGAGAAACATGGTATCCCGAGCTCTCGCACTCTCCCTGTTTTTATATTGGACCATCGGCCAATTACTTTACAATGGATGAATCCAGAAGCGCGGAAAAGTTATCCATTCAAATTCAATAGGTATTGGCTAGAAGAGGAAGCATTTAACAACATGGTCTGCGAGTTTTGGATTGATAACAGTTCTACAATAGAGGCCTCTCCATCGGAGAACCTGATTGGCAAAATGAGCAATCTCAAATCCAAAGTGAAAGAATGGCAAATTCAAAAAAAACAATCAAATTGTATAGAACTGAAGAAAATTGAAAAAGGAACTAGATGAAATAGCTGACGGTATGACTGCTTACTCCATTCCTTGGAGTACTCGGGCACAGATTTGGAAACTTGAAAAAAAGAAGCAGAAAATTTTAAAGATTGAATAAATCTCTTGGCGGCTCAAAAGCCGAGCCACTTGGCTGAAGGAGGGTGATAAAAATACCAAGTTCTTTCATCTCTTTGCTAGTAAAAGACGAGCCTCAAATTCTATTTGGAAAATCAAGAATGAAGAAGGAAAACTTCTATACTCCCAAGAAGACATTTCCAAGGAGGTTATCAATCATTTTAAAAAGGCATATAAACGGGAGACTAACAGGGAGATAAATGATATCTTATGGGGTATAGATCCTTTTCCAAATATGTTTGAGGATGAAGACAATGAAAGACTATTTGTTGTTGTAACAGAGGAAGAGTTACTCTTTGTAATGAAATCATTTAAAAAGGACAAATGTCCCGGCCCCGGATGGCTGGACCATAGACATCTTCATCCACTTCTTTGATTTAATGAAAGGAGACATCTTGGGGATGGTGGAAGAAACTAGAATACAAGCGAGAATTCATCAAAATATTTCATCCACCTATATAGCACTGATTCCAAAAAGAAAGGACTCATTTTCTTTTGCAGACTACAGGCTGATTTCCTCATGTAATGTTATTTATAAGATCATTTCTAAAATTATTGCAGAGAGAATTTGAGGCAAATTTTCTGTTCATATCACCAAAGAACAGCATGGGTTTCTAAGTGGCATAAACATTTTAGAAGTCGTGGCCATAGCACAAGAAGCTTCACATTCAATGCAAACAAAAAATATTGGTGCTGCCATACTTAAAATTGATCTTTAAAAAGCCTACGATTGCCTTGACTGGAGCTATCTGAGATGTTTGCTTATCAAGATCGAGCTAAATGACGTGTGCACAAATTGGATCATGGCATGTGTTGAAGGAGTCAACTACGTGATCCTCATTAATGGATACCCTACATCTTTTTTTCCGGCTGAAAGAGGTCTCCATCAGGGGTGTTCACTGTCTCCAATTTTATTCATCTTGGTCATGGATACCCTTAGTCTTCACATCAAAAATGCAGTTGTAGTGGGGAATATTGACCCTCTTTCCATCTCCAGAGGTAACTTTCTTACACACAACCTCTTTGTGGATGACGTTCTTCTTTTCGCTTTGCTTTGTAGAGATATATGGCATAAAATGTATGAGATAATAAATTCTTTTCAAAGGGCTACAGGACTATACGTCAATGAAGGTAAATCCACATTTCATTATGGTAAGGTTAATACGGAAGAGATGGAATATATCTCACAGCTATTTAACATTCATTCTGTATCCTTAAAAGAGGGACTAAAATATTTGGGGTACCATCTTAAACCCACGGGCTACAATACTTCTGACTGGTCATGGATCATTAACAGATTTTATAGGAGAATAGCGGGGTGGGGGTTTAAATGCGTATCACTTGCAGGCAGAATGATATTAACTCAGTGATTTCTTGCTCAAATATGTGTATATTGGGCGCATCCGTTTTACATTCCATCGGCTATAATAAATAAACTGAACCATTTAATGGCCTTTACCTGGGGAGGATGCAAGGAAAAGAGAAAATATCATCTTACTAAATTGGAAAATATCTCCCTTCCTAAAAAAATAGGGGGTTGGGGCATCATGAATCTACATCTCTTTGGCATGGCTTTACTGTGAAAATCTTTGTGGCGAGCAGTTTTTGGGCATAGCATATGGAGTCAAACTATCAAAATGAAATACCTTGGAAATAAAGATATTTACTTCTGGTACAGAAACAGTCTTAAATGGCCCTCTAAAGGTTCGGCGATTTGGAGAAATTTACAAAAAATTCTTCCTTTTCTCTATAAGAACCTTATATGGAAATTACAATCTGGAAACAACATCCTCATAGGTGTTGATGCTATCAAGGGCGTAGATATGGAACCTATAATCGCTCCATAGCTTCTCTCGCTCCATCAAAAAGGTCTTTTCTTCTGGGCACAGGTTATAAAAGGATGGAAGGATGCCATTCCACTATGGAAATCTGACAGAGAACTGGGCCTAGAAGGAGAATTGGCTGCCCAATGGAATAGATTGTCTGGAATATGAAAAGTGCAGGTTTTTATAAAACAGAGGACAGAGACTACATTGAGTGGCAGGTAAAAAAAGGCAAGTCCATTGTATTAGTTAAAGACATTTATCACTCCTTGATTGAACAGCGAAGGGAGACCCCCCGAATAATATTTCCATATTCACTATGGAAAGTAAGCTGCCAGCTAAAAATCATTATGTTTTCGTGGCTAGTATATCATGATAAAAATCTTACATGGACAAATTTGCAGAAAAAGAGCTAGCAGGGGCCGGCCATATGCATTATCTGCCTTGCCAACACAGAAGACAATCTACACATTTTTTTAAATTGCCCACAATCTCAGCGATTGTGGATGCAAATGGCATCTCATTTTGGCTTCCCTGCTATTTCACACCCATCCATAACAGAAGCATATGAATGGTGGGCTTATCAAAAAGATATCTGGTGACCCATTCCATTAATTGTATTCTGGTTTATATGGAAATGGAGAAACAAAAGAATCTTTCAAAACAGCATGGAGAAATTTGGGCATATTATGGATAAGATTATTCCTTATTACTTCTCCATACTCCAAAATATTCCTCAACATAAAAATATCCAGATGACAGCCTCCGACTCTCAGCAACTTTTCTTCCCAAAGGCCCACTTCGACGGTGCAGCAAAGGATGGCATATGCGCTTGCCGTGTTTACATTGGTATATCAAGTGATCTCCAATACTTCATGTATTGGAATGGTGGCAATGGGACAAGTAATAAAGCAGAGGCCATGGCTCTGCATGCACTGCTGCTTTCTGTACATTCATGGACATCGGATCTATCAATGTTTATGGTGACTCTAAATTAATCATAGAACATGTGAAAGGCATACATGACATAAAAAATGACAGCCTAACAGGATGGCTGAACAGGATTGCATCACTATGGAAATCTGATATTTTTCCTATCACACATATAAGACGTAAACAAAATGAGCAAGCCGATAAACTTTCTAAGAAAGGAATGCAATCTCCATTTGGTAAGTGGCACCTGAGCATCTCTATGGAATCCTGCACATATGTCATACAATTTTCCTCTATGCCCGACATATAAGATCGACAAATTTCTGGTATGCTTCAAGCTCTTTTTTCTGGAAAACGTCTCAGATCTATAGGTATCTATACAGTTTTTGAAAGTCTAATTTTTTGCCTATGATGAAAAGAATTATATGATAGTCAAAAAATATTTTGTATATGTACCAAAAAAAAAAGATAATGAGTTGATAATCCTTTTCAGAATACGATGCCATATCCGGGACAATAGTATGCCATAATACTGTATATTTCAAAATGTTTTTATATACATAATATAAATACCATGCTCCTTTTTTTCTGAATAAAATAAAATAAAATAAATTTGCTCAAGTATTATGCTCGCGGTAAACATAGATTAAATAGATAATGGTTTTTAGAAAAAGACCTGGCATGCATGTATCCGACTCCTCTACTAAGGAGGAAATAAAGAAATGTCCATAGTTCTAGCAGATTGGTGAGATGCAGTAGCAGAAATTGAAGTTGCAGTTGCAGAGTCGGTCGTGGCGGTGGAACTCGCAGCTCTGGCTGCTGCGGCACCTACGAAAGCTGGTTGTGTAGGATGAACACGAATCTCTGCATCGTTGTTTAACATGGATGCAACCCATGACATCGCCGGCCGCCGCTCCGAAGAACCTTGAGTGCAAAGAAGTGCAATTGTGATCACCCTTAACGCCTTCTCTCTTGGATATCGGTCCTCTAGCTTTGGATCAACAATATCCAAAACTTTACCCTCTTTGTATTTATTCCAAACCTGGAGCATCAAGTTCATTCTTTGAATTAAACGAGCGTCTTGCTAGAATCATAAACCAAAAATCAACGAGCGTCGCACAACGTATTTCTTAACTCGTCGTATATGTATCGTATACAAAGGCGCTCTTGCTGGTTAGCTCTTGCCAGGTTTTTCTGAGGTTGAATCAGTTGACTCATCAGATTCTTATACTAACCCTGCTAAGGTGGCTGTGTTCGTACCCTTTTCTTTCACGGTGGTTATTAGTGCTTATTACACTAGGACCAGCAACATCCCTGAGGAAGGATTGATATATAAATCAACCCAACTATTAATAACTTGACCTGAGAATTTATTAGTTTCAATTCTCAGTAATGACCTTCTAGTTACTGAGTCAGAACAAACCATAACATCAAAGTAAGCAGAGGTAAGATTATCCAGAGGCTTAGCTTTTGATCCAACACCACTAGCAATAGATCCAGTTGGTTCTACAGTTGATATGGTTGATTATGTTGACCTTTTGAATTTCTTTCAGAATAGGGGTTTTTGTAGCAAATTATTAATAGTAGAGCAAAGAAAGTAGCACCAAGAAAAGTAATAGATCCTGCAGAAGTCGATCCCACAGCTGCATCATAACCAGTATTGGAACCAGCAGATGAGTAAGTAGATCTAGTAGATGCTGCATTCGTTCCATCCAATTGGTGTCGTTGATTAAGAAGGTTATCCCTTTTATTCAACTCTTGATTTTCATTCAACTCTGCAGTGACTTCGTCATTGTGTAGTCCCTATTGTTTAGGATTCATCAATGACACGACCTATCGTATATAAGATGATGCGTTGGATTGACCCCCGCCATATTCTTCCGGCAATTCAGTGGAATTGAACATTCGTACAATTCCTGCCGCACGAGCTTGCTTGGCTTGACTAATATAACTGACACAGAGAAACTTCCTTGCTCTTATTATATGATGCGTTTCAGAATCGACTGAACCAACTGAATCATTGTGGGTGGGATAATAACATTGGCTGAGCTTGACTTAGATGGCTAGGACGGCTAGTTGGTGGTAGGTAACTGGCTGCTTGTTAGCTTTTTGTCTTACTATTTACTCCCACCCACAACCTGGATCAACAACTGATGGCTCTATAACATAATAATATACTATATAAGGAACATCAGAATCTTCACCTCGCTTTCTCAAATCCCAGTAATCATCTTTCTCCCTAACGGTTGAATCTTCCTTGAGATTTCAAACATAATAATCAACAAAGTAAGAAGCAAGGGTGGCATAAACTCAGAATTCATAGAAGGTTGAATCACTTGCTTAAACAACTTCATTAATATATATTGTTGTTGGTTCTACCGATGCTTTTGGTTCTGCTTCTCTAGCTACCTTTGCTTCTCCGGCCTTTTGCGCTGCTAGCTGCTATTTATTCCCTTATTCCCACCCTTTGAGACTGATTAGAGGCGGGTTGCAGGATCTCGATATGAAACAACTGGAATTGAAATTGGAACTACTTTTGGCCCTAAAGAGGAAAATTCATTTATTATGCGTCCACTCAATTACCTAGTCCTTCTCCCACCTTGGCTATGTGCTTTTCTTTTCTCCTTCCTTTTGCACTTATTAGGGTATAAAATTGTCAGCAATGGAATTGAATCAAAACCAAACCATCCATTTAAAATCCCCATTGTCATGTCCATAAATAATCAAAATGAGCTTACAACCCTAAAACTTACCCTAATCTTGGTTACCAAAAAAGTAATCACTCACTTTTAATTCATGGGATACTCCCAAGCTATGATCAAGTGCACCGATTGAGAATCTAAATTGAGGAACCTTTTATTACGACCACTTTCACAAGATGTAAAACATTTGCAATCCAAATTTACTGACAATATAATGTTTCATGTCTACAAGAAAACCAATAAGGAAGTTGATAGCATATATAAGGATGGCCTCAACATGCATGAAGACATTTGGGAGATCATGGAGTCCCAAGGAAACATTTCTAGATATCTTCTTAAAACCTAGATTTAAAATCCTATCTATTTTTTTGAAATGAATTCCTAACTTCCCATAGTTGTAATTGTAACAATTTGGTTGACATGCTTGAAGATATATGAAAATTAGCTTTTCTGGTTGTAGCACAAATCTATTGATAATTTTTGCATCAAGAAAACAAAGGGTGAACTGGAACTCATTATGATAATAGAACTTATGTAGTTTTTTCTTGTTTGCCATTACAATGAAATGATAATAGAACTTATGTAATTTTGTATTAGTCTTAATTACAACAAAAAATTCTAATTAACCCATTCGATCTATAGTTCCTATTCATTTTGGGATTAAAGGAATATCCACTATGGTATTTTGAAGTTGTGATTTTGTTACTATCAAATAAAATTACATTCTTTATAAACTTGACCATGGTTTCATGGCAATGAAAATATTCATTATAAAGTTACCATTATATGTGAATGAAGTTATCCTTATTCTCATCCCAACAGGTAATTTATGAGAATAGAAATTGAGTGGGGAAGGTAGCACTCCATCCCATAACCACTAGAGTTAAATCTAATTGAATTTGTTACATTACATGATTTGTAGTCAAGTAGCTAGTGATTAGTTTCTATTGGATAAACATATGTTACTATTGAATATGAAGCATCAAATGTCTTTGACCTAAAAGATGTTGTGATTTCATTACCTTTTCCTACACTTCAATAACCCTCCAGCTATTAGTCAAGTTGATTGGGATTGGAGGTTAGTTCTTTAAGTGACATGTATTTATATTTTTCTTATTGTTTCTTATTTCATATATTTTTAAATATGAACACAACACTTAGCCATTTGGCATAGATTAATTTCCCATTTATATAAAAATGATCTTGAACATACATGTATGACTAATAGAGGTTTGTGTTAGAGTGGTAAATATTTCTCATAGATTCCACTAAATAACACGTACGATGTACAAATAATCCAATTTCTTTCAAATAGTTTCTGAATCAAGGATATTAAATGTTAATATTTTGTTTGCAATGTCTTTTTTGTTTCCATATCACTATATTGCCTAAAGATGTGATGGCAAGTTTGAAATATTAATTCTTCTTTTTTTTAGTGGATCTACAAAGGTTTTTTTTTTTTTTCCGTCAGTAGATCCTTCATCATTTTTCCCAATAGATGTGTACTATTTTGTAGCAAATACTTTTTGTGGTATCAAGCTAACTTTCTATCTTTTTCAATATATGAAAAGAAAAAGCTAGGTTGTTGTACTCTTTTGACAAGCATGTAACCCTATGTGTATTACTAATATATTGACCAATTAACTCATGATATATTAGATTGATTAGTATGTTCCTCTAATAGAAGATCAATTCGATGCACTCTTCATATTCCAAATAGATTTGAAGTACGAACCCTAAATTATCGATATTTTTCTCTTCCCGCCTATGATGGTGTGGAAGAGACAAGATAGTATAGTAGTGAATCATTATTTCTTTATTCTTTGTCCTGCTAATCTCATGAAATTAATTGTATAATTTAGTAAAGTGAAAATCAAAAGATTTAATAGATTCTTCATTTGTGAAGGTGACATTATTGTATTAATGTAAAGGATCAATAGGGATTTCTTGTTGGCCATAAGTGGATTTAAAGCAATAGCACAACTCTACCCAGGTAGAGAAATCCTCAAGAGATAACTCGAAAAAATCAGTTGCTCCCTTCCCTTTTAAAGAATAAAAAAAGATGTGCATACATATGTCATTATCATTGGTGTTGATATTATGACAAGCATTTGAGAAGGCAATCAGATGCTCATTAGAGGTGATAGTATCGTGAGCTTAAAATTTGGGTAGGTGATCCTTAAACTTAGGAAGTGGTGCATTATGTGTCTAATTCAAGGAGAATCTACATGCCAAGGATTCACATTCAGGGCCCCTTCAAATTGAAATAGCTAATATTTCTTGATTACTTTTTAGGATTTGTCCTAGATTGAACATTTCAATGCAGAATAAATATTTCCAACTTCAATAAAGGATGAGGTAGAGGATGAAGATGGCGTGGAAGAGGGAATATAATGAGAAGATGCTTGCATCCCAGACATAATCCTTTGAGAATGGGAATTAGTCCTAGAAGAATAGACAAAGTCTTAATAGAATTGAAGCCAAGCTTGGGAAGCAAGAATTTCATTTTGCATGTGGACTTCACTCAAAGGTTTACATTTAAGACTTGAACCACAAATCCTTTTAATAATAGATGAGTCACTCACCATAAGCTAGTTATTTGTGATTGTCATGATCCGTGAGATGCCTTTGTATGGCTTCTCTTCTCTCTTGTAACTCAATATCTTTGGTTATAATGACTCAAGACTATTCCAATTTAGCAAGAGTATGTGAATTGTAAAGGATAAAATTTAATAATGAGCGTTACGTACTCCTTTGATCATTTAATTGGATTGGAAGATCTAGTTGATTAGGAGATTGAATGGTCATATAGATAGAAAGTTTAATGAACCATGGATACATGAATCGATCCCCAGTATGGTCGCCAAAACATGTTAACACTGACAACCCCTTGAACCACATAGGGTGCATTAGATAATGGGATGTGGCCCAATCTTTAATACCCTTAGTGTTATTTTCTACTTATTTACATAAAACTATTTTTAGTAAAGAAAATTATATACAATATGATATAGATTCAAGGAAAAAGTGAAGAATGTACCATAAGTATAATATATGATAGCTTTAAACCAAAAATATGAATAAAAATAAAACTTGAAAAAATGATAAATTTATGAGTATATTTAAGGGAATACCCCGTCACGCAAAACTAGACCACACAGGTATGTAATAGATTGTGACATTTAAGTCATAAATACAAATGAAATTTTGAGCATAGATTGTTCATAAATATAAGTAAAATAAATAAATAAAAAAATATATGCACTGAAAAATGGTTGTAAAAACGTTGATTTTATTAATAAAGTGTGAGTACAACTTGCTATTCAGTCAATTATTGCGAGAACTATTGAGTAGAAATTAATTTTTTAAAAAATAAGATGTTAAATTCTTGTACATAAACATTCAAGTGACAACAATCAAGTAAAACAATATGTGAAATACTTTTGGAACCTCTCTAAAGGTTAATAAATGTAGGAAAATAATTGATAACCTAAAAAAATGATTGAGGAAAACGATGAGCTTTCTCTTCTCCTTGTCACTCCTAGAAAAGTTCTAATGTAACCAAATAGATCAACCCTTCATACTAAGAGAAAAGATAAATCAAGAGGAAAATAACAGCTTTATAATATAGTGCATACCTCTCACCATTGTTTTTCCATCCCTTCATTTCCTTATTCCGAATATGTATCGTCTTGGGATAGTTAGAGGACCTAACTATTTTGTAACTAGTTTTCTTTTAGATTATTACATTCAAGTGTGTTTTATCATTCTAGAAAAAGGATTTAGAGGGAGATATAATTAATTTTAATTAATTGAAGTTGGTAGGTGGGGCCTCCTTTATATGTCTCATAGAAAAAAATTCACCCTTATAACCCCTCTATGAAATATTTGTATCCATAACATCATAAAATGCAAGAAAAAGGATATAATATATCATTTCATCCACCATATAAAGTCTAGCATAGAACACCTTGTGCCTCCCAAAATTATTATGTATATCATTACACAAATAGACATATAAAAATATAATGTCACCTATTGCATATCTCCTTGTGCCTCCAAAAATATACAATCAAAAATATATATCATACCTGATGCAGGAGCATTCAGCTCAAGGAAAATCATTGTATTTTAGTAGACATAGGGGGTCTTGTGTTTTCAAGGGAGTTGGTCTCCTAAGTGTGAATTAATGTAATTATTTAGGCTTTTGAGTGATTTGAATGAGAATAGGATTTAGTTGAATATAGTGATGCATATTTGTAAATGTTCTCGAATGTAGGAGAACATGAGAGATTTAGGTTAATTGAGAGAGGAGAGGATTTGAGAATTAATTGTAAAACTCATGTTAGGAGTTAGTTCATGAATTTATGGATTAGAGAGGATCCTTAGGGATGAGGAAGAGATTTTAGGATTTGTTGAGGAATCTGTGGATCTAAACCAGGAATTGGTTTTAGAATCCCTTTGTATAAATGTAAGCCTAAAAGGCAAAGACAGGGGTTAGAAAGTAAGAAATTAGACAGGCTAGATAGATAGCTAGAGTGTGGTTTTAAGCCTATGGGCAGAGTGTAAACAGAAGCCACTGATATTAGAACATCAAGCCATAGAGACAAAGTTCTCATTCTGTAATCATTATTTATATTTATTAATATAATCAACTCAATTCTAAGTTCGAATGTGTGTTTCAAGTGTTGAATTATGGTGAATCGGAATTCTGTAATAGATGTGTGCAGGCAGAATTTGGCGAAACACAGAGAGGAGGAGAGCAAGACAGAGGATCACGATGGATCATTGAATCCATTAGAAGACAAGGTAGAGCTCTGTAAAGACAAAGATCAAAGGAGAGTGCAGAGTTTAAGCTCAGGAGAGAGAATTGAGCATTGGAAGAGAAAAAGGTCAAAACCTTTGAAAATCCTGAAAACCACAATAAAATGGAAGAATGGCATAAAATCTAAGTACAAAGAAAGAGTGGAGAAGTGAATTATCGGCGCACAGTAACCGTTGGATCTGGAAGATCAATGGTCAGGATTAAATCGCATCGGCGAAATCCTTATGGATAGATCGGAATTGGGTCTTGGACAAGAGCGATGAGCGACTGGCGATTGATCGTGGACCGTTGGATCAGAACTAGATCAATGTTCATGATCTAATCGCAAATCATAGATCTCAATGTCAAGGGACAGCGACAATGGAATAGCGATGTGTGATAGGGCCAACACGCCGATAGCGATAAAGCGCCGACCAGCGATCGTAAGTATCAGCGATTGGGCTTCGGGGCTTCGAAGATCAGAGTGGCGCAGTGGAAGCGAATGATAAGGGCGGAACTAATATTTTTATAGGCACAGTTGTATATGTTTTGAAATCCGATATTGCATTAATCGCATATCGGATGTGATAGAGGCCTGTGTAATATGACCGCGGAGGAGTGATTAGTGATTGCAATAAAGGAGCATGCATCAATAACTGTGCAGAGGCCGTATAAAAGGCGGAAAAGGTATGTTTTGTGTATGATTCCTTTGTAAATGGGTTATAATGAATTAAGCGGGGATATAAGGGTTCACATGTAAGTCCAACATTATTAAAGTGCGATGAGGGTTCATGTGGTTAAATTATAACCAAAGCATAAAGAGGGGAAGGTTATATATATATATATATATATATATATATATATATATATATATCTGTGTGTGTGTGTGGATAAGGGTTAATGAAAGGGTAAATAAAGTCATATGTGAAGGTTTGAGGGTTGATAAAGTCCCGATACATGCATATTGAAGGAAGGGTTAGACTATGTTGGGTTTTAATCAAACATTTCGCATAGAGATTTATTAATGGGGCCTTAAACCTTAAGAATTGAAGATTTGACTCCTTAGTGAGTTAAAATTCTTGGGACAGATCAGATATATGCATAAGACATGCATATTGTGGGTGAAAGTAGGGGTAACCTTGCGTCATTTGGTATCATAGCATAATTGTTATTGGAACAATTGATAGCATAATAGAACAAGGGAATTCTGTAGAAAAGGACTTAGAACATAGTTATGTGCTTTAATATGTATATGCGGGCAAGAGGGGATCAGATTCTAATATGACAAATAGAAGGTACACAGAGGTGATATGTAGCAGATGCAAGAAACATAGGATAATCCACTCAAAGTATAGGTGGAATGGTGGAACAAGATCATGCAGAGATCTTGAAGGTGAGATGACATGTTTTGTTTTGATTTGAATACTGGAGAATATGTGGTTTTTATATGGTTGCACAGGTGACAGCATAAGGAGGTGAGAAGATTGCAGCAAGCCTAGAGCAAGGAGTGCTCAATTGGTTCCAAAGGAAAGAACCAGAGAGATGCTAAAAGACTGAGCTCAAAGGAGAGAAGCTTAGTGAGGCATATGTAGCAAGGAGGAGACTTGTTACTGCAGAGGTATTGTTGCAGATCACAAAGGTAATTCCACAGAGGATGTGGGTAGAATTTCTAAGTAATGAAGGAAGTTGGTAAGACTTTCTAAGCGAAAGAAGAAGTGGTCAGAACCAAGTATTTCATGGTGATTGAAATACAAGAGGACAGTTGTGTTCTTGAGAAGGTGTAGATGAGTTGAAGCCTAGAAGGAGCAGAGAAGAGTGCTCAAAGGAGGTTCCAGAGATAGAGAACCAATTTCTTGCCAAAAGACCAAGTACAGAGGAAAGCTTGGTGAGGTAAGTGGCAGCAAGGAGGACTTGTTGTTGCAGAGGCTTTAGTGCAACTCATAGTGAATGAGTGAGGAACTCATGAAGATGGAGAAGAAGATGGCTACTGATAGTCATAGCAGAGGTTCTGAGGAAGACCACAACAAAAGAAAGATGAAGAAAGAAAATGCCAAGGCAAATGGCAAGAGGATGAGTCAAGAGGAAATTGATAGAGAGATTGCTGAGATGAAAGAACAACTCGATGTATTGATAATGCTACTAGAGGAAAGTCAAAGACAAGGTTGGGTATTAAAGAAGAAGCCAGTGAAGTGGCATAAGTTGCAGAGAAGGCTACAACAGAGGAAATTAAGGTGGCTGATGGAAAAACTCAGAGAAGTTGAGTTGGAAATGGAAGTGTCCATTTGTGAACCAGAGCAGGGTGAAGTTCTGGGTGAAGATGAAGACTTGAAGACTGAAACTTCAAGTGAGACCAAAAGGTCTAATGATTTTAAATCTGATAATTTGTGTATGTTTACAGGTGAAACATGTAAAGAAGGAAAATTTGTCGATATTGACATAAAGAGGGAAGAAGACAGGCAAAATCTAAATTATGTTTTAAAACAAGAAATAGAGAAGGATATCAAGCAATCAAGTAAAGGACTTGATGAGATTGAGGAGAAGACCATCGAAATATTTCTAAGTCATGTAAAGGACTTGGAACAACAGGAGGAATTGGTGATTGAATCATCAAATGAGATGATGAGGTCTCGTGGTTTTACAACTGACAGGTTGAGTATGAATGCAAGTATTGCAAAAGACAAACCATTTTATGGAAATGTCTTGAATGAAGCTGAAAATTGCCAGGTAAAGTATGATGATGACTGCCTTTCAAATGAAGATCAAGTTGAGTTATTACAGCAAAAGGAGTTCATAAATTCCATGCTTAATGGAGGAAATATCTTCAGTGGGGATGAGACAGTTATGTCCTATGATAAGAAATTTGAAGAGAATAACGAGGAATTTATTTTCTTAAATGATCAAAGGGAGAGTGATGGACAAACATCTAAAACTATCAAAGAGATGGAGGATCAGAATTTTATTCTAATTGAGAATGAAGAAATAGTGTCAATAAGTTATGCTTGTGACAAAGAAGAAGATAGTGAGGATTGTACAGAAATTTTGGGAGAAATTCCAAGTGAGATGGAAAATTTGTGGCAGGAGTTAAGTCTTTTGGAGAAAAGACTAGAAGACCAAAAAGTAAGTGCTCAGGTTGTAAAGTCAGAACTGAGTGAGAAGGAAGAAGTTCATCACAGTGGACAGGGACGGAAAGACATCATTAGAACAGATTGTGTGGAGGAGAGACTAGTTGACAGTCTCATCATTTCTTTTGAGAATTAAAATCAGCATACTGATGTGCTGATAGAGGAGGAGAAAATAGAGCAGCAAGTTGAATTGTTTCCAAAGGAGAAAAAGGTGCAGAAGTCTTATGTTTTTTATTTTAACAATTGTTTTATGAGTGTAGGTTTAGTTGCAGATGCTGGAGGAAATTTGGCACAGATGAGCAGCCAAATAAAAATGGAAGAAGAAGATTCTATGGAAGAATTTAATCCATGGAACAGAGATGTTCAATTGCTGGAGAGAATGCTGGAAAGTCAGGATTCAGTGCAGAAAGAGATAATCTTGACAGAGGGTAAGGATGAAAGGGAGGCAATCAGAATAAGTGAAGAAAAAGTAAACCAACAACTACAAAGTGAAAGTAACCAACAACAATTTGAAGAGTTAGTGGACAGCAGCAACAACTTGAAACAAAGAGAAAGAGGCAAAATTAAGTGGCAGAGTATGGACCAGTCCAAGGATGTGCTGGAAACAGAGATTGAAGAATTATGGCAGATGATGATGAAACAGTCCATATGGAGGAGAATGATAGAGAAGGAAGCATGATCAATCAGAGTATGAACCTGATTGACAAGGAGAGGAAGCTGAAACAGAAGACAGCAGACATACAACAGCAGCAAAGGAGAAAATCATTTGGGCAGCTACAAACTAAAGTTTGGGACCCTGGAGGTTTTCTATCAACTTATGAACACACATGATCAGGAGATCATGAAAATTTTCTACTTTGGGAGTCTGATGCAGGAGCATTCAGCTCAAGGAAAATCATTGTATTTTAGTAGACATAGGGGTCTTGTGTTTTCAAGGGAGTTGGTCTCCTAAATGTGAATTAATGTAATTATTTAGGTTTTTGAGTGATTTTAATGAGAATAGGATTTAGTTCAATATAGTGAGGCATATTTGTAAATGTTCTCGAATGTAGGAGAACATGAGAGATTTAGGATAATTGAGAGAGGAGAGGATTTGAGAATTAATTGTAAAACTTAGATTAGGAGTTAGTTCATGAATTTATGGATTAGAGAGGATCCTTATGGATGAGGAAGAGATTTTAGGATTTGTTGAGGAATCTATGGATCTAAACCAGGAATTGGTTTTAGAATCCCTTTGTATAAATGTAAGCCTAAAAGGCAAAGATAGGGGTTACAAAGTAAGAAATTAGACAGGTTAGATAGATAGCTAGAGTGTGGTTTTAAGCCGACGGCCAGAGTGTAAATAGAGGCCACTGATATTAGAACATCAGGCCAGAGAGATAGATATCTCATTCTATAATCATTGTTTATATTTATTGATATAATCAACTCAATTCTGAGTTCGAATGTGTGTTCGAATGTTGAATTATAATGAATCGGAATTCTGTAATAGATTTGTGCAAGCAGAATTCGACGAAACACAGAGAAGAGGAGAGCGAGACAGAGGATCATGATGGATCATTGAATCCATTAGAAGACAAGGTAGAGCTCTGTAAAGACAGAGATCGAAGGAGAGTGTAGAGTTTAAGCTTAGTAGAGAGAATTGAGTAGTGGAAGAGCAAAAGGTTGAAACCTTTGAAAAACCCAAAAACCACAGTAAAACGAAAGAATGGCGTAAAATCTAAGTACAAAGAAAGAGTGGAGAAGTGAAGTATCGGCACACAGTAACCGTTGGATCTGGAAGATCAATGGTCAGGATTAAATCGCATCGGCGGAATCCTTATGGATAGATCGGAATCAGGTCTTGGACAAGAGCGATGAGCGACTGCCAATTGATCATGGACCATTGGATCGGAACTAGATCAACGATCGTGATCTAATCGCAAATTGGAGATCGCAAGGTCAAGGGACAGCGATAATAGAAATAGCGATGTGTGATAGGGCCGACATGCCGATAGCGATAAAGCATTGATCGGCGATCAGAAGTATCGGCGATCGGGCTTCGGGGCTTCGAAGATCGGAGTGGCGCAGCGAAAGCGAATGATAAGGGCGGACCCGATATTGTTATGGGCACAGTTGTATATGTTTTCAAATCCGATATTACGTTAATCGCATATTGAATGCGATAGAGGCCTGTGTAATATGACCACGGAGGAGCGATTAACGATTGCGATAAAGGAGCATGCATTGATAACTTTGCAGAGGCCGTATAAAAGGCAGAAAAGGTATGTTTTGTGTATGATTCCTTTGTAAATGGGTTATAATGAATTAAGCGCGGATATAAGGGTTCACATGTAAGTCCAACATTATTAAAGCGCGATGAGGGTTCATGTGGTTAAATTATAACCAAAGCATAAATACGGGAAGGTTATATATATATATAACCTTCCCGTCTTTATGCTTTGGTTATAATTTAACCACGTGAACCCTCATCGCGCTTTAATATATATATATGTGTGTGTGTGTGTGTGTGTGTGTGTGGATAAGGGTTAATGAAAAGGTAAATAAAGTCATATGTGAAGGTTTGAGGGTTGATAAAGTCCTGATACATGCATATTGAAGGAACGGTTAGACTATGTTGGGTTTTAATCAAACATTCCACCTAGAGATTTATTAATGGGGCCTTAAACCTTAAGAATTGAATATTTGACTCCTTAGTGAGCTAAAATTCCTGGGACATATCGGATATATGCATAAGACATGCATACTGTGGGTGAAAGCAGGGATAACCCTGTGTCAATATCCAAAAAAATGTATTGTCCCAAAAAAACCTCAAAAGTGTGTTAAAAAACATGCTATAAAGTATGACATAAATACAAGTATGCATGAAATAAAATAAAAAGCGAACTAAATTAGAAATATCATGTTAATTTTGGACATATACTATAGTTAGATTCCTATTATTTTTCCTTACTATTCTTTTCCTTTCCACCTCCTTGCACTTGAATTCATATCTTCAAAGGAAATCTACCTTTTCTCCTTTGTCCTGGAAGCACTAGTACGAGAGTGGGAAGAAGTGGCCTTAGGAGAGGAGCTTGCAGGTGATATGGGTGGATGAAGTTTTCCTATAACTATGTGAGCAGTTGAATGTATAGGTTGGTTAACGCATGGATACATGGCCTTTGAGAAATTTGAAGGCATGTGGTGAGAAATTATGAGAGGAGGCATTGAATGGTGTGAAATGGATGGCGAATGTATATGTCTAAATGGTGGTGTGATGGGATTTGGGTTCCACCCATTAAACTGAAGTGGCTACTACTATTATGGTGGTTGTTGTGAAATATATACTCTACTAGAATGAGTAAAGGGGATATTCTGAGAAGCTTGTGGAGTAGGCTAATGATATGGTGGGCCTCCTTGGTAGAGGTGACTAGTTTAAGTGAGTTGACTGAACTCCTCAGAATATGCATGAAGGTGAATAGAGAATCTGATTCCCTTGTTTTTATTCTCTTTCCATGATGTGTTCCATATTCTACAATGGCCCCTATTGTTATTACATGATATTCTACTATTAAAAATCCTTGTATACAATCGTTGAATTATCCGTTGTATAATGTGTTGGTTTTTTGTAGGTATTCTAGCTAATAATTACTTCTAATGACTTTTACCTTAAGTCCTTTTGTATTTACAATCAACATTAAGAAATTACATAGAATATATTCAATAATAGAGCAATAATGATAGAATTATCATAAATATATAGCCAAACAAGAAACACAAAGCATTTTTACCCTAGGAAAACCCACTTGGGGGAAAAACCCAACGACCCTTTCCTTAGAGAAATTATTTAGTTCAATAAGAGATACATCTAGTTAAAACCAAGGTCAAAATGACCATAGACAAGTCAAGATCCATCCAGGTCAAAGAGTTAAATGGTCTGACAAATTTGGCCTGCCTAGAAGAGGTTCATTCTACCCTAATTTAGTATGTCAGAGAAACTTGTCTTACTTAGGTTTTCCTGAAAGAAATTTTTCTCTGTTAGCCTCAGAGAAAATCATATGTCTTTGCCTCGGAGAAATTCGTCTATCTATGCCTCAAATAAAACATTTCTATCACTGCCTCAGATAAACTCATCTTTTTCTACCTCAGATGATCCAAAATTTCCTTGAACATAAGATAAAATGAACTTCCATTTTGAAGGAGGTTGAAGCCTCTATTTATACTTGTCTAGGAAGTTGAATGAGTGTGACTATAGGGGCAATTCGACTTAACTTCTTGGAGGGTAGACTTTAAGTTTTGGGGGAAAGAATTTAAATATTATAAATTCAAAATTTCTCTTTGAGAAATCGACATGAAGAACATTTCACATATTTTCTCTTTTGACAATATCATGAAGAACATGATTTATATTTGTCATTATAAATACATCAATGCCAAAAATATTAATTATGAAGATTGACTATAACTACAAAATTCAACACTCCCTATTAGATAGGGAGGTATTCATAATTACTATCTCAATGTTCTCATGTTAACAAATTTCTTTAAGAAAAGGTTATAGGAAATCATCAGCAATATCAACACCATCATAATTACCATAATTTGGTCAACAACTGTGACATATGGTAAATGAATAGCATCAACCAATTACCATAATATGGTAATCAGTTGTGGCACATGGTAAACCAACAACATCATCCGGTTACCATAATTTTGATTGGTACCACTGACCTATGTTATATCCTAACCATAATCCTTGTTGATACTCCTAACACATGGTACATAATTTAGTATCAACTAGTCACCATAATTCTGGTCTATCTGAAACATGGTATACAAACTAGTCTTGGTTCACCATCATTCCAGTCAATATCTTTGAAACATGGTGAATCTCTAAAGGCCATACTCTATTTAAGTAATTTTGGGCCTAATTATAAATGATATTGATGTTGAGAGGCACCCATTCAACTAAGTGATTCTAGGCCTCCAGGACCATCCTTTCTAATTTCTATCAACATACTTTGACACAAGAAAAAAGATTGTCCTTTGTTTAACCATTCTCCCTAGTTCTAGCCATATTTGACATAGGGAGAATGTTTTTCTCTAATGTTATCAAGACTCTAGACCATTCTCGTTAATTTCGGTCATACTTGACACAGGGAGAATGACTATCATGGATGCTACAATTTCATCACACCCTCTTTCTAAGAGAGACATGCTCAATCATTTCAAGCTTGTCCTTAAAGTATTCAAACTTCATCCTAGAACAAAGGCTTTGTTAGCAATCTTCTTGACTAAAAAAAGTACTAAAGCCATATTTCTTCCTTATGTACCATGTCTCGGTACTAGATATCATTGTGCTTCAACCTATCATCATGGTCATCAGTTGCACCTAATCAAGACAATTTTTCAAGTAACCTCTGAAGCCATACTTCTTAACTTGAAAATCCAACTACAATATACTCATCCTCTACAATATTGTGTGCAATAAATGAGTGTTTCTTGGTCATCCAAGAAATCATAATGGAGCCCAAACTGAATCAATATTCTGATGAACTATTTTTTTCTTCAACACTCTCTGAATCTGTGAATCCTTGCAAATGTACTTCACTGTTTGAGGAATATATCAAACCATAACTTATTGTTCCATGATCAATTGTACCATGTTGGTACTCCAACACATTTGTTAATTTGTACATTGTTCTATGTTTTTTTAATTACTTTAGCCCTATTCAATTATTCAATTAGAAATATTTCAATAACAATTAATACTTTTCATCAATCAATAGTAACGAAAGGTAGAATAGTAATGCAATGGAAATAAGAGGCAATCAACACATCAACAAGAGACACTAGATTTGGCCAAACACTAAAGGAGAACCCCACAAGGTGGAAAACCCTTTAAAATTATTCTTAAATTAAATTGTCTTAAAATGTTTAGAAGAGAGTACAATGAGCCCATACAAATATATCCAACAATATCAACCAAACAATATTAGAAATATTATCTGAGCAACAATACTGATCAGAGTTATCTTTCCCAATCTACAGTCAACTGTCAAATTTAAATTGTTATGCTCTTGACCTGCGAGATATTCCAAAATACCAGAAATGTGAAGAAATATAGCCCAGAACATAGAATGAAATGAGAAAAACAACAAGTATTTTATTATTCATAAATCGATTCAATGTTCACTTTCCTCTTTGAGGGGGCAACCTCCAGTAGAGCAGAGCTCGATTATAATAAGACTTGATGGTATTTCCTTTACTAAATAAGACTATTTATAGCTAAATGACATCCAAAACCCTAACTACTAGTGGTCCCTTGCATAACATAGGTTAACCATTTTATTTATTAACTATGGCCCGCTTACAACTAATTTTCGTCCCTTTTCTCTAATGCGGGTCAACCACTTACAATTATTAAGGCGGGCTTTATTTACTCTCTAACTAACTATGACTATGACTCGGCCCATTGGGCTTATTACATAAATAAAGGGGTTAAGGTTGGACCCTAGCATGCCCCCCCCCCATCAAAAGAAACTTTTTCCTCAAGGCTAAAGCTGTGGAAACTGTTGAAGAATAGTGGTTGGTTCCCAAGTCACATCTTTTGGAGAGGTGTCTTTCCACTTGATGAGGATTTCCTTGATCATGCGACCACAAAGATGTCGTTCACGGGTATTGAGGGCTTGTTCTAGTTGGAGCTAGTGTGAGCCTTCCTCATCCAATTTGGGTAGAATCGTTGGAATTCTGCAATTGTTCCCCGCCACTTTCTTGAGGCATGATACATGGACGACCGGATGGATTTTTGAAGTTGGTGGCAAGGCCAGTTTGTAGGTGACTACTCCAATGCGTTGAAGTATCTGATCATAAGGTCCATAGGATTTTGGTGCTAGTTTCTAGAAGCCCTTTTCTTTGAGAGATGTTTGTTTATATGAATGCAGTCGCAAGAATACTTGATCCCCTTATTGAAATGTGCGCTTGGAACGATGTTGGTCTGCCTATTTCTTCATTTGATTCTGAGTTTTATGTAGATTATCTTTGAGATGATTTATCATGGTGGAATGGTTTTGTAAGAGTTGATCAACTGCCTACACCTTAGAACATCCAAGGGTATAATAAATAGGTGAAGGTGGGAGTTATCCATACACTTCCTCGTATGGAGTCATCTTGGTGGCCTCATGACAGTTAGTATTACACCACCATTCAGCTAAAGATAGCCACTATACCCATTGATGTTGCTTTTATGAAGTGAAGCACCTTAGATATGTCTCCAAACATTTGTTGATTATTTTTGTTTGACCATCAATTTAGGGATGATAAGCGGTACTTAGTTGGAGTTGTGCACCTTGTAGCTTGAAAATTTCTTGCCAAAATTTGCTGGTGAAAGTGGTCTCACAATCAGTTACAATGGAAGTTGGCATGCCATGTAGTTTGAAGATCTGGTCCATGAAAGCTTGAGCCACCAAAGTGGGGGTAAGTGGGTGGGGTAGAGCGCAAAAATGAGAATATTTAGAAAGTTTGTCCACAACCACCATGATGACAAATTTGTTGCCCAACTTTGGGAGACCAGTGATGAAATCCATGGGAACATTCATCCAGATAGAGGCAGGGAGTGGCAATGGTTGTAAGGTTCCTAGTAACTTGACTGTTTCTCCTTTGTTGCATTGACACACATCATATTCAACTACAAAAGTAAGAATTTCATGTTTCTTGCTAGTCCCAAAGAAAGAATGACAAGCACGAGAATAAGTCTTCTAAAAGCCTGAAGACCTTGCAGTTGGGGATGAGTGCAACTCTTCCAAAATGCGGGTTTTGAGGGTGGATGCTGGAAATATAACTACTCGATCCTTGTAGCAAAGAATATCATCCTTCCAAGAGTATTCAGATGATGAATTTGGATCTTCTCTCAAGTTATTAATAATTTTGGAGAGAGAGGGTTGTGAGAACCATTCCTTGTGGGCCTCTTCAATCTAATCTGGTATGGGAAGAGAGATTAATAGCAGGGTGTTGTCATCCTCAAAATGGTGCGATAAAGCATCAGCTACTACGTTTTCATGCCCTTTCTTGTAGATTATCTCATAATCATATCCCAACATTTTGTCCAACCATTTATTTTGTTGTGGCGATGATAGACATTGCTCCAAAAAATGTTTTAGGCTTTGATGGTCCATGCAGATTTGGAAACATCATCCCAGCATGTATGGTCACCACATGTCTACTGCATGTAAGATGTCCATCATTTATTTCTCATAGGTAGATTGACCCACATGTTTTTCACTCATTTGTTGGATGGTGAAGGCCAATGGTCGACCTTCCTGCATTAATACAGCACCAATACTAGTACTAGAAGAATCACATTCAATCACAAAAGATTTGGTGAAGTCTGGTAGGGCTAATACAGGAGTGGGGCACATGGAATGTTTGAGAACCAAAAACATCTATTGAGATGTATCAGTCCAGATAAATGAATTTTTCATGAGAAGATTAGTGAGGGGTCTAGCAATGCGACCATAATTGCAGAAAAATTTGCGATAGTAGCCAGTGAGACACAAGAATCCCTTCAAACTCTTCAATGTTTTTGGTTGGGGCCAATCTTGCATTTTTTGTATATTTTTTGGATCAACCCTCAGTCCATGACCCATAATATGTCCCAAATACTCGACTTCTTCCATTCCAAAAGAGAACTTGGACAATTTGACAAATAATTTGTGATTTTGGGGCAATTGCAAGATCAAGTCAACATGCTAAAGATGTTTGTCCCAAGTTAGGTTGTAGATGAGAATGTCATCAAAGAAGACGAGGACAAATTTTTGGAGATATAGTTTCAACAGGTGGTTCATTATGCTTTGAAAAGTAGATGGAGAATTACAGAGACAAAATGGCATGACCAAAAATTCATAATGGCCTTCATGAGTTCGAAAGGCAATCTTGGGAATGTCTACTTCCTTCATGCATATTTGGTGATAGCCATAGCGAAGATCTAGCTCGGTAAAGAATTAAGCACCATGTAGTTCATCAAGAAGATCATCACCAACCGGAATAGGAAATTTGTCTTTGATAGTGAGCTTGTTGAGGGCCCGAAAGTCCAGACACATGCACCATTCTCCATCTTTATTTAGAACCATGACCATTGGTGATGAATAAGGATTGATGTTGGGATGAATAACATTGGATTTGAGGAGTTCCTTGATGATTTTTTCAATTTCATTCTTTTGGGTGAAAGGATATCGGTATAGGTGCACATTAGGCAGTTGAGCCCCTGGGACCAAAGGGATGTTATGATCATGTTCACCCAGAGAGGGTGGAAGCTCTTTAGGTTTGTAAAATACCTGTTGGTGGTAGTCTAAGACATGTTTCATCTTAGGATGAATATGAGGAATAGTGGATTCAATGGCTTGGATGGCATTAAATTTGGCGATGACTCCATGATGGACTTTTTTCAAAATCTTTTCCATTCAATACGAGCTAATGATAGTAGGAGTACCTTCCTAGAATCCACGTAATGTATGAATGTAGTTGTTCTGCTTAAAGCTCATATATAACTCCTTGAAATCCATTGTGATCGGGCCCAGTGTGCGAATCCATTCAGAACCCAAGACAATGTCACAACCACCCATTTCAATAGCATACATGTGGGTCTTTAGGTGGTAATCTTCCATCTGAAGTTTAATATTTTCACAGCGGTCTTCACATTTCATGGTCCCCCCATCAGCAATAAGGACTTGGAAATTAGAGATTATCCACACACAACAATGAGAACCTTAGTCAACTTGCTTATAGATAAAGTTATGGATGTTGCCACTATCAATCAATACCACTACTGGTCGATGTTTAAGAAGCCTTGAATTTTGAGAGTTTGATGCAAAGAAATGCCCGCCAAAGCATGTAATGAGATAACTGTTTCATCTGGCGTAGTTGTGAGATCATTGTCAGGCTGGGTTTCATCAACTTCGTCATTGGGCCCCCCATGGGGTGGGGCTTCCTTAGATGAGTTGTTATCAGTAGCATCAATTTGAAAGAATTTTGGTTCCTTGCATTTATGCCCCGTGGAGTATTTGTCATCACAATAGTAGCACAATACTTATTTTCTTCTTTTAGCCATTTCTGTTGGAGACACCTTTTGAACCTTAAGTGTTTGGGTAGGGCCCTGAGCCTGGGTGGGACGCCCCTTGGCTATGAAATTTGTATGAGTGGACTGGGCAACTAAGGCAAGTTCCACCTTGACAACCTTTTTGCAGGCGTCCATCCACGTAGCTGGGTGGTGCATCCGGACATGGGCTTGGATGGCTTCTTTGAGACCACTGATGAAACACTCCAAGTAGAATTCATCTCCTAGACCATCATTTCTAATGGTCAATGCCTCAAAGGCTGCAGTGTAGTCTTTTATTATGTCGATCTATTAGATTTTAGTGAGATGGCCCAAAAATTTAGATTCCCTATTAAAGAGGTCACATATGGATTTTGAGAACATGTGCCAAGTTATGTTCCCGGGATAACATTTTTGATGCCATTGCCACCATTTCCATCTCTCTTGGTCCAAGTAAAGGGCTTCGACATGTATTTTAGTTTGATCTTTGTAGATATCATTAAGGGATCAATATTGTTCCATTTGTGCTACCCATACTACAGGATTAGATGCCATCGAATTTGTACATGTCCAGCTTGGGTGGTCGAGACTGGGAATGTTGTTGATTTTCATGGAAGTGAATGTGATGGATAGATTCTCCTTCGAGGTTTTCATCAAAACTACGCTCCTCCCGATGAAACCTTTGCATCATATTAGTGAATTGTGAAAGTGTTGAGGTAATTCGGTCCATATTGCCCTAGAACTCATCCAACCTTTTTTCAAGGCTCTCGATCTTCTCATAAGCCATGACTTGAGATCTGGTACCTACCATACACAAAACCTAGTGAATTACTTAAGAGTATTCTTATTGTAAATAGGGTGAGCTCAGGAATCTATTGGTAGGTGTCACTTGAAGTCACCTCGGAAAAATTTGAGACCGCCGGAAAATTGAGGCTGACAAGTGAATGGTACCACTGCGATCAACTCGTCATCCTAAAGCTTATGGGCTAAGTCTCTTGCAAGCATCCTAGGAGGATTTTTTTTACTCCGAAAGGAGTTTTACTCCTTGCTGATCAATACTGCAGTGGCCAAATTCCAAAAAAATTGATCCTACCCAATGTCCTACGAAAATAGGGCTTGGACTATAGTAGCAGCAAGCCTCACTGCATAAAGATTCTAATCAGCACTATGAAACCCCAACTGTTGAATTTGAATTGCACGGCGGTGGCAGAACCCCAACTGTTGAATTTGATTTGTACAGTGGTGGCAGAACCCCAATTGTTGGATCTAATTTGCACTGCAGCGACAGAACCCCAACTATTGGATGTGATCTGGAAGATAAGGTAGTGAGAAATATTCATATAGCAGAGGGAACTATGGTCACAAAGGATTTTCAGGTGCTAAATATCACAATATACATAGGGGTCCAACAATAGTACTCGGCCCAATCTTTCAGGGTGCTAACTAAGGAGGATCGACCTTACCCATAGCTGTACTACCTGACTACCCTATCGTACGCGCGAGTAATCTCCATGAGTGTTATTCTCAGTGTAATATAGTAGCAAGACATTCGATGACTTATCTAAGGCTAGGTTTCAAGTGAGCCTAGGGGGCTTCCAATATACCCAAGGGTACGTGGAAGTGCAGTCTGTGCGCGTTTCTGTCTAATGTGCTACTACTCGAAGGGGTGCCCACAGGGGTTACAAGAAGTCCAACAAAAATGACCACCTCTTGTAGTTCTTGCATGCATGCCTCCCCAAATCCACAGGTTTATGTGCTCAATGAAAGATCCTGTGGTTTAAAGATGTCGAAACACATCTCTAGCCTAAAAAATATTCTGCAAAAATTGGAGGTACAACCAGCCCTGGAAAGTGCTCTGATACCACTTGTTATTCTCTTGACTTGTGAGAAATTCTAGAATACCATAAATGCAAAGAGAAATTCTAGAATACTAGAAATGTGAATAAATATAGCCAAGAACACAGAATAAAATGAGAAAAACAACCAGTATTTTATTATTCAAAAATAGATTCCATATTCACTTGCCTCTTTGAGAGGGTAACCTCCAGTAGAGGAGAGCTCAATTAAAATAAGACATGATGATCTTTCCTTTACTAACTAAGACTATTTAAAGCTAAATGACATATAAAACCCTAACTACTAGTGGTTCCTTTCATAATACGGGTTAACCACTTTATTTATTAACTATGGCCCGTTTACAACTAAATGTGGTCCCTTTTCTCTAATGCAAATCAACCACTTACAATTATGAAGGCAAGCTTTATTTACTCTCTAACTATCTATGACTATGACTTGGCCCATTGGGCTTATTACATAAATAAAGGGGTTAGGGTGTTGGACCCTAACAAAAACCCTAAATCCCAACCCCATGGAGGAAGAGTTATTCGTGTAGTTGAGATCCTCCAACCGCACGGGTGTGCTTGTGTGTATGCGGTTATAACGGAAAAATGTTTGTGTCAACTCTGCAGCTAGAAATCAAAAACCCTAATCACATGAACGAACTTCAGACCCTGCAATTTCAGACTTCTACAAACCAAACTTTAGACCTATACGAACCAATCCAAAGAAGAGAGAGAAGAAGAAGATACTTGATGATGATGTCCAAATAAGGGTTGCTTGGCTTATATTTATAGGCTTCCAAGGGTTTTCAATTTCCTATTAGGGACGACTTGTCCTTTTGTGCATATGTGGGCTTCAATTCCAAAATACACTTTCCCTTATGCAAATTAAGTGCTTTAAAATTCAAAATTGGTCCTCTCGAATAGAGGAATCTAGTCCTGTGATTATAATTTGTCACGAAGCTTCCAAATTAACACTCCCTCTTTGCTAGGGAGAAATTACGACTACATCATGTGATTATCATCGGTATCCTATCATCATATCATGTCCCAACCCTACTTAACTCTATTTGTTGAATCATTCTTGAATCTAAAGAAGAAGAATCATCAAGAAGCATCATCTACCACCCTCTCAAGACAATGAGGAAGGTCCTATGGGACACTCTCACCTCATGTCATTTCATAAGGGAGCATACATCTTCCACCCTATGTTGAGAAATAGACGAGCTACAATATTGTTGGGGGGAAAAGTATCTAATGCAGAATGCCTCTATCCCACTCTAAGGGTGATAGTACCTCAGCAACAACTGAATGCAAAGCTATTCAAGGATTCTTCTTTATGAGATGAGAGAGGGAAGAAAAGGATGATCTACTAACCGTTATCTTGCGCTAATAGTCGATCCAATCTTCACTCCTTGCTGCTTGCTCCTAGCTCCTTGCCCTTTCACCGGCCCAGCTACACACAGATCATGTAAAAGCACAAGAAAAGGAAACTACAAGAAGCATACATCCATAATCGATCTAAGGATTAGCATAAACCAAATATACAAGCATCAATTCATCATCAAGATACATGCATATAGAAGAACCTCAAAGCTTTATTAATAATAGAAGTAAAGTTCTGAGAGAGTTACAACCATAATAGGCCCCAATCCAGCAACACCTCCCAGCTGAAATAAATCTCCTCTTCACCTCCTTCAAGCAAAACACCCAATAGCTCTGTTCTCAAACCAACAGCACTTCCTAGACCTCATGAGAGAGATCTATATATAGGGTTTTGGAGAAAGGATGAGTCATCTTGAGACTCGCCTGAAGCTGACTTGTGTCCTCTCCCACTTTAGTTAATCTTCAGTTCTTGAGTCCACTTGGAGAATCTTGCTTCCACTTGGAGATCAAGACCCTCTTACTCATCACTAGGCGAATTCCTTGACCCAAGTGTCAGTTTGGAAGCTTCCTGGGCAGTTGACACCTTGCAGAATGACTGTGCCACTTGGCCAATCTCGCCCAGCGCAGGTAGCCTTCATTGATTTTGACCTTCAGCGCAGGTACAAGGAGGAGCAGTTGACATTCAGCGCAGATGCTCAGTGGAGCAGCTGACATGATCCAGAAATAGCCTGTTTTTGAGTGCTTTCAGGTGGAGAACTGATTTTCAGTGTTGTGGTTTGCAGACCTTGTTCCTCTAAGGGTAAGAACAACATGTTTAGGGACTTTGGATCCCTCAGATTATTGACATTTCATGCTCCATGCTGATAGGCACAAAAATGTCTATAACAGTTGCCCCCTAAAGTATGAGGTCGTTTATCGGGTGAAATGCTTTATTAGGAGGATCCGAAGTTCATTCAATCGCTGAGAGGTGCCCTGCAATAAAATACAATACAATACATTATTTTTCATTTTTATTTCATGATCTAGCTGAGGCGGGCATTCCCATGCTCAGCTTTATAAAGTCATTTTGGTACATATAACAGACGACCGTCTGATGATAGACTGATAATTCTCTGCTGAAATTATCATCCTTTGAGTAGGATGATCATCTGCTGCAATGATGTACATATCAAATGTCTTTATATTTCCTGAATATATATCGCAGCCCGGATGGATGAAACTAGATCTGGGGTCTTCAATCTCGTTCGATCTTCACTCTAAGTACAAGTCGATCCATGTGAGAATTGCATTGAAGTCGAACATGGAAAGACATCGCTTGATTACCGGTCAATAATGTAAACCGTTAACAAGCGCGAGAGGAATCACCAATAATGACAATGACCCTCAAGGTACTGCAGTACAATTCACGTGGTGTGAATAAAGGACTTGGCGTCGAACACCACGCAAAATCTTCTGGTCGAAGGTCATTGATGTATACCTGTCGTTGGAAGTGAGAAACTTGCCATTGAGGCATGCAAGCTTCAAAGTACTGAGGGGGGTGTTCCTAGATCAACTTCTTGGATAATGAGCTGAAGTCGACAAGAAGCGATCCGTCAAAGGAGGGCCTTAATGAATCCCATATCAGTGACACGGAACGGAGCTAATGATTTTAGTGGAGGTGAAAACAATCTGTGAGATATGATTCAGGGTGGCGATCATGGGTGGATGAAAGATAATGTATGGCAGTGGATGGGACACGGTTGACTCTTTCTGAACACATCTCTTGAACATATAACGACACTGATGTGATGGATCGGTAGCATTACCCCAAATACGGATGGTTTGGCGAGGACCATGGTGATGAGACCGGTGAATGAAACAACCCAACCCGATGTGATACGGAGGACAAAGTGTCATGTTCAAGAGCGACTTGCTACCATTAAGCTTTGAGGTTCTCCCAATTTTTCCCCAGTCATTTCTGACCAGTACCTCTTTATTTTTGTCAAGCTTGAGGAGGATAACATATGCTTGTTCTATAACCTGCCCTTCGGGCAAGCCCATCGCTATGTTTTAACAAGCCTAGCGATAGGGAAACTCGTTCTCGTCTAAAGACAAGTTTGTCGCTATTTAATCATTTTAACGAGTCTAGCGACAAAGACAACTCGGTCCTTTTCATTTTTAGAGAGTTTGAAAAGGTACAGAAAGTTAACTCCAAAATTCCTTTTTCGTCATCTAATCCCTTAAGTCCGAAAAAGTATAAAACAATACAAAAGGGATGGATTTTCGATAACTTTAACGAGCCGAATAAAACAAGCGCTCGACCTTTTTGTGCAATAATCCCTCAGGTCCAAAAAGATTAAAATCTAGAGGAGGGATAGCTCTTCCGGTCACTTTAACAAGCTGGAAGGCCAAAAACTCGGCAAACTTTTCATATTTTACGAGTCAGATGAAAAGAGCTCAAAGAAGACTCGTCTTTTGAGGAACGAGTGATGAACAGGGATAGCAGCAGATTCCAGGTACAGGTTGGAATTTTCCAATCTCGGCAGTGTCACAAGGATGGCTAAGTGAAATCACTCTTCGCAGCTGTTCCTCAAAAGAGGTAAACAATCATATGGAGGTGAACGATTGGCCAAATGAAATGGAGGTGGCGGGTGCAAACACGACCAAGGCTTTTATGGCTAATAAATTTACGATCACAATGGTTATTTACCGGGAAAGGTTCATTTTTTAATGAGCTTGAACTCTGGTGGAACCCTTGCTCACGCTTTTCTATTTTTTAACGAGCATAAATTCCACGGTAAAACTGCTCGGACCTTGCGTTTATTTTTTAACGAGCATGAACTTTATGCTAAAACTGCTCGATATACCAGTCATAAGATAAGAATGTCTCCTGCAAGATCCCATTTTTTATAGAGCTTGCGCCTTACCAAAGCTATGCTCCCTCTCATCCTTTCTTCATGCAAGTTTGGAAACGGCTAATCCTACGAGTTTAAAGGGTTAGACCTACAGGTTTAAAGGGAGGACCTAAAAATTTAAAAAATAAATAGTCGTCCCTTGCTTGCATTCCAAAAGGTTGCATGCCCCCAGGTTTAAAGTACAATTTCAAAGCTGCCCCTACTTATCCGATAAAACATTTGTTTTAAAGGGTGAGGCTTGCCTCTTTCTGGTTACCCAAAGATTGTTCTGCTAATCTTTCAAACTGAACACTTCCTCGGCACTGCCTCCCATAGTAGGCAATGGTGAATGACCTTTGTCAAACATGCGACCTTGACAAAAGAATTCTATTCTAGAACAACCCCTCTTCCATCCACGGACGGGGTACGGACTAGTCATATTCTTTCGCGGAAATTCTACTCTATACCCAAGGTTTCCTCTGCCCGAAGCAGACCAGGATGCATGCCCCCTGGGTTCCAGTCCTATCTTTCCGAATCACTCGCATTCATCGGGAAGGAGGACTGGGGGTAGAGACATTTCTTGAGTAAATAGACCATTGAGGATTGGTATTTGATTATTTGCGATGCGTGATCCCGGAAATGAAAGTTGGTCTACGAGCTTGACCACCCTTCCTTCTTGTAGAAAACATATTACTCTAAAGAGTGAGGAGACTATAGCTCCCATGCAATATATATAGTTACGTCCAAGGAGTAGGTTATAATCCAAGGGTCCTTGAACGACCATCACGTTCATATTAATGGTCTTCCCTTTCAATGTAATAGGCACATTGGGGAGGATCCCTAATGGTCGACTGGTTCCTTTATCAAAGCCCGAGAGATTTCTTATCTCAGGCAAAAGCGCCGGGGAACCCAGTGCTTTCCAAGCAACAGAGGAAAGGATACTCACAGATGCCCCTTCATCAATGATAGTTCCAGCCATCACCATTCTATAAATTTGGACTATGATTCTGAACGGTATACTGGCTGGTAACCAGGGTCTGCCCAGTTGGTTCCAATCAAAGGACACAACCAGGTTGCTTGGTGGTGGGACCGAATACACGGCCGGATACGATCCTGACGATGTTCCTTCCTGCGATAAAGGAATGGGCGCATTGCCCTGATGCTCATCAGAATCTGTGTTGATGAAAAGAATCTGGATGGTGTCATCCTTATTCTCTTCCGTGAGGGTGCCATTTGAAGATGAATCTTCAGTGACGGTGTCATTTGAGGATGAAACCTCTGAAGGAAGAACCGGGTCAACTGCCGTATCGACCTTTAGACTTTCGTCTGGTCTGGATTCAGTAGGTTCATTTTCAATGACTGACGCTTCAGCTAACCACTTGAGCGGGCCAGTTGTGTTTTCAACCAACGAAGGACTTGGCACGAGTTTTTTGTATCCAGGAGGAAGTCTCAACGGTGAAACCGGACGATCTTCCAAAACTCTCTTCGCTTCGTCTAAGAAGGGACAATGGTGGATGGCGTGATCGCCTTCACACAGTCTACAGGGGGATTTTTCTCCCCCCTTTTGTCTTGATCCTTCACTTTCGCTGGTTGACGGTAAGCACTCAACCTGACTATCAGAGGTTGAAGCTCCCGAATTGTGCAATCGAGGGGACCAGTCCCTTAGTATCCGAGGAATACAGGGACAATCTCTATGGAAATGGTCTCCTCTACATATGACACACGGCGATTTAGGCCCGGTCTGTGCTGTGTGTGGGTTTTTGTTAGATGTCTTTTGCTTGCCCCCAGTCGCCTTAGGCTCCTTCTTCTTCTTCTCTTTCTTCTTCTTTTCCTTCTTCTCCGTGGGAGCTTGGATTTTGCCAGCTTTACCTCTTGAAGATGAAGGATTGGAGGAAGGGTTAGAGGAAGTAGAAGGCTGGTGGGAGGCTCTAGACTCATCTAACTGTTGACTCGACTGCTCAGGAACCATGGTGTTCTGAACTACACTAGTTGAGAATAGCCAAACAGGCAGGCCAATTGTCAGTCCTGGAAGCGACAATGTGGCCATGTGGGGCGCACCAACTTCTCCCCAAGAGGAGAAAGGACCAGGATTTCCATCATGTGGAGTTCCTTGACTGGGGCGTTCCATGTTCTCAACTTAAAGATCAACGCGGGAATAGGAGGTGATTATGTTCCGTTTAAAATAAATTTTATAACGACGCTTAGACACAACTTGCTTTTTCACTTTTTAAGAGTCGAGAAAAAGCTAAAGATGACTCTAGTCTCCTTCGATGTTTTAACGAGCTCGAAGTGACAAATGCTCGGATGGACTTTTTCAGTTATAGAGTTTGAAAAAGGCCAAAAGAAACTACTCTGGAGTTCTAGGAGAGGGTGTGCCAAACCTTTCGCAAAACCACAGAATACGTTTTACGGTACGAGTGGTCGATCTTCGTGAATGTTGTGTTCACTGCATTGCGATCAGTAGGGCGGCCGACACGGTTTCCTATGGATAAAGGCTTTGATCCTATAGGGGTCTCCCAATATATACGCGACGGTACGTGGGAGCACAAGTCCGTATTGATACTTATCGCTTCACCGTGGAGGAATCACCCAACCACTCAACGCTAAGATATCACGTTTAACGACGCCGGAACACGTCTCTAGCTTAGACCTCTAGATGTTTGCGTTATGTTTCAATGCGTTGTTATGTAAATTCAATTTATTTTAAGGTTGATCTTGTTTAGCAGTTTGCATTTATGGATCACCACGAGATGTATAGAAACACTCCTGAATGTAATCTAAGATGATAAGCAAGCTTTTCAATCTTTCAACTTTGAAAACCTTAACTACTGAGGGAGAAGGAAGATAACACCTTTTCACATAGATCATAGAGCACACACTAATGCACTTTCCTAAATCAACATGCAAACTGTCATAATGCACATGCACAATGCAAGTATTTCTTTTCTCTTTCTTAATGTTGATGAAATGCAAAAAGAAAGCTGTTGTATAACTTTGAATTCAATTTCAAGCGAAAGCAAACAAGTTTGTCCAAAAATCGAAAGACACCTTTACGATTCACTTGTTTCGACACTTAGAAATATATAAATCCAAACCATATAACGAAAGCAACAAACTCAATCAGTTATGAATAGCAAATAAACTAACTCTTAAGATTAGAACGACACTTAATCATAGGTATAGATCTAAGAGGTCAATGCAAGACTGGTTCACTTTCGTTATGGGAAACTGTAAATGACACAAGAAATACAAAAGAACAAATACAGTTTCTTTATACAACTGAGGTGGAATAATGACAAAGGAAGATGGTTTCATATAGGCCTACTGACTGGCAGCAAACAACAAAAACAAGAGTGAAAACAAATCAAGACACAGCAGGAAACCCTAGTAGCTCAAGCCAAGACTGGTCCAGCGCAGGTGTAACACTGCCTGTTTGACCTTCAGCGCAGGTAGCCCCTTTGGGAACTGCGCTGAAATGCAGACTGCCTTTGTACAGCCTGCACTGAAGAACGAGACTTTTGTCCGTCTTGGTTTCCGGGTCACAGATTGCTCAAAAATTCACAGTTTTTGCTCAAATCAGAAGCTATCAGTCAAGGAAACACTAAGGGATGTAAAGGAGGATGAAAAGATATCACTAAGAGCTTACTAGAGTCCTTGTGGATCAGCTCTTCAAATCATAAACTTGCCCAGAAACTGAGCCAGAGTAGCTGCCCTCTACTTTGTATTTGATGGATTCAAACACAGTTCGATTCGGTACTCTCCTTGTTTATGAAATGAATAGCAAGAAACACAACAAACCAACAAGATACGATCCCCAGCGGAGTCGCCAATTCGTTGGGGGGAAAAGTATCTAATGCAGAATGCCTCTATCCCACTCTAAGGGTGATAGTACCTCAGCAACAACTGAATGCAAAGCTATTCAAGGATTCTTCTTTATGAGATGAGAGAGGGAAGAAAAGGATGATCTACTAACCGTTATCTTGCGCTAATAGTCGATCCAGTCTTCACTCATTGCTGCTTGCTCCTAGCTCCTTGCCCTTTCACCGGCCCAGCTACACACAGATCCTGTAAAATCACAAGAAAAGGAAACTACAAGAAGCATACATCCATAATTGATCTAAGGATTAGCATAAACCAAATATACAAGCATCAATTCATCATCAAGATACATGCATATAGAAGAACCTCAAAGCTTTATTAATAATAGAAGTAAAGTTCTGAGAGAGTTACAACCATAATAGGCCCCAATCCAGCAACACCTCCCAGCTGAAAGAAATCTCCTCTTCACCTCCTTCAAGCAAAACACCCAATAGCTCTGTTCTCAAACCAACAGCACTTCCTTACTTGCACAAAATTCCAGCCTCCCTAGACCTCATGAGAGAGATCTATATATAGGTTTTGGAGAAAGGATGAGTCATCTTGAGACTGGCCTGAAGCTGACTTGTGTCCTCTCCCACTTTAGTTAATCTTCAGTTCTTGAGTCCACTTGGAGAATCTTGCTTCCACTTGGAGATCAAGACCCTCTTACTCATCACTAGGCGAATTCCTTGACCCAAGTGTCAGTTTGGAAGCTTCCTGGGCAGTTGACACCTTGCAGAATGACTGTGCCACTTGGCCAATCTCGCCCAGCGCAGGTAGCCTTCATTGATTTTGACCTTCAGCGCAGGTACAAGGAGGAGCAGTTGACATTCAGCACAGATGCTCAGTGGAGTAGCTGACATGATCCAGAAATAGCCTGTTTTTGAGTGTTTTCAGGTGGAGAACTGATTTTCAGTGCTGTGGTTTGCAGACCTTGTTCCTCTAAGGGTAAGAACAACATGTTTAGGGACTTTGGATCCCTCAGATTATTGACATTTCATGCTCCATGCTGATAGGCACAAAAATGTCTATAACAAATATCTCATCCATCTTATTGCTTCATGGTCTTCCAAATAATTACCCTCAAGAGTCATGTGGTATAACACCTTGCATCATCATCAAGATTGTGTTAGATACATGACTTACCAAAGGTAAGGATCACACACCCCAAAGCCCTCTCAACCTATTGGCCAGACGAGGAGCTACAATCCCAACAAGCCCAGCTTGTGGGTATGATGCAAACTGGGGCATACTCTACTAGACCAAGATAGGGGAGAAACATATTCCACCCTATGGGTGACATTTAGGGGTTATACCTTATTTTCCAAACATCCCTATACCCCAGGAGCTCTATATATCAATTCCTCGCCCTGGGAGATCAAACAAGGAGGGGAGCAAGCTTAGTGTCCTCGATCAGCAAAGCCCCTTACCAAGAGGGGTCACATCCATGTCACATCCATAAGTCCAAGCTACTCTATGAAGACTAAGAAATTTCCTTTCAGCAATGTCTTGTTGAGAATATATGCAATATTCTCATTTATCAATATGTGATGGAATCTAATGGCTTCTTTATGCACCATATCTCGAATGTAATGATATCATATCTCTATTTTCTTGGACTTTTCATGAAACATGGGATTCTCTGCTAAACGGATCCCACTCTTGTTGTCGCAATATATCACTGTAGTGTCTATTACTTGCTCAAATAGCTCGATAATCAGAAACAATCTAGGAATCAAGGACTAAGTAGCAAATAGATCAAGTAATTATTGAGTACCTCATCAAATGGAAGAACCTACCAATGGAAGAAGCAACATGTGAAGATGATTTGTTCATGCAGAAACACTAATTGATAGTCAAGTGTTGAGGACAACACTTATTTTAATGGGAGGGGCATGTTAAGCCTTACATAAGCCCATGTTAACCCTCAAACCCCTTATAAAGCCCATATGTTGATTGTCAACGTTTATATTGTTATTTTTCTATTGTTATTTTGTTACTTATAAATTACATCAAGGTATTATTTCCCTTATAAGGTGTGTTAGAGGATTCAAATTACCTTCATCTTCAAATGTACATCCAGTCTTGCATGTTTCTTTCTTAAATAAGGTGATTGGTGAGAATATACTTGTCCAAACAATTCAAACAAATATTAATGAATAAGGGAAAACAATACTAGAATCAGAAACAATCCTGGAATCAAGGACTAAGTAGCAAAGAAATTGAGTAATTATTGAGTACCTCATCAAATGGAAGAAACAACATGGGAAGATGAGTTGTTCATGCAGAAACACTCATAGATAGTCAAGTGTTGAGGAAAACACTTATTTTAAGGGGAGGGGCTTGTTAAGCCTTATATAATCCCATGTTAACCCTAAAACCCCTTATAAGCCCCATTTATTGATTAACTACATTTATATTATTATTTTTCTATTTTATTATTTATAAATTACATCAAGGTATTATTTCCCTTATAAGGTGTTTTAGAGGATTCAAATTACCTCCATCTTCAAATGTACATCCAATCTTCCATGTTTCTTGCTTAAATAAGGTGATTGGTGAAAAGATACTAGCCCAAACAATTCTACTGAATATTGATGAATAAGGGAAAAAGATACTAGAATCGTAAACAATATTGGAATCAAGGACCAAGTAGCAAATAAATTGATTAATTGGTGAGTACCTCATCAAATGGAAGAACCTATCAATAGAAGAAGCAACATGTGAAGATGAGTTTTTCATGCAAAAACACTCATATATTGTCAAGTGTTGAGGACAACACTTATTTTAAGGGGATGAGCATGTTAAGCATTATATAAGCCGATGTTAACCCTAAAACCACTTATAAGCCCCATATATTGATTAACTACATTTATATTGTTATTTTTCTATTTTTTTTATTATAAATTACATCAAGGTATTATTTCCCTTATAAGGTGTTTTATAGGATTTGAATAACCTCCATCTTCAAATATACATCCAATCTTCCATGTTTCTTTCTTAAATAAGGTGGCTGGTGAGAAGATATCAGTCCAAACAATTCTACAAAATATTAATGAATAAGGAATAAAAAATACTGGAATCGTAAACAATCTTGGAATCAAGGACTAAGTAGCAAAGAAATCAAGTAATTATTGAGTACCTAATCAAATGGAAGAACCTACCAATAAAAGAAGCAACATGGGAAGATGACTTGTTCATGTAGAAACACTCATAGATATTCAAGTGTGGGAGGGGCATGTTAAGCCTTATATAAGCCCATGTTAACCCTAAAACCCCTTATAAGCCCCATATATTGATTAACTACATTTATTTTTTTATTTTTCTATGTAAGCTACTTATCTTGTCTTTTAAATTGTATTCATTGTAAAAGGAGGTTTCCCCCTCGTCGAGGACTATAATTATTGGTTTCTTATCACTTTTAAGGTGAAAGGTTCATGAAATTTTTTTAATCATTATCTTAATGATTATATTTGAGTCCTAAAATATTAATAGAACCTTAATATATGCTTCCTTAGCTAGGTCATGCCCACATAGAAGGATTATGCTAGATTGTTTAAAAGGTACCCAAGGACCTAGACATAAGTAATACTTTAGTTTCCTCTATGATCACAAAGACTCCCCCATGATCCCATTTCCCCTAGATTTTTATTTGATTCCCAATTGAAGAAAAGGGAAAAAAAATTATGTTCCATCTCCCATTCATGAAACTCTTATTTCTCCTTTCATATGTACTAGTGAGGATAGTTTATGGGTCTTGATATGGTAGAGCCAGAGTCATTTTTTTTTAAACCTAAAATTATTTAAATAAATCTTATCCATACTAACCAAGGATTTTTATTTATATTTGAGTCTATTTTTGAGATATTCTAGGAGGAGAGATTTAGCTATAAACGTTATCACCACTAACTTATCCCATACATTATTAAAAAATTGCATTATTCCTAGCCAACCATATCTTCTAGCATATATAGTTTGGAAGTGTGTCTCATTTTATTTTTCAAATATCCTTTGTATGTTTCTCAAAAAAATATGAAAATAACATCCCAATATGTAAACCATGTTACACAGTGGCTTATCATAATAAGGGCACAAATTTAAACCTCTTTTGAAAATCTAAACTCAAATAATAAATGTTAGATTGCTTCTTCCGGTAGCACACATTCTTTACATTAAGAGAAGTCTTGTATCTCTCTTTTCCTTGGATTCTCTAAACTTAAAATATTACCATGGACAATGCTCCAACCAAAAATATTAGATTTAAATAACCCCTCAATATTCCAAATTTCTTTCCATAAATATGAATGTTGAGGAAGAGGAAAAATAGCAAGAAGTTAGACATATGCATCCTTAATTTGGTAGAAATATTCATTTCCTCCCTTACCATATTTTACTCTGGAATTCCAAGGGTCACAACTATTATGAGCATGAAAGAAGGTAGGGATCTATATTTTCAAGGGTTTTGAAGGATTACCAAAATTCTAACTCAACCACTTACTTAACTCTTCTACCCCAAATAAGATATCACGCAATGTTTTCAAATTTACTCTATTGATCCAAATTCTAATAAAAGTAAACTCATTATTAGAAACCAAAGATTATTTCCCAAAAAAGATGTCTTCCCAAATTGAGATCTCTTTCCCATTCCCTGATACCCATGTAAGTTTTGATCTTATTGATGACCTATTTATTTTAAGAGTTTCCAAATGTGTGAACCGACTTTAGGCTCCACCATGTTTTTTCAACATATTTTTTTTGCACCCCTACAAATTCTATAATATCTTCTTCCGAAAAAACCAATTTGTTTGTAATAGACCACCACAACAACCTGGTACCATTGCTAATTTAATTAAGGATTGACATTTTACTCTTAAACCACCTCTATATTTTGGAACCCTAACTATCTTTCAACTTATGAGGTGATACTACTTTGTACTTGACTTACCCCTTTTCCAAAGAAACTTCTTGATGTGTTGATGAATATAATTCATGGGCCAAATTTGGGTTATCATAGTTGGACATTGATATATAGGAAGTGTTAAAAGAATTGATTTCATTGAAACCATACTTAGTAATTTGATCCATTAGGATCCCCATTATCCAAACTTTATTTTGATTTTGTTAATGTTTCCCAACCAAGATTATGAGGAAGGATTGCTTAGAGTAATAGGAATTCAAAGCTACTTAAAAGAAAACCAATTAATATCACATAATGGAAATTTCAAAATTATAAATATTGAATGCATTACCTAAATACTGATATTCTAACCAATAATTTGGCATTTATGATGATTAATTGCTCATAAAAATGCAAGCAGGGACTCCCAAAGCTATTAAATAGTAAGAAATGATGGTGGATTTTACTCCAAGGATGAGGGTGTCATATACAAATTAAAAGTGGTTGGGCTCTTAGCTCCTCCTACTATCTTGATGTCTAGAATATTCTCATTAAGGCATTCTACCTCAAGAAAAAAAATTTCTCAAGAAATCATGCATTGTGATGTAAAGTAGAGGGGATAAGGGATAGCCTTTCCTTAAGCCACTACTCCCCTAGAAAAAGGAGGTGGGTCAAACATTAACCAATGGTGTGATCCAAGGAGTGTTGATGCAAAAGGAAATCCATTGAATGAAATAAGAGTTAAAACTAAACCATGTCAATCCGTCAAAGACGAAAGAGTGTGTTACTTTGCCGAATGAAATTTCCATGTCCATTTTAATGATCATGTCTTTCTCTTGGTTTTCCTTACTTGAAAGGATGGCTTCCTACATAAGCACATTGTTATCAATAATTTGTTTATATTGCATAAACCCCCCTTAATTTTGATCAATAATATTAGGCGTAATCTTCTTCATTTTGGTCATTATAATCTTGGAAATTATTTTGTATGAGGAGGTATATATATATATATATATATATATATATATATATATATATATATATATATATATATATATATATATATATATATATATTTGACTCTTGTAAAATAAGAGTGGTTTGATTCCTTCAATATTAAATCCAAGGAAGAAGAGTTGGTTTTTTCCCATAGCTTTCTATACTTTGGGGCATATTGGAGAAACGTCTTTAAATCATATTTAATGAGATTCCAAAAAAACCATATAAAATGGAATTGACAAACCTTTAGGCCCGGGAGCCTTGTCTGGCATCAAACTCCATATGATGCTCTAAACTCTTTCTACATAATTGACTTCATCAATTTGTTTCTCCTCGTATAATACCACCACCATCGTCAATTATGTTTCTCCTCATCTAAGACTGCCACCACAATATTCTCAAGCATGGTCATTGATGCCTTTGGTGCCACATCATCCTATTATGTAAAAATGGAGAAAATAGTGATCTAGATACATCCTTCAAATCCTAAAAATATGTGATTCTTGTTCCATCATCCAGTGTTATTTGTTTCACAATATCTATTTCAACTTGCATTTATATTTTTTATGAAAATATCTTAAATTCCTATCTCCTACCGAGAGTTGCAAGCTTCTATAATTTGTAAATTCATTTCTTTTTCTTGGAGTTGAACTATAATAATTTCATTTTCCAAATTAATATTGATGTATTTTAGCTACTTTATGTGTTAAGACCTATATAATCCCCGTGTTAACCCAAAAACCCCTTATTAAGACCTATAAATTGAGTGATTACATGTCTATTGTTATATTGTTTAGTAGTCTAGAGCCACTCATAGTGCCATTTATAGTTGTACCCTTTGTCTCATATATATACTAAGTCTCCTTAGTCTTAGGATCATCAAATGTTGTCTTTTTCATTATATTTATTGTAAAAGAAGGTTCCCCCCTCGAAGTGGACTATAATTATTGGTTTCATATCATTTTTAAGGCACAAGGATCACAAAATTTGGTATCATAGTTCTTGATCCTAGTTTTTGTTGCTTCAAACAGGTTATTGTGGCATTTTCACTATAACATTTTTTTCTAGGAAATTTTAGATGGTGAAACTTGGAGAATATTGAGAATACATATCAGGAAATATTTTTTTCAAGTTTCAGACCTTGGTTCGCTATATTTTTAGAGATATCATCTAAGTAAGTTTAGGGTTTCTGAATGCTCCTAAATTTTGTCTCAAACGAGTTAGTTCGACATTTTCACTATAACTTGTTTTTTGTGAGGCTTCAAATTGGGATACTTGGACCAAGTTGAGGAGAAATCATGGTGAAAATATGACCCAAGTTACATATTTTGGTTCCCTATATTTTTGTAGATATTCTCCAAGGAAGTTAGTGTTTTTGTTTGCTCTAGAAATCAGTTTCAATTAAGTCAGTTTGGAATTTGTGCTATAACATTTTTTCTATAGCGCTTGCTAAAGTGAAACTTAGATCATATTAAGAAAAAATCTCCAGTAATATCTAGTTCCATTTTTAGAATTTGGTTTTCTATACTTTTGGAGTTATTACCTATGGAAGTTAGTGATTGTGAATAGTCATGAAATGAATTTTATATAGGTCAAATTTGTATTTTTTCTATCTCTGCTGGCCTGGAAATAATCAAACTATGAAATATTCAAGAATTTTAGTAGACATATAGAAGTAACTCGAGTACAATTTCCAAAATTATATTTCAATAACTTGACATGTGGCATGTTATACAATTTTTCTCATGGGAAGAGACCAAAAAATCAGGAAGTCTTGGGAAACTTACTATTACTTTCAGTTGGTGCATCAGATTCAATTCACACTTATGAAATTAAAAAAACTACATATTAGAGTATTACAGAACAAATCTTATATCTACAAGGCCTCAAATTTCAAAGATATATGTTGGGCATAATGTTGTCATTGTTGACAATGAATGCCATGTCATTGATGTCAATGGAATTATGGTATTACTGATGTCAAAGGAGATATAATATCCTGAATTTTATTGAGAATATTTAAAATTTATGATGACCAAATAAGTATGTATAAGGTTTGGTTGGGTGTCCTCTCCAATATCTTTCTAATGATATACTACACTTGGTCAAACTCCTTTAGAATAAGAAGGCCAATTTTAACATGATACTCTAGAAATCATAGGCTGAATATTACTTAGCTTTTTTATAGGTATGTTTATCAAACAAAATTGTGAATGGATTGGTTGGATAGTACTCTCTGATACCTTTCCATTGTTATATAACACTTGGTCAAAGTCCCACCAGATAGGTAGGAACATTGATTTGAAGTCAAGCATGTTTATAATGGAGTAAAAGGGGTCAAACCCCAAATTCATTAACCAGTGTGAATCTCTGATGGTGAATCAGGAAGTTAGTACCTAGCTCGAGCGATAAATTATGGTGGATGGATGAATTTGCATGACGCTTAATAGCAAAGTGTTTAGATTGTGTCGTGGTTCCACATGGGAACCAAGAGGGGTATGACCTCATCCCATATTGCATAGAAATCATGTAATGAACTAGCATATATGGGTCCAATATAACACCTATATACCTATGTGATGTGGTGTGTTCAACAGAAAACCAATGTGATGTATCTAATGGCATACCTATGATTTGCGGGTTTTATGTACTACTTGGTTAACATGGCATAAGAAAATATGGTTGACATGGTAGAGATGGGTGACATGGTGTAAGTAGATATGGTTGACATGGTAGAGATGGTAGAGATGGCATAAGAAGAGATGGTTGATGTGGAAAAGATGGTTGACATGGTGTAAGAAAAAATGGTTGACATTGCAAAACCCTAGCATGTGGCACCTTGGTAACATGGACACATGGCATGTCAAATAGGAATTTTTGAGTGGCCATGTTGGTTTCCATATTATTCTACTAAGTAAGAACAATTTGAGAACACATTCACTAAGGATATAAATCCTCACGCTTTAGGTTAAAAGGGTTGGCCTCTCCTTCACCTCAAAGGGTATTCCTTATTTCTAATTAATTAAATGAAAATGTTTTCAATAAGCAAATAAATATAAAGCTGAAAGAATGAAAAAGTTAATGGTTTATCTTTGGGGAATGGAAATTATATGCGAGTATAGGATCCATGGTTTTGAATGAATAATTAAAGTACACAATTTAAATAAATAACTTAGATGTATATTCAAGGAAAAAAACATAGACAAGATAACTAAACTAAAACGTGAACAAAGAGAAAATAAAATAAGAAACTAAAAATACCTATATATCTTGAGTGTAATTTTATTCATTTAAATCCCCAAATGCGGGTGACTGAAGTGGTTTTAAACTTGATAGGACTGGGGTGGGGTGAGGCAGCTCGACACCTCCCCACCCAGTACAAGGTGTTAAATATTGGCAATAGGAGTAACGCCTGGCATGCGCACGAGCAGGTGTATTACATCCCCTCGTCAGGTGATTCAGGCTCATTCTCTCTACCCACTGCAACGGATTCTCCCTCTGCACGCTGCTACTTGCAAGGGATGACGGCGTTCATCAATGCTGAAGTTATGAATGTGGTTTTGCGTGACAGGTTTGGCAAGTTTAAGGAGTGGCAATGCCCTGCGCTCAAGCTCACTCCTTGCGAATTGTTTGTTTGGGATCATCCCATCGCCTCTGTTCGAACTCCGGTTCTTTCGGAAGTTTCTGAGCCCTTGATAAGGAAGCTTTGTTTGGCCTTTCAAGGGCAGCTCCTTTGGCACATTTCTTTCCATGGGAGGGCTCTGGGTCTAAGTCTGAAGATTCTCGGGTTGGTTTATTATCTTGTTTTCTCTGTCCCGGCCGCTGGCTCCTCTGGAATGCGTCTGAGTAATCCGTCTACAGTTCGCGTCCCCCTATTCCACAATTTCATCTTCCGCCCAGTCTTCAAGTTGGGAGGGAGGGAGATTGGTCCAGGCAATCTTTCTGGTATTCTTAGGCATTCTCCAGGGTCCCCGCGCATTTGTTGTTCTGAGCACCAGGCGGACTGCAACCTTCCCATTACCCCTTCTTCAATGGCTCGTCTTTGTCAGAGAATGGGGTGCCGTAGAGGGCAACCCCGGCGCACTCCAACTAGTTCTTCCTCGGACTCACCCGCCCCCACCAGTGAACTCTTCTTTGGTCGTTATCCTAGAACCCGAAGTGGGCACGGGAGACAGCAGGCTTCCAACCATTATCATGGGCCTCCATCCTCGATAGGCTCTGCCATCTTCACATTCAACAGCTCTCTGCATCAGCCCTGGATAACTACCCACATATCCATGTTTTTCTATGAAACTCAGCTGGATGGTCCAGATTCTCATCCGGGGGGCTCGGGAGCAGTTGTTGGTCCTTCCTCTGCGACTCATTTTGGCATTGGAGTGGCATTGCTGCGGGTTCAAGAAGCCCCAAGATGCAGCACTCAGGATGCTGAGATGGTGCCATCGGATCCTGGGCCCTCCAATCAGACTGCTGCTCCTGTTGATGATATGCCAGAGTTCGGTTGGTGCCAGATCGTGGAAGAATCGCTTGCTGACTAGTTTGTTCTCGCTGACGTGGGTTTGTCTTTTGGTTTTGTAATGGTTTATTTTGAACATGTCTACTATAGTTCTGTTGTAGAAAGGCGATGGTATGCCTATGTTTTTGTTGTTTGGGTTCATGTGGTTCTCCAGAAAAGCTTCATACCGATCCCCCGCGTGGGTTCTGCTACTGGTTTCACATCTGCTTTCTTGGGAATTTTGGCTCTTTTCAGAGCAATGCACTGACTTCGGTCCTTATGTAAATATTTTTCCTCTTTTTTAATAGATTTAACCTTACTCAGAAAAAAAATAAAAATAAAAAATAAATAAAATAAAAAAATAAAATAAAAAATAAAATAAAAATAAATAAATAAAATAAAAATACAAATAAATAAAAATAAAAATAAAAATAAAAACAAAAATAAAAATAAAAATAAAAATAAAATAAAATAAATAAATAAATAATAAAAATAATAAAATAAAAATAAAAATTAATTAATTAATTAATTAAAAATAAAAATTAAATTAAATTAAATTAAATAAATAAAATAAAGAAAATAAAAATAAATAAAATGATAATAAAAAATAAAATAAAATAAAAAATAAATAAATAAAATAAAATAAAAAATAAAAATAAAAATAAGTAAAATAAAGTTTATTCATTTAAATATAAGTATAAGGTAAGTCAATATCATTTATTGAATTACTTTACAAACATTTTTCCTCTTTTTTAATAGATTTAACCTTACTCGAAAATAAAATAAAATAAAATAAAAAAGAAGAAGAAGAAGAAGTTATTATTCATTTAAATATAAGTATAAGGTAAGTCAATATCATTTATTGAATTACTTTACAAACATTTTTCCTCTTTTTTAATAGATTTAACCTTACTCGAAAATAAAATAAAATAAAATAAAAAAGAAGAAGAAGAAGAAGTTATTATTCATTTAAATATAAGTATAAGGTAGCTCAATATCATTTATTGAATTACTTTACAAACAATAAATAAAATGTTAGTAGGAAGTATTTCTGCAAGTGAGTGAAAATCCCTTCACTTAATTTATAGGTGACTTATAACCCTAACAATAAAAGATGGTTGTGTCTATGCTTCAAATCTGCAACAAGATGTTAGAAAAACCGTGCAGCAAAATATTGTTAGAAAATTATATATTACGGAGCAATGGAACACATAAAATATTGCAGAAATATAAACACAGAAAACGCACAAAACAAGAGAGACACAGATATACGTGGTTCACCCAGTTTGGGCTACGTCCACCCCGAACAGCCTGTCCTTCCTTTCTATTATCCAGCAAAATGAAGAGATACAACCTACAGCAAAACCGCTGTAATATCCTCTATTTTCTCTCACAGTCTCACCTCTATGTTTCTCGCTCTCCGAATACACATCTATCTCACAGCCTCAAATACAATGCCCTCATATAAAGAGAGGGGTTGCCTTCTAGGGCAAAAAACCCTAAACTAAACATAAGTTCTACCGTCAGATCATCCGCCTAATGAACGGCCCAGATTGACTAGAAATTGCTATACTTTTACAAGGCAATTTTACAGCTGTTTTTAGCTTCGGGGGCGCTGCCCCCGAAACCCCCCACCAGGGGGGGGGCTCCCACGGCAGCGATTATTTTACGGGGTGGCAATTTTGAACTGGGGTCCAATATGCCGGTACTATAGAAGATAATCAGGCTCCACACCCAACAATCTCCCACTTGGAGACTGATTGTAGCAACTCCACCACTGCTCCATTTGCTGGACAATGACTCCTCTTTGGACCTGGTTGTTTCTTATCTTCATCGTCATCCTTGAAGACCAACTGAAACTGAGCATATTCTCAGTTTCTCCCTGGTTACAACTTTTGTTAGCATATCTGCAGGGTTCTGGCTAGTGTGTATCTTTTCCAGCTTCAACTCTCCATCTTCCAACACTGATCATATGAAATGGTACTTGAGCTGTATGTGTTTTGTCCTGGAATGAAATGCTGAGTTCTTTGCAAGATGAATGGCACTTTGACTATCACTGTATAACGCGCCCATATCATGCTCCTTACCCAATTCACCCATAAACCTTTGTAACCAAATCATTTCTTTACTGGCCTCTGTAGCAGCAACATACTCTGCTTCTGTTGTTGAAAGTGCAACAACACTTTGGATTTTTGAAACCCAACTGACAGTTGTTCCTCCGACAGTAAATACATATCCTATAGTGCTCCTCCTATTATCTCTGTCACCTGCCATATTTGCATCAACATATCCTTGTAGGGATATGTTTGAACCACCAAAGCATAATGCCTGATTTGTGGTACCTCTCAAATATCTGAGAATCCATTTCACTGCCATCCAATGTTCCTTTCCTAGATTGTTCATGTACCTGCTTACAACTCCTACTGCATGTGCAATATCAGGCCTTGTGCAGACCATTGCATACATTAAACTTCCAACTGCTGATGCATATGGAACTTTAGACATATAATCCATGTCTTCTTGGGTCTTTGGGCACATTTCTTTGCTAAGTTTGAAATGGCTAGCAAAAGGTGTACTAACTGGTTTTGCATTTTGCATGTTAAATCTTTTCAACACCTTTTGTATGTACTCATTCTGAGACAATGTTAATTTTCTATTTTTCCTGTCTCTAGTTATTCTCATACCAAGGATTTGTTTTGCAGCACCCAAATCCTTCATTGCAAATGAATTTGCCAATTTTCTTTTGAGCACATTTATTTCCTGCATGTTAGATCCTGCAACAAGCATGTCATCTACATACAATAACAATATAATATAGCTGCCATCATTTTGCTTTTTCAGATAAACACAATGATCAGAGTGACATCTAGTATAACCTTGTTCAGATATAAACTTTTCAAATTTTAGATACCACTGCCTTGGAGCCTGTTTTAAACCATACAAGCTCTTCTTCAACCTGCACACAAGTTTCTCCTTCCCTTTCACCTCATATCCTTGTGGCTGCTGCATATATATCTCTTCCTCCAAATCCCCATGGAGAAAGGTTGTCTTTACATCTAACTGCTCAAGAAGCAAATCTTCAGCTGCTACAAGACTTAAAATAGTTCTGATTGAAGTCATTTTAACAACAGGAGAAAATATTTCATCAAAATCAATACCTTTCTTCTGTGCAAACCCCTTCACCACAAGTCTAGCTTTGTACCTTTGCTTTCCTCCATCTTCTTCCTTCAGCCTGTAAACCCATTTATTCTTCAATGTAGTTTTTCCTGCAGGCAACCTGACTAAATCCCAAGTTTGGTTATGCATTAAGGAGTCCATCTCTTCTTCCATGGCTACCTCCCACTTCTTCTTGCTTTCAACCTGCATTGCTTCTTCATAACATTCAGATTCACCGGAATCAGTCAACAATAAATAATATAATGAAGGAGAGTATCGTTCAGGAGGTCTACTTGTCCTAGTAGATCTTCTAACACCACTTTCAGGTGTTTGGGGTGCCTGTTGTTGTTGTGATGGTTGTTGTTGTTGTGGTTGTTGATTATTATTATTTTGAGGCACCTTTACTTTTTCAGTAATTTCATCAAGAACTGCGTATTCCTTGTTTTCTTTTTCTTGTTTCTTTTCCTGCAACTGATTCTTATACAAGACCTTTTCATTGAATATTACATCTCTGCTCCTAATGATTTTGTGATTTTCATAATCATATAAGCGATAACCAAAATCATTAACACCATATCCAATAAAGGTACATTTCTTTGACTTTGCCTCAAGCTTTGTTCTATTTTCTTTATCAATATGGACAAAGGCCTCACAACCAAAAGGCTTTAAAATAGAGTAGTTTACCTTTTTCCCTGTCCATGCTTCCTCTGGAACACCACCATCCAAGGAACTTGAAGGTCCTCTGTTTATTAAATAAACAGCAGTATCTACAGCATCTGCCCAAAACTGTAAAGGCAATCCTGCATGCAATCTCATGCACCTTGCACGCTCCATGATTGTTCTGTTCATCCTTTCTGACACACCATTTTCTTGTGGTGTTCTTGGAACTGTCTTCTCTCTGCGAATTCCATGCTCTGAACAGTACCTATCAAACTCTTTCCTGCAATATTCACCTCCATTGTCTGATCTAAGACACTTCAATTTCTTTCCTGTCTCAATCTCAACCAAAGCTTTCCATTTCTTGAAAGTACCAAATACATCAGATTTATTCTTAATACAATAAATCCAAGCTTTTCTAGTTGCATCATCAATAAAAGTAACATAATAACGAGAGCCACCGAGAGATGATACCTGAGCAGGTCCCCATACGTCTGTATGCACAAGCTCTAATTTTTCGTTCTTCTTTTCTTTCCCAACTCTGAGAAATCTGACTCTCTTCTGTTTTCCATAAATGCAGTTCTCACAGAAGTCCAAATCAACATTCTTCAAACCCGGCAACAAATTCCTTGAGTGAAGAATCTTCATCCCCTTTTCACTCATGTGTCTGAGCCTATGATGCCATAATGCTGCATCTACTCCTTTGGAAGTTAAAGCATTAACAGAGTTAGAAATACTATTGCATAAATACAATGTACCAACCTTTTCGCCTTTTGCTATTACCAGGGCTCCTTTAGTGACCTTCCAAGCTTTATCTGTGAAAGTTGTCACACAACCTTCACCGCCTAACTGCCCTGTTGAAATCAGATTTTTCTTTAGATCTGGAACATGCCTTACCTCCTTTAATAGCCATTGGTTTCCATTCTGCTGTTTTACAAGAACCTTACCCATTCCAACGATTTTACAGGGTTTATCGTCACCTAGACGAACTTGTCCAAAATCTCCTTGAACATAGTCATGAAAGTATTTCTTATCAGGTGTGGCATGGAATGAAGCCCCTGAATCTACCACCCAGGAATCAGTAATATTTTCGAAAGAAAGAATCAAAGCATCTTGTAACACCTCACCTATCACATTTGCTTCATGATTGTTTTCTTGCTGTGCATCTCCTTCTTTTCCCTTCCGAGATCTACAGTCTTTCTTTAGGTGTCCTTTCTTTCCACATTTCCAGCACACTATCCCCGATCTGGACTTGGATCTGCCTTTCCTTGATTTACTGCGACATCCTGAGCTCTTTCCTCTTTCCATTTTTCTTCCTCTAGACTCTGCACTCAAAGCATTTCCCGATGTCTCACCGGAGCTTTTCCGTCGCATTTCCTCGCTAAGGATAGCACCGACAACATCATCAAACTTTAAAGTACTAGATCCAGAAACGAAGTTACTAATGGCCATTACCAAACCATTCCAACTTTCTAGTAATGAGCACAAGAATAACAGAGCTCTAACTTCATCATCAAAGTTTACCCCTACAGAACTTAACTGACTTGTAACTGTATTAAAATCATTTAAATGGTTTGCAACAGATCCACCTTCCGCATATTCATATTAAATAACCGTTTCATAAGAAATACCTTGTTTGAGGCCGAGGGTTTTTCATATAGTTTCGACAGCGTCTGCATCAAACCCTCTGTCGTGGTTTCCTTCGAAATGTTGAAGGCGACTGACGCAGCAAGGCACAACCGTATTGTTCCAAGTGTCTTTCTATCGAGAAGGTTCCATTCTTCGTCTTTCATACCTGTCGGCATCTTTGTTTTTCCGCCCAATGGTAGGTATAGATCTTTCTGATACAGATAATCTTCCATCTGCATCTTCCACAGCGAGAAGTTTTGGCCGTTAAATTTCTCGACCCTAAACTTACCATCTTCCGCCATTGCTCCCACTCGAACCAGGAACCCTTCTTTCCTGCGATTTTATCAGCCAAATAGACCTTCGGCTCTGATACCAGTTGTTAGAAAATTATATATTACGGAGCAATGGAACACATAAAATATTGCAGAAATACAAACACAGAAAACGCACAAAACAAGAGAGACACAGATATACATGTTTCACCCAGTTTGGGCTATGTCCACCCCGAACAGCCAGTCCTTCCTTTCTATTATCCAGCAAAATGAAGAGATACAACCTACAGCAAAACCGCTGTAATATCCTCTATTTTCTCTCACAGTCTCACCTCTATGTTTCTCACTCTCCGAATACACATCTATCTCACAGCCTCAAATACAATGCCCTCATATAAAGAGAGGGGTTGCCTTCTAGGGCAAAAAACCCTAAACTAAACATAAGTTCTACTGTCAGATCATCCGCCTAATGAACGGCCCAGATTGACTAGAAATTACTATACTTTTACAAGGCAATTTTACAGCTGTTTTTAGCTTCGGGGGCGCTGCCCCCGAAACCCCCCGCCAGCGGGGGGCTCCCACGGCAGCGATTATTTTACGGGGCGGCAATTTTGAACTGGGGTCCAATATGCCGGTACTATAGAAGATAATCAGGCTCCACACCCAACAAATATAATATACAAATAGGAACATATAAAAACAATAATATAAGTGCAACAACCCAATGGAGAATATGAAAGATCAATTTTATTAATCAAGAGTAATACACTTGGTGAGGAGTGATTATGGAATTGGGTCTGCAAATCCCCCTCCATGGGATGGGTCCCTCTTGACCTTATGCTTCAACATCATGCTTCTCTCTCTCAATATGTGGTATGCAATGGGCAAAGAATAAAACAAAATATGTTTGAACTCAAGTGGGAGCTAAAATGTTATGAGACGATAATGGATTCGACAGAAAACCAATGTGATGTATCTGATGGCATACCTATGATTTGCGGGTGTGATGTACTACTTGGTTAACATGGCATAAGAAAATATGGTTGACATGGTGTAAGTAAAGATTGTTGACATGGTAGAAATGGTAGAGATGGCATAAGAAGCGATGGTTGATGTGGCAAAGATGGTTGACATGGTTTAAGAAAAAATGGTTGACATTGCATAACCCTGACATGTGGCACCTTGATAACATGGACACATGGCATGTCAAACAGGCATTTTTGAGTGGCCATGTTGGTTTCCATATTGTTCCACCAACTAAGAACAATCTGAGCACACATTCAGTAAGGATATAATTCCTCACACTTTAGGTTAAAAGGGTTGGCTTCTCCTTCACCTCGGAGGGTATTCCTTGTTTCTAAATAATTAAAAGAAACATGTGTTCAATAAGCAAATAAATATAAGGTTGAAAGAATGAAAAAGTTAATACTTTAGCTTTGGGGAAAGGGAATTATATGCGAGTATAGGATCCATGGTTTTGAATGAATAATTAAAGTACACAATTTAAATAAATAACTTAGACCTATAATAAAGTTAAAAAACATAGAGAAGATAACTAAATTAAAACATGAACAAAGAGAAAATAAAATAAAAAACTCAAAATACCTATATACCTTGAGTGTAATTTTATTCATTTAAATGTAAGTCTAAGGTAACTCAATATCATGTATTGAATTACTTTACAAATAATATATAAAATTTTAGTAGGAAGTATTTCTACAAGTGAGTGAAAATCCCTTCACTTAATTTATAGGTGACTTATAACCCTAATAATAAAATATGGTTGTGTTTATGCTTCAAGTTTGTAACAAGATGTTAGAAAAACCATGAAGAAAAATATAATATACATATATGAACATATAAAAACAGTAATATAAGTGAAACAACCCAATGGAGAATACGAAATATCAATTTTATTAATCAAGAGTAATACACCTAGTGAGGAGTGAACAAAATTGGGTCTGCAAATCCCCCTCCATGGGATGGGTCCTTCTTGACCTTGTGCTTCAACATGATGCTTCTCTCTCTCAATATGTGGTATGAAATGGGCAGAAAATAAAATAAAAAAAAATGCTTCAACTCAAGTAGGAGCTCAAATATTATGAGACGATAATGGATTCGATAGAAAACCAATGTGATGTATCTGATGGGATACCTATGATTTGCGAATGTGATGTACTACTTAGTTAACATGGCATAAGAAAATATGGTTTACATGGTAGAGATGGGTGACATGGTGTAAGTAGATATGGTTGACATGGTAGATATGATAGAGATGGCATAAGAAGAGATGGTTGATGTGGCAAAGATGGTTGACATGGTGTAAGAAAAAATGTTTGACAAAAACCCTGACATGTGGCACCTTGGTAACATTGACACATGGCAATGTCAAACAGACATTTTCGAGTGGCCATGTTGGTTTCCATATTTTTCCACTAACTAAGAACAATCTGAGAATACATTCACTAAGGATATAAATCCTCACGCTTTAGGTTAAAAGGGTTGGCCTCTCCTTCACCTCATAGGGTATTCCTTGTTTCTAATTAATTACAAGAAAAAAGTGTTCAGTGAGCAAATAAATATAAGGTTGAAAGAATGAAAAAGTTAATGGTTTAGCTTTGGGGAAAGGAAATTATATGCGAGTATAGGATCCATGGTTTTGAATGAATAATTAAAGTACACAATTTAAATAAATAACTCATACCTATATTAAAGGAAAAAAATATAGACAAGATAACTAAATTAAAACATGAATAAAGAGAAAATAAAATAAAAAACTAAAAATACCTATATATCTTGAGTGTAATTTTATTCATTTAAATGTAAGTATAAGGTAACTCAATATCATGTATTGAATTACTTTACAAATAATAAATAAAATGTTAGTAGGAGGTATTTTTGCAAGTGAGTGAAAATCCCTTCACTTAATTTATGGGTGACTTATAACCCTAACAATAAAAGATGGTTGTGTCTATGTTTCAAATTTGCAACAAGATGTTAGAAAAACCCTACAACAAAATATAATATACAAATAGGAACATAAAAAAACAATAATATTAGTGCAGCAACCCAATGGAGAATATGAAAGATCAATTTTATTAATCAAGAGTAATACACCTAGTGAGGAGTGATTACAGAATTAGATCTGCAAATCCCCCTCCATGGGATGGGTCCTTCTTGACCTTGTGCTTCAACATGATGCTTCTCTCTCTCAATATGTGGTATGTAATGGGTAGAACATAAAATAAAAGATGCTTGAACTCAAGTGGGAGCTCAAATGTTATGAGACGATAATGGAGACGATGAAAATGGTCATGGTGAAGAATGGAGAGAAACCCTCTATTTATAACAAAATATTGAGATAGATTGAGAATCAGAAAACAATAAAATATTATTGACTAAATCAAAATCTAGCCATTGTGAATATTTTATTATCTTTTTTTAGGGGGAAAAGATATTCAAAATGGTCAAACATATTTATTTAGAGAGTGGTTGGAGTAATTGAAAAATAAAAATGACTTATTAATCACTTTGTGAGAATTAAGAAAAATATGAATTTGAATAATTATTAAATAATGATTTAAAAATGATCTCATAACGAAAATAGGGGATAAATAGGGAATAAAAAATATTTATTTAATTATTTCAAGATTATTAAGTAAAAAATGATAAGAAATAATCATTAAATAATTATTTCTAGAGAATATTAAATAAATAATGATTTATTAAATTATTCTCATCAAGTTTTTGGATATTAATGAGAAATAACCTAGGAAAATGGTTCACACAATTATTTCCTATGGGGAAAATAGGTTAAACCATGCTAAAACTCATCCTACATGGTGTATTTTGATTAACCTAGTAAGAAATGTCTAGGTGAACATTTTTTGGGTGATAACAGATTTTGCCCCAACGTAAGACTGTGAGGAGCAAATCGTATGACTAGAATACGTTGTAGGTTTCACTTTCACGGGACACTGAAGGGGAGTAATAGAGAGAGAGAGAGAGAGCTGAAGCAAGGCAAATAAGGACTCGGAATGGTGGGGGTGATGCCTACTTGTCTGATAGAAGTCTCCTTTTATTGGTAAGTATAGAATCTCAAATGAGGTGGGGGAGGTATACCCATACCTTCTGAGATAACTGAGTACAAATAATAATGATGCGCCCAACAATGTTGGTGTGAGAAGCAAAGTACACGATACATGATATGCTGGCAGTAATAGCCCAAAAATTAATAAATGATACAATGAGTCTCATATACATAATATGCCTGGAAAACAGAGGTCAAGACTAGATACAATAACATATGTTGATTTGATTACATGAGACATAATGCCCCCTAATTTGAGAGGAGGGGCAGATCAAAACCAAAGAATCCCTACAGTACAGGAAAGGGCTCTGAAGATATGAATGGACTATTTGAAGGAGACATGCATGTTGTGGGCTCTACGATCGACAAAAACCAAGCTAATCAAATCTATGGAATTGCATCTGAGGTTGTATCATGGTCGGTTCTCATATGGGCATGTGGGGGGCTACCTAAAGGACCACTTCCTCATGAGGTCTACAACATCTCACACATGCATGGGGAATGTCAGTACAATCTGTTGGATCATTGGACCATCAAGTGTACAATTCTCCATTGTGTGATAATGTGTTGGATTCGAGCACATGAGAAACAACCAAGTCAAATGGAAATGATGATTCCATTTGCTTGATCCAAGGTATCAAAAAATAATGAAAGTTGGAACCCAGATACATCACCCTCTAGACCACTCTCCTGGAAAATATGTGTTTATGTCAACATAAGAGGGTTCGCCAAAGTTGAGGTAATGGGGATTCATCAACGAAGGCATGAGGGATATAGTAATGTGACTGATAGGATAACACCATAGATGATGACAAGTGAATAATATGAGTGGTGGATTGATGATTTCCCTTGTCAGAGAATAATATGCATAGTTGACCTGGCAGTGACTGGCTCAATTCCAGAGGGGATGGTCAATTACTCAGACAAATATTTTTCAGAGATAGGTCAAAATAGCTAGAGGCCAAATGTGAGTCTTAAACATGCCTGGGGAATGTCGGTACAATCTATTGGATCAGTGGACCATAAAGTGTACAATTCTCAATTGTGTGATAATGTGTTGGATTCGAGCACATGAGAAACAACCAAGTCAAATGGAAATGATGATTCCATTTTCTTGATCCAAGGTATCAAACAATAATGAAAATTGGAACCTAGATACACCGCCCTCTAGACACTCTCTTGGAAAATATGTGTTTTTGTCAACAGAAGAGGGTTCGCCAGAGTTGAGGTAACGAGGATTCCTCAACAAAGGCATGAGGGATATAGTAATGTGACTGATAGACTAACACCATAGATTATGATAGGCAAATAATATGAGTGGTGGATTGATGATTTCCCTTATCAGATAATAATATGCATAGTTGACCTGACAGTGACTGGCTCAATTCCAAAGGGGATGGTCAATTACTCAACAAAAGACTTTTCAAAGACAGGTTAGAATAGCTGGAAGGCAAATGTGAGTGAAATGGGATGAATGTGATACAAATATGGATGATGTACTATAACAGGACTCAATGGGAATCTAAACAGACTCCATGGATGCAGGGGAAACTCATCTCTAATGCTCTAAACAAGGGTGATCATATTATGCTACCACATGGTGGAGGCACAAACAGGACCATAAAAACATGATTAAATAGTGATTACTCACGACGAAAATTCACCTAAGTCAACAAGTGCAAAGGCGAAATGGTGCCAGAGTACAAGTGACTCATATGAAGAGATTCGATTTGGAGAGGTAGTAAGATGAGGCCTCATGAAAAAATTGTCTTTCGAACAAATTTTTAAATTACCAAAAACAAATAGAGACTCGTTATAGAGCTTGGTGAGAGATTTCCAATGGTGCTGATGGTTTTTCAAACCGAGCTATGGTTTTCTCATAATGGCCAATGGAAAAAACTAGGATTTTTCCTATAAAAGGGCTTATTGCCCCTAATTCCAATTCATTTGCACATTGAGTTGTTGGAGAATTTGGAGAGGAGGAAGAGGCCCTAAATCTTGGCAAGCTCATAGGGGACAAACTAACCATTGGATTTTGGATCTACGAATTTCTAGTAGGTGACCTTACCTGTCTAAAAATGGCCTTAATGCTTCTTGGAATGATGGTTATTGGTGAAGAATCGAGGTAAGGAATACAACAATGAACTACTAGATAAGATCTAGGATGATCCCCACCCACGAAGTCAAACTAGGGACTAGTTGATAAGTGTGATGTCATATAGAGTAGAATATTTGAAGATATGGTATCAAGCATCTACAATATGTAATGTGTATGTGGCTAGTCGGAAAGACCAGTAGGACAAATTATCCAAGGAATGAAAGGATAATCGACCATATCTAGATAGTTAGGGTCTAGAACAAGACTTATGTTAGTCAAATGAGAAGGTTTCTAGGGGTTCCATCATGCCCCAAAGCATTAGATATTTCCCCCCAGCATATGATGATGGAGGGGACTCATCGGGTATGCAAAGGTGGGAATGATGCCCCTAGTTGTATGAGTTTGTGGAGCACCATTGTGTTCCAAGTTCTCAAATAAGGGATTTGAGCATTCGACCACACTGGCACAAGATCCTCTAGATGATGATGATTAGATGTAGGGGCATATGTTCCCCCCATTTTTGTATGTATGGTTATAGCATATTATGGATATGTTGGAAGTATTTAGAATAATCGATTCTGAATACTTATATGGATGATTGGTACATAATGTGGTTATGCACTAAGTTTTGTGGTTGTCATTTTTTCTTTATGGTTTTCTTCTTATGGGAAGAATAGATAAAGGATACAGTAAGAGAAAGGAAATGGTGGATTACCAATTTCATTTGGCACTACATATAGGAGTCAAATGGACTAAATTTATGGGTTTGCATACAAGGTGTCTACCAAAGAGTGGCTTCAGAAATAATGAATTGATGCTCACCTAGATGATATTGTAGTTGAACAACAACAAGGTCTAAGGGACTGGGTTGTTGATGTAAGATGGAGGGATGATTAATTAGATCATCTCTATGGTGATCTAGAGTGATATGGGACTCAATTTCTTCAGAATGGAAAAGAATAGTGGCACTAAAGTCAACACTACCAAATGTGACATGAGGGATGGGAAGGATTTCTTCTTCTAGACCCTAGAAAGTGGATTCCCCCTTACCCAAACATTGTGTGACAATGTAAATGCCACAAGGTGGATGTGGGTTGAAATCATGAGTTCGAAGTAAGGGGTGATGGAACCAATCATCATCATGGGAGACATGGTTTACATATACAACTTCTGAAGGATTGATGGATGACTAGTGGATGTATAATCCATCGATTATGAAAATGAAGTGTCTTTCGAGGGTGATTTGAAAGAATCATAATAGGAAACTCCTAAAAAGTCGAAATATGTCAATCACATGGATGACGATAGATAGATAATAGGGGTTGAACTATCCATCATCTTGACATCGGGAGGGAGAATCACGATGGTGGTTTTAGAAACCTCTTGTCCTGCTGAAGCATTGGAGCTAGAGCCTGTAGGTAGAGGGGATGTGGAATCACTACGAGCAACATCTAAATCACGAAGCACTTTAAGTGTGTCATGAAAATATTCAAGATGAGGACAATGATGTGAATAGTGTTTGTACTTATCGCACAAAGCACAAGGGTGATTCGTGCATAACAAATTGTTCTTCTTGGCAGACTCGTGTAAGGTGACATGGACCTCAGGAATGTTAGGATTAGTTAGAGTATATGAAACCATGCTCTTAATATGAGGGAGTTCATGACAATTATTGGTGGCATGCACAACAACATCACACAAAGCACATGAAGGAGAAGTCTTTGGTAGTTTAGGAGGAGTGGGAGTTGCTTGGATTACCTTGTCTTTGTTTCCCTGTTTCTGGGCTTTGCCCCCCTCGCTAGATGTTTTTGCAAAATAGTGGTTTCCTATTAAGGTTGTTGTGGAACTCAAACAAAGGAAGGGGTAGTAGGAACTAGTTGAACCGCGATTAAAGTTGTATAAGGTTTGATTTGGTCGAGAGGAGATTTTTCAGAAGGATCAATGTACCATACTGGGATCCCCAAGGTGATGTTAGGAAGACTCAACATAGACATTACATGAGTCGAAAAGATTCATAGTGACAGGAATAAGAAGGTTATCTCACTGGAGGGGTAGTGACCTAGAGGAACTGCTCCTAGATGGGAAAGACATCGGGGAACAATTCCTGGTTGAAAAAGGCCCTGAGGGACACCAGCCAAAGAGAACTAGCCTGGAAGAATTGTTTATGAAGGACAAGTTAAATCTTGAGTAGGGGCATTAGGGGAATTTTGGTCTAACATGGGCCTCCTAAGGAAATTATAAAATAATAATGGAAATAATAAAATAATATTAGATTACATCATCATATTTTAGAGGGAAAAAAAAGAAAAATTTGTTTTTTCAACTCGTATTTTCAACTTATCTCCCTATGGGTTTACTGAAATTTTGAGTGGCAACACTTGTTGGATGCAAAATTTTATTCCTCATCCAAGGAGTATCCATGTTGCATACTTTCTATGGACCCTACTACACGAAAAATGAGAAATACATGAAAAATGTGATTACAATCACATTCTTCATGTATTTCTCATTTCTCATGTAGGAAGGTCCATCAAATGTATGCAACATGGGTACTCTTTGGATGAGGAATTAAATTTTGCGTCCGATGAATACTACTGCTCAAAATTTGAGTAAACCCTTAGGGAGATAAGTTGAAAATACGAGTTAAAAAATAAAAAATAAAAAATAATAATAATAATAATAAATAAATAATAATAATAATAAATAAATAAAAATAAAAATAAAAAATAAATAGTTTTATTATTCTTTTATTTTATTTTTATCTTTTTACTCTTTTACTCCAAAAATGGTGAATTATCTACATGGTTGACATCATCATATTGAATCCTATTGGTTCTTATAAAGTTTATTTTGGTTGTAGATTTTTCTTAGGAAGCCCATTTTAGACCTCAAAATTCCTCTAATGGTTGTAGAGGAGTTGGCTACTGGGAAGACGTACCAAACCACTTTCACATGGCCTATGATGTGTGAAGCATGCAAACACTTGAAGAGATGGCTCAGAAGGAGTAGGTGGTGGGCCATAATAAGCCCCAAGAAACATGGAATATTTATAGACTCTAGGGGAAACATCAATAAGGGTAGGGGTGGTCTTATTGCCAATCATTGATGAGGTAGTGGTTTGAGAAGAAGTTTAAGACTAAGGGTCATATTAAGTCAACTAATCGATAGTGACGATATTTCCATTATGAAGAAGGAACATCTTGTGAAAGATAGAGGATGTGACGACTATCATGGAATATGTATAAGTATGACCAAGAAAGATGTTATAATTTAAAGGGGCATCAATGACTTCAATATCAATCAAGACCATATTTCCATCCATAGTGATGGGGAAATTTCAATATAAACTAAAGGGTTGCAAGGGGTGATCATCCCAAGCACGTAGAGTGATAGTGGATGGTGACATGTCAGGGGAACCAAGTTTCTTCCAGACACTAGCGACCATCATACAGGTGTAGGATCTTTCATCTATTATACATCATTGGATAGTCACAGCATTTTTATGGATATTGGTATTTGAAAGGCAACGAATGAAGGGAGGGGGGATGTTCTTCTTTATTGACATAAAAGATGATCAAACGATCATCTGAGGATTCCATAGGCCCAAAATAGATAGTATAGATTTATGTTGGGATGGGCATGTCTGGAGGACTTCCAACATTGACGTGGTGATATGAGAGTGCACCACGTCATCTACTATACTATATGTGTCGATGGCTTTAGAAGAAGCATAATTTTGATGTAATGGAACTTTTGGGATCTTAGGGTGAACCTCTACCTTAGGCTAATGGATTTGTAAGGTAACATTTCGTGACAATAGGGGCTCCATGGAAATCTTTGGTTAGGAATCAATTGTTGACTTATCAAAAGGATTGTCATACTGGCATGATTGAGTCTAGAGGTTGATGTCTTCGAAATTCATCATGAGAACATGGTAATTATTATTGCCAGATTGTGAAGGTTTGGGGGCTAAAGGATTCTGGGTGGGTTGGGCAGCCATATATCCTTGATGAGGGAATGGATTGGTAAGAATTGTTCACTGCAAAGAAGAGGGAGGAGGAGGTGGAGCCATGGGTTGAGGTCCTCTAGAAGCAGTTGGTTGAGCTTCCCATGCCTAACGCATATGAGGTAAAAGGGGGCATTCATGTGTATAATGTCCATAAGTCCCACAATAAGCACAATTTTTATTAGTTTGAAGATCCTTGTTCTTCTTGGGTTGTCCACCCTATTGTTGGGTTGTGGGATTAGGTCGGTAACCCTTATTAGAATTAGGTTTTCTACCTTGGTTACCCTGAGGTTACTAGTTCAAGTTACCCTTCCCCTTCTTCCTTCTCTTAGGATTAAGGAGAATGGTAGTAATTTGTTGAGCATACACTTGACTCTGAGGAGGTAGTTTCTATTGTGGCAGAGGTGGTGGAGGCATGGAAGGTTAAGGCGCTAGTGTCGTTGGGGTTGGAGCTCTAGGGGGTGAAAATAGATAATATGGATTTGTGGCAACATTTTGGTAACCAGTTTGAGCAACATCTATCCTTGGCATCAGATGATGTGAATGGGGAAATGCATATGATGTGCTTGTACCTTGGTAAGAGTTGACACACAAAGGATCAGAAGGGGGATAGGTGTAAGTGGAACTGGTCCCCCCAGGGTTGACCATAACTCATAGGAGGTTGAGAATATGGTGATGGATGATGGTGGGAAAGGGATCTAATGATACTGTCAATGGCATGAGATACCTCCACTATAGAAGCAGCATTATGCCAAGGTATATAAGGAAGGACTATATAAACATAACCTGATTGTGCATAGATTAGATCATATTTTAAAGCTATCTGGAGGGCTTCTTCCTTAGTCTGAGGGAAGTGAGAGGTGACATATTTACCTATGGGGGCCAAAAGGGTTCTCAAGAACCAATCCATATACACACAGTCTTCAAACTCAAGGGCTTTACAAATTCTCCTCCTTTTGTTCCATTCTTGTACATGGTTGGAAAGGTGAGTGACAAAAGTTTCATGGAAATAAGTCAATAGATCGGTACCAGTGTCATATCGAAGAGGTAACTGGAAATATGAAAGAAATGTGTTGGAAAGAGTCGCAAATATGGAATGAGAGGCATTTGGTTGATCAACATACCACTTGGAAGCAACTCCAGTTAGGGTGAGTTGGAAGATACAAAGACAAATAGAATCCTCAATAATGGAATTTGTTGAACACCACATCTGGAAAGAGCGAGCATAATTATTGGGGTCTTCTCCAGGATTACCTTCAAACTTGGGAATGTCTGAGGGAAGTTTGGTGGGCATGGGAGGCCAATTTTGGTCATGGAGAAGGGGATCATTGATGAGTTGGCTTAAGTCGGGGAGGCTCAAACCAACCATATAGGGAAGAAAGGGTGAATTAGTGGCCATAGTTGAAGAGGTTCCGCATGTAGGGTTACCTTGGTTAGGACCTTGGTTACCACCTGGGTTTACACCACCCACATTAGCTCCTGACATGGTAGTGATGTGGGGTTGGGAAGATGTAGAATTAGATGAAGAACTAGAAGAATTGGAAGAACTAGATTATGTAAGTGGACTCAATGTAGAACTGGGTAAGTGGACCCTTGCTCGTCGAGCAGGGGTGAGAGGATGTCCTAAAGGAAACTAGGGGAAAATGCCACGAAGTCTCCAAGATAAATTCCCAGGGGACGCAATGTTGTCAAGACAAAGATGACTCAAAAGGCTAAAGGGTGATGATAGGAGAAAAGAGTAACAAATAGCAAGAAACACCTAGTGCAGTGGTGCCAATTGTAAACTAACTATAATGATATGCTACTCTAATTCAAGAAAACACGTCCTATCAAATAAAAAATAGCCTTTATCCTAAAGGTGATCTAAATCCTCAAATAAGACCTAGTTATATTATTTTAGATGGCCTTCCAAGAGACTTCTTACTTGAGAAAATGGGATCCCTGCAAGTAGAGTTATCTAGAGAAAGGTGGGGTAGAGAACCAATTTCTTTCCCACATCCAGTCATAAAGTTTGTTTTCCTAATATTGGCCACTAAGGTTACCTTCATCCCACAGGGGAAGTCGAGTCTTGATATTCTTGGTGATCAGCGATGACACAAGATTACCTACCACAAGTTGGGTAGCCTCGAGGAAAACCGCTTGCATTGTGACCTAGCCTAACCCCCTCTAAATCAGGTTTTTGGCACACTCCAGTTTTTTATCATGGGATGGTGAAGGGTTTTAAGTTCCCTAAAACATCAAATTTCTATGTCTCAATGCAAGCGATCAATGGGTGTTATTGGAACCCTATCCCATTGATCCTACACATAACTATAAAGATTGTTTTGGACCTGGTGCCCAAGTGGGCTACTATGTGATTTAATTTATTATTATGGTAGATTGTTCAAGTCTTGGCTTGGCATTCGTAGCCAATCTCACATTCTCTTAGGGTGTGCATGTGTGAAAGATGTGTCAAGCGGATGAGTTAATTAAACATGTTTTGATTATGTTAATGCTGTTGAAAATAAAGTGCATAAGTTGTAAATAGTATTGAAATTGAATAGTAAAATAAACAACAAACTAAAGCACACAAACCCCCACCCAAGATGGAAATCAAGAAAAAATAAAAATGATGGCAAACAAGCAACTCAAAAACACACAAATGGCCAAAAGATCTATTGTCTAAGGGGCTGGGATCTAAAGGAAAAAATCTATTGAAAGTGGTGCAGAAAACCAACAAAAAAGACTGAAGTGAAGATGTTGGAAAATGGAAAAAAAACAAGTTGCAAATGGGAGGATGTTCAAGGGGATCCTAAAGAGGGAAAACAACACAATATTCGAAAGGGAATGAAGTATTGTAAAAACTTGTCTTAAAAAACTGGAAAAGGTTGGAAAAAATGTTGAAAAATAGTGGTTGAAAATGTTGCACACTAGACTCCTCAACTCAACAATTCTCTTCCTAAATAATAAATGTGTACTCTAAACCCTAGGGGGTTTCTTCCTTCCTTAATGAGAAAAAAACTAAGTGGATATAGGCATAGAGGTGGCTTAGAGAAGAACAGAAACCCTTTCTGATACCCAAGCAACAATCTCGATAAAAACTAGAAAAAAACAAAAATAACAAAAAACAAAAAAGAACAAAAAACAAACAAATAACAAAAAAACAAAAACAAAAAAAACAAATCGATCTAAAGAAAACTAATGCGATGAATCCGGAAGATCACAAAAAAAAACAAATTTTAGAAAAATGCAGAAAGCAACGTCTAACTTGAAAAGTGTGTTCGTATGTGAAAAAGTGAATTAGGGAGCGCAAAAAAGAGGCCAAAAAGTGTGTTCTATTATTGCTTCTTCCACTCAGTATATATGCTCTAGATTGTGCCATATCCTACTCGGTTGGTCCATGTGACCTACGAAAAGATGTGAAACCCCAACAAAAAAAGAAAATTTTCCAAAAAATAAAAGAAATATAAAAATGGAAATTGGGAGAAACTAGAAAAAAGCTAAAAATAGCTTAAACAATAGTCACCAAGGTTTTGAATCGCTACACGAGTGGAGTCACCATTTGTTGATGACTAAAGTGATAAAGACCCAGTGGAGTCATCATTTGTTAGTATGAACTATTTATGCAAGTGAGTGAAAACCCCTTCATTTAAGTTATAGGTGACTTGTAACCTTAACAACAAAATATGGATGTGTCTATGCTTCAAATCAATAACAAAATGTTATAAAAACCCTGCAGTAAAATATAATATGAAAATAGGAACATATAACAACAATAGTATAAGTGCAACAACCCAAAGGAGAATATGAAAGATCAATTTTATTAATCAAGAGTAATACTCTTGGTGAGGAGTGATTACAGAATTGGGTCTACATATCCTCCTCCGTGGAATGGGTTCTTCTTAACCTTGTGCTTTAGCAACGTGCTTCTCTCTCTCAATATGTGGTATGCAATGGGCAGAAGAAAAAAAACGAAAGATGTTTGAACTCAAGTAGGAACTCAATTTCTATGAGACGATAATGGCGACGATGAAAATGGTCATGGTGAAGAATGGAGAGAAAATCATCTATTTATAACAAAATATTGAGATAGATTGAGAATTAGAAAATAATAAAATATTATTGACTAAAACAAAATCTAGCCATTTTGAATATTTTATTATATTTTTTAGAGGGAAAAGATATTCGAAATAGTCAAATATCTTTATTTAGAGAATTTTTGAAGTAATTAGCAAATAAAAATGATTTATTAATCACTTTGTGATAATTAAGAAAAATATGAATTTGAAATCATTATTAAATAATGATTTAATAATTATCTCATAAGGAAAATAGAGGATAGATAAAGAATAATAAAAAAAATAATGATTTATTTATGTATTTATTCCAAGGTGATTAAGTCAAAAGCGATAAGAAATAATCATCAAATAATGATTTAATAATAATTTCTAGATAATATTAAATAAATAATGATTTATTTAATTATTTCCAAGGGCTTTCTGGATATTAATGAGAAATAATTTAGGAAAATGGTTCACTAAATTATTTCCTATGGTGAAAGTGGTTTTTACCATGGTAAAACTCATCCTACATGGTTTATTTCAATCAACCTAATAAGAAATGGCTAGGTGAACTTTTTTTTGTTAATAACATGAAACGAATAACTAACACATTTATTCTACCAACAATATATATTGGCAAATAAATGAGTTCAATAGATAGTATAACACATTAATAAAGATCATGTTAATTGTCAACCTGTTAATAATTATCAAGATAGAGATAAACAACATAGTAAAATAAATAAATTAAATTAAATTAAATAAAACTAGTATATATTGATATTTATATTAATTGTGCAAGCAAAACATAGATAGCATGCATCACTATGACTTCAACCTACAACGTATCCTTTAAATCTGATTCAAACCCTCTAAACAACGAGTATTTAAAATCATTAAATCAACTTAGGTATGCAAAATTCATTGTATAATCAAGTTAAATCAGCAATATTGCATGTTTTACGAGTAAATATAAACCCTAAGAACACATAAAGAGAAAAACAAAATTAATAATCCAATTTATGTAATCTTTTTTATAAATTACTGCAAATAATTAATGTCATTCACTAGTATATTTAATTAACAATAAATCAAAAAAATCTCTCCATTTGAGTACTTTAGATAGTATTCATATCTTGAAGAACAAAAAATCAAGTAATGAATAAGTGAATTACAAATTAATCATGTCAAATTTATAAATCACCATGTTAGATCAGAATATTCAACAAACAAAATTAAAAAAAGAGAATGAACATAATTGTTTATTTAAAACTACATACCTTTAACCACAAATTCCTCATGAATCTAGTTTGTATAACATATGTAGTCAGACCTCTCCAAAGCATGAATCATTTTTTCCTAAAAACTCTCCTTCTCAAATGAGTAATGAGAGTTGATATACAAAATATTCAATAACTGAAACATAATCGCCCACATAATTAAAAGAGAATAAAAATTATTTCTGAAAATAGTTTCAAAATCATTTCCTCCTTAGTATTGACTTTATGCGTAATCCTTTCATTTAATTATTTCCATTCAAATCTTCAACCCAAAAAACTTTTTTGAAAATCCTTATTCATTTGTTCAGCATTAGAAATAAAAACAGAAATTAGTTTTAATATAAAAACATAATAATAACTGATACTATAAATAAACAAAAACTCATCTTTTGTAAATCTCTCCCAAAAAAATATTTTAATTTGCATGTAATTTTATATGAAATTTTTCATTTTTTACCTTTGGTAATTTTCCAGCTATATAAAAACTTTAATTTATAGTTATGGATCTAATGCAAAAAAAAAAAAAAAAAAAATCGAGAATTATCCCATCTCACCCAAGTAAACATTTTTCCTTTTTTCTAGCCCACGGGTAGCTTTGCCTAAGGATTGGGGAGGTTATGGCTTAAAAATATCAACCTCTTTGCCAAGGCTTTAGCAGCAAAGGTGGGGTGGTGGTTGATATTATCTAGCAATATTTCGGCGAAGGTTGTTTATCATAATAATATTATTCCTTCATCACTTGTAGAATGGATCTGGCCTCCAATTCATTGGAGTTCAAATGCCTATGTTATATGGAAGGTGATTATTCAAGTAATCAAAAGAGGTTTGGTTTGGAAAGTAGGAAATGCGGAGTAGGCCAGAATAGGTGTTGATCTGTGGGTTAGATGTGGCTAGGACTATCATCCGCCTCAAGAGATGGTGGAGCATTTGTCAAAAAATAGTTTTCAGTTTCTAGCTCAAGTTGCAGAAGAGGAGAATACTTCGATATGGGGATAAGGTTGGCTCTCGACGCGCTTCCTTAACCTCTAAGGGGAATTGGGGTGATCTATGGCACATGTATACATCCTCGTTGAATAGAGCTCATGTTTGAATCATGGACCGAGAAGATTCATTGGTTTGGGCACACGTTGTTTATGGTTCATATTCTCCAAATTCAAGTTATGTCTTTTTTATTGGAAACTTGAAGCCCCCTCTTCTCTCCCGGTGGTGGAAGAGTGTCCAGAAGATTGAATTCCCTACTAAGGTCCGCCTTTTTTAATGGTGCATTTTGGAGAATATGATTCCTACATGTGATAATCTAGCTCATCGGGATCTCATTGGCCCTTACAAGTGCCCTCATTGTGAAAATGAAGGTGAATCGGCAAAGTATCTGTTCATTTTCTATCCTTTCACTTTAGTTATTTGGAAGTCGGCATACAACTCTTTAGATATTTATTTTCAGTGGTAGGGTGAGTCTTACTCTAAGGCATGAGAGCGATGGTGGAATTCTATCAGTACATAAATTCTTTGTGCCCTTATGCTCCTAATTTCGTGGGGCATTTGGTTGGTAAGGAACTCTATTATTTTCCTAGACAAATAGGTGATCCCAGACATTATGGATGCACAATCGTTGGCAATCCATGCATTTATATCTAACTTTGTTAATGCGTTGCCTTACCACATCATTTTTTGAATAAAACATAGATTTTTCTATCCCCTAGGCTTACTTCGACAAAGCTTAGTCTTCTAAGGGCTCTTGCGAGGGAGGCGTAGTCCTTCATATTTCACAAAGCCATTCTTTCAAAATGAAGTTTGGTTCTGGTTGGGGGACTAATAACTTTGCAGAAATCATGAGTTTGAAATTACTATGTTTATATGTTTTTGAATCTGGCCTTTAACACATTCATATTTTTTGGGACTCAAAAATTGTCATTAATTGGTTCAACAATGTTGCCCTTTGTCATATATATAATTTTTGTCCAATCTTAGAGAATATTTATCTGTTAAATTCATCCTTTGATCAGTTTTTTTTGCTCACATTTTCAGGGAACGGAACGGAGAAGTCGATGCATTATCTAAAGAAGGTATTTCAATGGATCTTGGTTCATGGCACATAGTGGAGCATGATCAGGATCAAGAGTATGCATTTTATCATAAACCCTTCATTGAAGGGCATATTCCCACATGACAGGTTTTGTTTTCAGTTCACCTATGTATTTAAGTTGTTTTAGTTACATTGATTTTTAGTTTCTCAGTGGGTCTACTGGTCCACAGTAGTATTTATTTTGTTTTTTTGGGGTGGATGGGGTCTACATTGAACGATATCAGTGTATATTATTTTCTAGATATGTCTTATTATTATGTGTTGCTATGTATTTGACGATCATTATGACATAGTCGGGCCAATTTTTTTGTTTTTATGTATATAAAGAAACATGATTTGGGAACACTCTTCTTTTGGGTAGAAATTTTGAGTGCCTCCTAAAGGCACAGACATAATGCAATTTTCATGCTATAATGGAAGTAACGATTTTTTCCGCGAAAATATATATATATATATATATATATATATATATATATAATTTCCAAAACTTTAAACATTGTATTAAATTTGATTTTTACTTTTCCTCTTTGAGTTCTTGTTTCTCTAACAAGTTTGCGACAATGCAAATAAGCAATCAGATTTTAAAAATGTAAAACTAGTTTATATTTAACTTGCTAATGTGTTGGAAGTGATTCTTTAATTTATTTCAGAATTTAAAACCATATACCAGTTCCTTCAAAGCTCCTCCATGTTACGAATAAGTTTTTTCTAAAGCTCCTCCATGTTACGAATAAGTTTTTGCCTTAGAAAATGTAGTTTTACCTATTGATAATAGAAATTATGAAGAAATGAAACTAATAATAATAATAATAATATACATTTAAATTTCCAACATAAATTTAAAATTTAATTTTAAATTTTAATTATGTTTTATTATAAACCTTATATTAATAATCTGAATTTAAATCATGAAATTTAGTTTTAATACAAACTTAGAGTTTAATTAAAACATAATCAAAATCTTAAATTAATTAATTATATATATATATAGAATTAGTACTTTGTTGGGTTGTTGGAGTAGGAAAACTACGAACAATTTAAGTCGGATAAAATCTTGATCGTTGGAGGGAGCATGAGGGGCGGTGGTCCGATGGAGACATGGCTAGTGGTTAGCCTACATTGTTTGACCCAACAAGGTGTATAAATGAGTCAAAGTTTTAACATGCATGAACTTTAAGCAAAGAGCATGAAGCGTTTAAAAGAAAATTATGTCCATGAGGATTAACTTAAATAGTATCAACAAATATTCCTTACCCAAAAGGGTTAATCTTAATGTAGCTTGTAATGAAAAAAGTGCATGCTATTAAAGTGGGTTAGGGGTTATTTTAATTATTGTGTTTTATATTTTTATATTTTGTTTTATATTTTAATTAATTCATGTTGATTTAATTGATTTAATTTATTTTATTTTATGTTTTATTTATATTTTAATTATTATTTTTAATATTTTATTTTGGAGTTGTTTTTAAAGAGATTTTTTGGAAGCTTTTCCGGTGGGTTTTTCCGGTCAAAATCCGGCAGCAATTTATTGAAATCGCAAGTTTGATAACTAATTTTTGCACAATCAAAGCGTCCCAAGGGTTTTTCAGGGTGCTGAATCCAAATATGCAGTTAAAAAACCATTTTAAATAATACAAATCAAGATTTAACCTCAATTTTTCCGCCGGATTCCGTCACCGGAATCTCCAAAAAGTCGCACTAAAGACAACTCCCTTTATTTTTATTTTTATAATTATTTTAATAATTAAATTTTGTTATTTTTTATTTTTTATTTTTAATAATAATATTTATAATTATAATTATAATGTTTTTCAACTATTTATTTATGATAAAAAAAAAAATTAATTTCTTATATTACATAATAATAATTATAAATTATAATGACTTTTATAATTTTAATGTTGCGTGAACTTAAATATTTTTGCTGTAAAAATTTGAGCATGCAATTTTGATTTAGGAATAAAAAAGGAAGTTATATGATGTAGAAAACACAAGGCAAAACCCACAGAGATAGTCTAGTTTTGATGAGGGTCAAATTTAGTACCAATATTCAACTCATAGTACGGATGGTGCCTCCCGCAAGGCATCAAGAATTGTAGACCACACCTTATATTGCACATGGAATCATTTACATTAAGAAAAAACCCTTCATTCGTTAATCAGAGGAGGAAAGGAAACTTCAAATGCAAAACATAAGGCCTAATCTATCCTAGTAAAGAAAACTAAAATCCTTCCATCTTAAAGTTTTAACTAATCAACATCAAGAATGAAACAAAGATTAATCACATGAAATCCTAGTATATAAAGACTAATGAGTCCAGGCTATTAGGGTGATGACAATAATGATTCAGGGCATAGCAACCATTTTTTGATATATGTCTCAACCTTCATAGGAGCAATGCAAAACCATATGAAAATAATAGCGTTGTTACAATTATTGATTGAAAGATTGTAGAAATTATGGTACTAGTTTAAGATCACAAGGATGTCTTTCATTTTAAAATATTGTTGAACTAAAGCCATGAGTCTAGTTATTGGGTTTTATTTCCCTTTTTGTTTCCACTACATGAGTTTCCAAAATAAAACATCGCTTCATTGTTAGCGAACATCCATAGCCGTGGTGGAGTCATCCACTATATTAACTAAATAAATTTCATCCTTTTTCATTCACATATAATGACGAAATGCAGAAGCTTCAGTTTATTTTGTTAATTAACTATGAGATGATCATGCACTAGGGTTTAACCCTATACCATTGACCTTGCTTTGATGCTAGTGAACATCCATAGCCCCAGCGGAGATGTCAACATTCCCCATTTTGAAGCAACTAATGGGATGATTACACACTGAGATAACTCCACAAACATCCCTCCGCTGCCAACAAGTATCCATAGCCCTAGCAGAGTTATATGTTTCCCCCATTGTGAAAATGGATTAGTTTCAAGTAGTCACGAATAGTACAGTGATTAAGGAAGGTCACATGCATGGAGTATGATTATATATAACTAGTACAACAAGTGTTTCAGTATTTGATTTTGTGAAGGTCAAACCTTGTGTTTATAGGTTTAGTACTCATAATGTAATGCAATTCCTCAATATATTATGTGTAAGAAGTGAAATAAGAACGTGGTCAAAGAAAATGTTTTATTATGAAGTTTGAAACTATTAGAGAGATAGATTCCTCTGTAGATCTCCTGATGATGGCTTGTGATACTTAGCCTGAAACGTTGATAAAAATAATTTACCACGTAGGACTCCAAAACAATTTCAAATAATTACCCTTCAACCTACTAGCATGAACAAAGTCTTTCAAGACGTGCTCCAAACTCATGCATATAGAGTATACTTAGGAATCATCAACCTATGCTTCATTATGACCATAGTCATTAAATATTCTTTAAGATGTAAAGGTTTCATGTTTATTGATTCTAAATCTAACAACATCAAAGTTACGTAATCAAATTTTTTATAGGTTTATTTATGTATAATCATTTATATCACTACAAGGAAAAGACCTTCTAGTGAAGGTTTTTGTGGAAGCCCCTATAAAAATAGCCCAAAAATTTGTTTGTAGCAGAGGTCATTAGAGGAGGTGGATGGGCAGATGTTTTAGCGGGTGTTTTTTGGTCGATGCATCTATAATATGCAAATTTGTTAGTGCTTTACTATCCGTACAAGCACTGGTGCTGCATAGAACATGGTGCACAACAGAAAATATATTTTTATAAAGTTAAAAAAAAAAAAAAAAAAAAAACTGTGTGCTAAATAATACAATGCACCGGTGCTTGACTAATCGATAACACTCGAAAAAGTTAACGTTTAAAAATTGTTGGTGCTATATATACCCAAAGCACTAGTTCCCTTCATGTAGTAAAACGCCCTGGTGCATACCAAGAAGGAGAAATGTTATAGTTTTAAAATTTCAAAAAAATGTGGTGCTATTTTTCAATGATGCACTGGTGGTGTAAATGTATTAAAATGTTCTAGGGAATCTTCTAAAGAGCACTGCTAGGTAGTTTTTATTTTTTTCTAAAAGAGTGATGTTATAGTCAAACAAAGCACCAGTGCGATACTTGTATTAGAGCGCGCTGTTATAGATTTTTAATTTAAAAAAAATGTGGTGCTTTTGGATATCTTCCACATCGGTGCAATTATATTAATGCACTGGGGGAGGGTTAAATGAAAAAAATCCTCCTGCCTGTAAATTTCCTTTTTACCATCTACAGTGCTAGAGATCTCTAAAGCACTAGTGCCACTCTTGCCTAATGCAAGTTCCATGACGTTGATGTGTCTCTTGCTCACCATCCTTCCATACCATGAACACTGCCTCACTTTCCAATTTTTTCAAACCGTGGTAAAATTTGTTTTCCTCCATTACATGTCAATAATGCCTCCCTAATGAGCAAATGTCCAGGTAATGTCTATGTTTCTCTATAATTTAATTTTTTAGTGGATTAGAATTGAAAATTAGCTTAATATTTCCATTATTTTTGAAAATAAAAAAAATTCCCTGTGCGGTGCGCCCGATATGTTCGACTCGCACTGATAGTGGTGCACCCTGTAAATTTACAGGGTGTACTTCATCTCGATGTGCGAACATACTGCACCACAATTGTTGTGGTGTGTTTCATAAATGAAAACGCACCGAGAAAGATAATCGGTGCGTACAATTTTTAGGTTACGTTTGGTGCATTTATATTTACCAAATGCACTGCAAAAATAATATTTAAAAATATAGCTATAGCTCAGTGCATTTGATAACCTAAACATTATGTTTCGATGTGAAAAGGTTATTCTTGCGCACTGATGCATAAGTGTGATGCACCACAGTGAAAATTTAAATTTGTGAACCAACTACGGTGCATCATGTGTATGTGTGTACTGATTTCGGTGCATTGGTTTTTGACAGTGTACTGAAGTCAGTGCATGACTATGTTTTGGGTGCATCGATGTTTTTTTTTAATTGAAAGTTATGTTTCCATATTTATAAATACATTTTTCATTTAATAAAAAAATGGATTTTATGTATGAAGTTGATGTATTTTATATGTCGATCATGTAGCAGAGATGTCATTAGAGGGAGCAGCAACAATAGTAGGAGCAGGAACAAATGGAAGAAATATACAATATGGTCTAACCATGGGATGCCAGAGAGAGGGAGAGAGATTTATACCCTCACCCTATTACTTCGGCGACCCAAGCACTCTTAAGAAATGTAGGCCTCCTCAAGTATTATGAGGAGGCTACATCCCTGAAGGCATACTTTGTCTTATTGGCACATCTGGTCTGTCGATGGAGTGCCTAGGAGCATGGTTTTTGTGTTTGTCCTGGGGCGTGATATAGGCCCTCTAAGGAGGACATATACTTTATCACATTCCTATCTAGGAGAGGGGAGGATTTTCCCCAATTCCCTGATGTCCCCCATGGGGTTGCAGTTGAGAGTCATTTTTCCCACGCTCAGAGATATGTCGGGCCTCATGTGGCCCGTCCAGCAGATTTTCAGGTCTGTGGTGGAAAACTATGGATTTCTTATTTTGTTGCATAGGAGGTTAGGTGTCTGTCATTATTAGTCACCACCATTGCACACTTTAGTAGTGATGCATAGCACATTACTTTTCCTCTTTTATACTATGTGAATTGTTTGATTCAACTGCCAAGTTGTATTAGATGGTCTGCCATTATTTTAAAGCAATTTTGCATGGATTTAGATAGATGTTGTAGATTAATACATGGGAGGGTGACCTTACTGTTATAGACATTTTTGCACCTCACAACATGGAGCATGAAATGTCAATAATCTGAGGGATCCAAAGTCCCTAAACATGTTGTTCTTACCCTTGGAGGAACAAGGTCAGCAAACCACAGCTCTACAAATCAGTCTCCCACTGAAAAAACACTCAAAACAGGTCAATTTTGGATCAAAGCAGGTGCAGCAAAGGCTACCTGGGTTGCAAAGCAGGTGCAACAAAGGCTACCTGCGTTGCAAAGCAGGTAGGACAAAGCCTACCTGCGTTGGGCATAACTGGACTTATGGAGGAGTCTTTTTCTCAAACTGCCAGTGCCCAGGAAGCTTCCAGAGAAGCATGTGATCATAAGATTCGCCTAATGATGAGTTAAAGAGCTTATAAAACTCCAAGTGGACAGCAGAAACTCTAAGTGAAGGACTGAAGACAACTGGAGTTGAAGAGCACAGTAAGTCACACACCAACATGACTTACCTTCACTCCAAAACTCTATATAAGGATCTCATCCCATGGGATCTAGAGGACGGAATTTGGCGCAAAGAATCGCTGTTGGTTTGCAGTTGTGAGCATTGGGTGATTGCTTGAGGGAGGTGAAGAAGAGATTTCTCTCCGTCGGGAAGGTGATGCTGGATTGGACCTCTCATGGTTGTATCACCGCCTGAACCTTACTTCTATATATCAATAAAGCATTTGAGGTTCTTCTATTCGCATGTGTTTCAATGTGTATTGTCTTACTTGCGTCTTTGATTTATGCTAATCCTTGAATCAGTTATGCATGCATGCCTCTTGTAGTTTCCTTTCTTTGTCTTGTTTGCAGGATCTCGTGTAGCTGGGCCCGTGAAGAGACTTGGAGCTGGGAGCAAGCGGCAATCAAAGGAGATTGGATCGACCATTTGCGCAAGACATCGGTAAGTGGATCTATCCTTTTTATCTCTTGCATGTCATAAAGAAGAAACTTTAGATAGCTTTGCTTTCAACAGTTGCTAAGGAACTGTCACCCTTAGAGTGGGTTAGGGTCATTCCGAGTTGGATACTTTCCCCCACAACAGACTGGCGACTCCGCTGGGGAGCGTGTCTTGTTGGTAGCTTGTGTATTCTTGCTATTCATCTCTTGAACAAAAGAGAGTACCGAATCGAACTGCATGCAAGTTCTTCGAATGCAAAGTAGAAGGCAGCTACTCTAAGCCCAGTGCTGGGCGTGTTCATGATTTGAAGAGCTGATCCACAAGGACTCTTTTTTTCTCTTTGTGATAGTGTTCATCTTCCTTAATCATCCTCTAGAGTATACTTGACTGATAGCTTCTGATTTGAGCAAAAACCGTTGATTTTTGAGCAAACTGTGACCCGGAATCTGGGACGGACGAGAGTTGTCTCGTTCAGTGCAGCTGCCACAAAGGCTACCTGCGCTGCAACGCAGGTCCCGAAGGGGCTACCTGCGCTGCATCCCTGCCTGACAGTGCATCTACCTGCGCTGATCCAGTTTTGCCTTGTGCAACTGGGATTCCTTGCTGTCTGTTGCCCAGTTTTCAGTATTGTTTTTGCAGCCTGCTGTCAACCTGTATACCCAGCTGAAACCACTTTTCTTTGCCCTCATTCCGCCTCAGTTGTATGTTGAAACCGTGATTGTTCTTATTGTATTTCTTGCTTTCATTCACAGTTTCCCGTAGCGAAGGTGAACTAGTCTTGCTGTGACCTCTTGGATCTTGACCTTTGAGAAAGTGTCGTTGTGATCCTAAGAGCTAGTTTATTGCTGTTCATAGCTACTTGAACATTTTCTTTCGTTATCTGGTTCGAATTTCAGTATTTCTTGTGTAGAAACGAGTAAATCTTAAGGTGTTCTTTTGATTGTTGGACAATACTTGTTTGCTTTCGCTTGAAATTGAATTCGAAATCGTACAACAGCTTTCTTTTTGTCATACACAACATTAAGAAAGAAGAAAAGAAATACTTGCATTGTGCATGTGCATTTTGACAGTTTGCATGTCGGTTTAGGGAAAGTGCATTAGTGTGTGCTCCATGATCTGTTTGAAAAGATGATGTCTTTCTTTTCCTTCAGTAGTTAAGGTTTTCATAAGTTGAAAGAATTGAAAAAGCTTGCTTATCATTCTTAGACAGCATTTAGGAGTTGTCTCATACATCACGTGGTGATCCATAAAGGCAAACTGCTAAACAAGATCAACCTAAAAAGAACTGAATTTATCTAACAACGCTTTGAAACATAACGACACACAGTAGAGGTCTAGGTAGAGACGTGAACCGGCGTCGTTAAACATAGTGACTGTCGATCTCTACGAAGGTGGGTGATTCCTCCTGAGGGACGATAGCACTAATACGGACTTGTGCCCCCGCGTACCGTCGCGTATATTGGGGGACCCCTATAGGAACAAAGCCTTTATCCATAGGAAACCGTGTCGGCCGCCCTACTGATCGCGATGCAGTGAACACATCATTCACGAAGATCGACCACTCGTACCGTAAAACGTATTCTGTGGTTTCGCGAAAGGTTTGGCACACCCTTGCCTAGAACTCCGGAGTAGTTTCTTTTGGCCTTTTTCAAACTCTATAACTGAAAAAGTCCATCTGAGCATTTGTCACTTCGGGCTCGTTAATACATCGAAGGCGACTAGAGTCATATTTAGCTTTTTCTCGACTCTTAAAAAGTGAAAAAGCAAGTTGTGTCTTAAAAAGCGTCGTCATAATAAAATTCATTCTAAACGGAACATAATCACCCCTTATTCCTACGTTGATCTTAAGGTTGAGAACATGGAACGCACCGATCAAGGGATTCCACATGATGGGACCCCTAGCCCTTTCTCCTCTTGGGGAGAAGTTGGTGCGCCCCACATGGCCACATTGTCGCTTCCAGGACTGACAATTGGCCTGCCAGTATGGCTATTCTCAACCGCTGTAGTTCAGACCACCACGGTTCCTGAACAGTCGAGTCGACAGTTAGACCAGGCTAGAGCTACCCTCCAGCCTTCCACTTCTTATACACCTTCCTCCGATCCTTCTTCTTCGAAAGGTCAAGCCGCCAAAAGCGGGGCTCCCATAGAAAAGAAGAAGGAAAAGAAGAAGAAAGAAAAGAAGCAGAAGGAGCCAAAGGCGCCTGGGGGCAAGCAGAAGGTATCTAACGAAAACCCACACACAGCACGGACCGGGCCCAAATCGCCATGTGTCATATGTAGAGGGAGCCACTTCCACCGTGATTGTCCCAGTATTCCCCGGATACTAAGGGACTGGTCCCCTCATTTGCACAGTTCGGAAGCGTCAACCTCTGACAACCAGATTGAATGCTTACCGTCGACCAGCAAAAGTGAAGGTTCTAGACGACGAAGGGGAATGAGATTCCCCTGCGAACTGTGTGAAGGCAATCACACCCTTCGTCGTTGTCCCTTTTTAGACGAAGCAAAGAGAGTTTTGGAAGATCAACCGGTTGCACCATTGCTACTTCCTCCTGGATACCAAAAACTCGCGCCAAGTCCTTCATTGGTCGAAAATACAGCTGCCCCGCTCATAGGGCCAGCTGAAGTGTCAGTCGCTGAAAATGAACCTACTGAATCCGGACCGGACGAAAGTCCAAAGGTCGAAACGGAAGTTGACCCGGTTCTCCCTTCAGAAGTTTCATCTTCACATACCACAGTCACTGAGGATTCATCTTCAGTTGACACCCTCACCGAAGAGAGTAAGGATGACACCGTTCAGGTTCTCTTCATCAACTCCGATTCTGATGAACATCAGGGCAATGTGCCCACTCCTTTATCGCAGGAAGGAGCATCGTCAGGATCGTATCCGGCCGTGTATTCGGTCCCACCACCAAGCAACCTGGTTGTGTCCTTTGATTGGAACCAACTAGGCAGACCCCGGTTACCAGCCAGTATACCATTTAGAATTATAGTCCAAATATACAAAATGGTGATGGCTGGAACTATCATTGATGAGGGGGCATCTGTGAGTATCCTGTCCTCTATTGCTTGGAAAGCACTGGGTTGCCCGGCGCTTTTACCTGAGACAAGAAATCTCTTGGGTTTTGACAGAGGAACCAGTCGACCATTAGGGATTCTGCCTAATGTGCCTATTACCCTGAAAGAAAAGGCTGTCAAGATGAATTTGATGGTCGTCCAAGGACCCTTGGATTATAACCTACTCCTTGGACGAGACTACATATATTGCATGGAAGCAATAGTCTCCTCACTCTTTCGGATAATGTGTTTTCCATACGAAGGAAGAATGGTCAAGCTCGTAGACCAACTTTCACTTCCGGGATCACGCATCGCAAGTAGCCACATACCTATCCTCAATGGTCTATTTGATCAAGAAAGGTCTCTACCTCCAGTTCTTCTTCCTGATGAATGCGAGTAATTCGGGAAAGGAAGGCCGGAACCCAGGGGGCTTGCACCTTGGTCTGCTATGGAGGCAGAAAAAACCTTGGGTGTAAAGTAGAATTTCCGCGGGAGAATATGACTAGTCCGTACCCCGTCCCCTCCTTCTTCTTCGTAAAACAGAAGAGCCAGGAAGAGCTCTCATGCGGAAGAAGGGGCTGTAAGGAATGGGGTTGTTCTGGAAAAAGATTCTTTTGTTAAAGTTAAGTGGGTGGCGGAAGCGCTGTCATTCACCTTTGTCTAAATAAGTGGGCTCTACCAACGAGGGGGATCCGTTTGCGGCAGCAAGTAGGTACTGTCTTTGGGTAAATGGCAAGCCTCACCCATTAAAACAAATGTTTTAAAGGATAAGTAGGGGCAGCCCCCCAAAGAATGTGATGCTATTGCTGCAACAAATTGTAACCATCTTTGGATAACCTGATGATAGACATCGCCGAAGAAAGTTTCTGTTTGAAAGAATTAGCAGAACAATCTTTGGGTAACCTGAAAGAGGTAAGCCTCACCTGTTGAAAACAAAGCGTTTTTACGGAAAAGTAGGGGCAGCCTTGAAATTAGACTTACACCTGGGGGCATGCAAACCTCTTGGAAGGCAAGCATAGGCGACTTTTAGTTTTAGGTAGAACTAACCCACTAACCCGTAGATAAGTCGATACCCAGCTTGCACAAAGAGAGGATATGGAGCAATACGTAGGGAGATGAAGCTCCTTAAAAAATAGCGATCTCCCACGAGACCTTCCTACTTTATGACTGGTAAAATCGAGCAGTTTTGGCATAAAGTTCATGCTTGTTAAAAAATAAACGCAAGATTTGAGCAGTTTTAGCATAAAGTTCATGCTCGTTAAAAAATAAACGCAAGATCCGAGCAGTTTTAATGCGGAAATTCATGCTCGTTAAAAAATAAACATAAGCTTGTGAGCAGGCTTCCCCCAGAGTTCAAGCTCATTCAGAAAAAATGAACCGGTGAATAACCATTTGAGACCGTAAATTCATCAGCCATAAAAGCCTTGTTCGTGTTTGTGCACCGTCACCTCCACTTTTCATTTGGCCGATCGTTCACCTCCATATGATTGTTTACCCATTTTGAGGAACAGCTGCGAAGAGTGATCTCACCTAGCCATCCTTGTAATACTGCCGTGATTGGAAAATTCCAACCCGTACCTGGAATCTGTAGCTATCCCTGTTTATCACTCGTTCCTCAAAAGACGAGTCTTCTTTAAGCTCTTTTCAACTGACTCGTAAAATATGAAAAGATTGCCGAGTTTTGGCCTTCTAGCTCGTTAAAAGAACCGGAAGAGCTATCCCTCCTCTAGATTTTAATCTTTTTGGACCTGAGGGATTATTACACAAAAAGATCGAGCGCTTGTCTAGTTTGGCTCGATAAAGCTATCGAACATTCATCCCTTCTGTATTGTTTTATACTTTTTCGGACTCAAGGGATTAGATGACGAAAAAGGACCTTTGGAGTCCACTTTATGTACCCTTTTCAGACTCTCTAAAAATGAAAAGGACCGAGCTGTCTTTGTCGCTGGGCTCGTTAAAAGGGGTGAATAAGCGACAAACTTGTCTGTAGACGAGAACGAGTTTCCCTATCGCTAAGCTCATTAAAAACATAGCGATGGGCTTGCCCGAAGGGCAGGTTATAGATCAAGCATATGTTATCCTCCTCAAGCTTGTCAAAAAATAAAGAGGTACTGGTCAGAAATGACTGGGGAAAATTGGGAAGAACCTCAAAGCTTAATGGTAGCAAGTCGCTCTTGAACATGACACTTTTGCCTCCGTAAAAATCGGGTTGGGTTATTATCATTCACCGGTCCCTTCACCATGGTCTCGCCATACCATCCATACATGGGGTAATGCTACCGATCCATCACATCAGTGTCGTTATATGTTCAAGAGATGTCATTCAGAAAGTGTCAACCGGGTCCCATCCACTACCATACATCATCTTTCATCCTTCCATGACCGCCACCCTGAATCATATTTCACAGATCGTTTTCACCATCATCACTAGCTCCGTTCCGTGTCACTGATGTGGGATTCATTAAGGCCCTCCTTTGACGGATCACTTCTTGTCAACATCAGCTCACTATCCAAGAAGTTGATCTAGGAACACCCCCTCAGTACTTTGAAGCTTGCATGCCTCAATGGAAAGTTTCTCACTCCCGGCGATAGGTATACATTAATGACCTTCGACCAGGAGACTTTGCGTGGTGTTCGACGTCAGATCCTATATTCACGCCACGTGAATTGTGCTGCAGTACCTTGAGGGTCATCATCATTATCGGTGATTCCTCTCGCGCTTGTTAACAGTTTACATTATTGACTGGTAATCAAGCGATGTCTTTCCATGTTCGACTTCAAGAAATTCTCACATGGATCGACTTGTACTTAGTGTAAAGATCGGAAGTTTGAAGACCCCGGATCTAGTTTCATCCATCCGGGCTGCGATATATATTCAGGAGATAAAGACATAGACATGTGCAGCAGATGATCATCCTACTAAAAGGATGATAATTAAAAGCAGAGAATTATCAGTCTATCATTAGACGATCGTCTGTTTATGTACAGCAAATGTATTTATAAAGCTGAGCATGGGAAATGCCCGCCTCAGCTAGATCATGAAAAGAAAGTATGAAAAAATGATGTATTGTATTGTATTTTGTTACAGGTCACCTCCCGACGATTGAATGAACTTCGGATCCTCCTAATAAAGCATTTCACCCGATAAACGACCTCATGCTTTAGGGGGCAACTGTTATAGACATTTTTGTGCCTCACAACATGGAGCATGAAATGTCAATAATCTGAAGGATCCAAAGTCCCTAAACATGTTGTTCTTACCCTTAGAGGAACAAGGTCAGCAAACCACAGCTCTGCAAATCAGTCTCCCACTGAAAAAACACTCAAAACAGGTCAATTTTGGATCAAAGCAGGTGCAACAAAGGCTACCTGCGTTGCAAAGCAGGTGCAACAAAGGCTACCTGCGTTGCAAAGCAGGTAGGACAAAGCCTACCTGCGTTGGGCGTAACTGGACTTATGGAGGAGTCTTTTTCTCAAACTGCCAGTGCCCAGGAAGCTTCCAGAAAAGCATGTGATCATAAGATTCGCCTAATGATGAGTTAAAGAGCTTCTAAAACTCCAAGTGGACAGCAGAAACTCTGAGTGAAGGACTGAAGAACAACTGGAGTTGAAGAGCACAGTAAGTCACACACCAACATGACTTACCTTCACTCCAAAACTCTATATAAGGATCTCATCCCATGGGATCTGGAGGACGGAATTTGGCACAAAGAATCGCTGTTGGTTTGCAGTTGTGAGCATTGGGTGATTGCTTGAGGGAGGTGAAGAAGAGATTTCTCTCCGTCGGGAAGGTGATGCTGGATTGGACCTCTCATGGTTGTATCACCGCCTGAACCTTACTTCTATATATCAATAAAGCATTTGAGGTTCTTCTATTCGCATGTGTTTCAATGTGTATTGTCTTACTTGCGTCTTTGATTTATGCTAATCCTTGAATCAGTTATGCATGCATGCCTCTTGTAGTTTCCTTTCTTTGTCTTGTTTGCAGGATCTCGTGTAGCTGGGCCCGTGAAGAGACTTGGAGCTAGGAGCAAGTGGCAATCAAAGGAGATTGGATCGACCATTTGCGCAAGACATCGGTAAGTGGATCTATCCTTTTTATCTCTTGCATGTCATAAAGAAGAAACTTTAGATAGCTTTGCTTTCAGCTGTTGCTAAGGAACTGTCACCCTTAGAGTGGGTTAGGGTCATTCCGAGTTGGATACTTTCCCCCACAACACTTACCTTTCACTTCAGAGTTTTTTTGTTTGTTTTTTGAGAGGCTTCCAGAGATGAGGCCTACATTTAATTGTCACCCTCCTAGGTCGATCACTAAGGTCTAGATGCACATGTGGGGACATATGTGATTTCTGCCTAGGCATTGGTGCTACTAACTAGTGAGGATGACCATGTTTTTCTCTCATTGGCATTTTTGTACACAGGGATTGATTAGAGACAATGTCCCAAAATCATCCTCACAGCAGTTGAGCCTACAAATGATAGAGGTAATATTATTATTTTCTTTAAGTTATTCTAGTTTCATTTTATTATTCTAATTAATTAGAATGAAATTTATCTAGCACATTCTTTAACTTGTTTTATTAAATTGTTTAATGAAATTGTCTAATTATTTTTTTGTGCGATATATTTTATATAAATTCGATGGGGACATGCCTCCTACCCCACTGGATGGAGGATATGAGGAGATAGGAAAGGCCCACGAGGGTGAGGTCCATCCTTAGGGGGTTGTGGGCATCGAGGGTCATAGGTCTAGTTTGCAATTTCAGATGGACTACTGCGACAGATTGGACAGAGTTTTGGTTGAGGAGGGAGTCTGCCCTGCGAGGGCTTGAGCTATCAGTGTGGATATGAGGTTCATGGATCTCTACAAGGACTGCCACGTGAGATGATATCTCTTATGCGTCATATTGTCAGATCCATCAAGCTACAGGTATCGATGAGGGATGCAGTGCATGCAGTGACAGATAAGTTAGATGAGGGTGTTGATCATGATGATGAAGGTGGTGATCATGGTCATGATGATGAGAGTGGTGAACATGATCATGATGATGAGGGTGGTGATCATGATGCTTATGGTAGTACTACCCCATCGGATCATGCCCATTAGGGTGTCGGTGATCCTTCTGGTAGTACACCTCCTCAGTCATCAGATGATGAGATGCTAGAGCTTGAGGATGCACTACAACAAATCCCTATGATTAGCGTCCCTTTTTACTTCTTTTTTTGCATTTAGAGCCCATTTTTGGTGTTATTTTCATCCATTTATCAAATATGGTGCAAAACTTGACACAAAATTTTCATCAAGTTTTGCACCAAATCTTACACCAAGTTTAGCACCAGGTATTGCAATAGGTTTTGCACCAAATTTTATGCCAAGTTTTGTGTCATCCTTTGCACCAGGTTTTGTTCCAGGTTTTGCATCAAGTTTGGCACCTAATTTTGTTTGACATACTTTTTCATCCACTTTGTGCACGTACACTTGCATCAACTTTTGCATCGACTTTTGCACCCTTTTTTGCATCCTTTTTTAAATCATTTTTTTCATCCATTTTTGCATCCCTTTTGCGCCAAGTTTTACATCGAGTTTTATGTCTAGTTTTGCATATAATTTTGCATCTACTTTTGTTGCATCCACTTTTCCATCTTGTTTTTCATCCATATTTACATCCTCTTTTGCATCTATTATTGTGCCCACTATTGCATCTAATATTTTTGTGCCACAATTGGCACCTATTTTGGCACCTCCTTTTGCACCCACTTTTGATTATAATTTTGCATCCACATTTGCATCCTCATTTGCCTCTAGGTTTTCATAAACTTTTACATCTATTTTTTCATCCCTTTTTGTATCCACTTTTGGATCAAGATTTGCATCGGGTTTTGTGTCTCGTTTTGCATCTACTTCTGCATCGACTTCTATTGCATCCATTTTTGCATACAATTTTGCATCCACTGTTGCACCCATTTTAAAGTCCACTTTTTGCATCCCTTTTTACATCTTCATTTGCATCATAGTTTGATTCTTTTTTGCATCTATCATTACATCCACTTTTGTTGTGCCACAATTTGCACCATGTTTTGCACTTACTGTTGTACCCACATTTGCTTCCAATTTTGCATCCATGTTCACATCCTCTTTTGCATCAAATATTGCATCTATTTTTGCATCCACTTTTGTGTTAGGTTGATGCATTGGGTTTTGCATCTCGTTTTGTATCTACTTTTGCATCTACTTCCATTGTATCCATTTTTTGCATCCAATTTTGTTTCGCCTGTTGCATCAATGTTTGCTTCCACTTTTACATCCCTTTTTGCATCTTATTTTGCATATTTTTTTGTCTATTGTTACATCCACTTTTGTTGCGCCATATCTTGCACCTACCATTGCAACCACATTTGCTTCCACTTTTGCATCCACATTTTCACCCTCTTTTGTGTTCAAGTTTGCATCGAATATTGTGTATGTTTTTGCATCCCCTATTGCATCCACTTTTGTTTCATCCATTTTTGCATCTAATTTTGTGTCCACTGTTGCACCCATGTTTGTGTCCATGTTTACATCCCTTTTTACATCTTATTTTGTATCCATGTTTGTCTCTTTTTTGCATCTATGTTTGTGTCCTTTTCTACATCCGTTGTTTCATCCACATTTGTTTCACCACAATTTGTGCCAAGTTTTACGCCTACCATTGGACCCATGTTTGCTTCCACTTTTGCATCCAAGTTTGCATTGACAACTGCATCTGCTTTTGCATCCACTTTTGTGTCAGGTTTTTCATGTTGTTGTGCATCTACTTATGTTGCATCCAATTTTACTTCTATTGTTGCCCCCATTTGTGTGTTCGCTTTTGCATCCCTTTTCCAACACTCATTATATTTTCTGCATTGATGATATTCCTTATGGCATTGACAATTATGAACAATTGATGACAATGTCAATAATCTTGACAATGATGAAAATGAAGATGATGGTGATGACATGAATTGTGATTATGATGATAAAGACGATAGTGGTTACAATGACAATGATGATGATGGCAACGATTATGATGATGACGATGCTAATGACCTTGGCGAATCTTCCCAATTTTTAAATGTTGTCATTGTCATAATTATAAGCATTATCTTTGGTGTCGTCATCCTTGTCATCATCATCATCATTATCATCATTTTCATCTATGTCATCATCAAAAACAATAATGGCATGAATGATGATGGTTTCCATGATGACGATTACAATAATGATGACAGAAATTGCATTAATGATGATGATGGGGATGATAAAAATGACAATGACGATGATAACGGTGGTGATGATGATCATCATCGATCATTCTCAAAAATAGAGTTGTTATTTCTCTTATGTATATCAATGTGTCCTAAACAACCCTTTTCTAGCACTTATCACATTTTTTGGGTTGATGATATTTCTTACAACATCTATAATTATGAACAATTGCAAACAATGTCCACAATGATGATGATGACGATGATGATGATGGAGCTGATGATGATGGCATGAATGGTGATTATGATGATAATGTAATGATGGAAATAACGATGACAAGGATGATGGTGATGATGATGAAAATGATTATGATAATGAGAATGACCTTACAATCTTATGGATTCATGAACAATTACTAGTTTCAATACCATCTTCTGGATACGTATTACTATCATACTTTTTACATTTTCTGTCTCTCTTGAAGTATCTTACTATAATGGTGTTGTCAACACTAGAAAGATATCTTGTTGTAATGGTGGTTCTAATGTTAGCACCAGCAAAGTTTTGTTAAATTTTGGTTAAAAAAAATTGGTTTATGCAATTATTTTGACAATCTATGTAAAAAAGTAAATAACATACAAATATTTTGACTGTAGTCCCATTGATTATCATGAATTCACCAGTTTGAAGACCATCTTCTACATACATATTATTATTAAACTTTTTGCATTATATCCCTCTTATATCTTGTTGTAATGGCAGTATTAGCACTAGAAAATATCTTGTTGTAATGGTGAAGTTAGTATTAGCACTAAAAAAGTCATTAAATTTTGGTAAAAAAAAGTTGATAATTTATTTATTTATTTATTTTTAATTTGGGAATTTTTTTTTTCTATTTTTATGCAGTAATGTTTTTTTGGTTGAATTTTGGTAGTAACTAGTTTTTGGTCGAATCATATGTATTAACCATGTTCTTAGTACTACAAGTCTAATTGTTGGGACAAAATTTCTCTTTCAAATAAGTTGCAAAAAACATATAAATGGAAGAATAGTGATGGCAGCTATTTGTATTGTCCAACTGTTCAGGATATCATGTATGAAAATATTCAATTTTTTTAGAAACAATGGATTAGAGGTGAGTTTGTAATTGTACATAATGTTTGGATGATACATAAAAACAAAGTTGGTTTCATTGAAGTGCTTAGGATCTACTTTGGATACGAAACCCTAGGTTTTGGAAGTATGCAAATAATTAATTTGATTTACCTTTGATAACCAATGTAATTTTATTTCTTTTTCCTCGTAAAATCAAGGAAGATATGGAAATAATCCTCATTAGAAAACTACTTCTTGTTGAAGGTTTATAATTGGTTGCAAAAGTTCAACAACTGGGTATAGAAGTTTTTAGTTGCTATTAGGGAAACAATATGATTATAGGTTTTAGTATACATAGATCATTCTTGGTATTTGATTCACTTTGGCGATGGCCTCTTCTAACCAATATATGAGATTGTGAATTTGTTGATATTTTTTAGATTACCAAGTAGAGATAGTTGTTTATAGGAATTTTGTAAAACCTGAAGTATTGACAAATGGTTTTTTCACTGTTAAGCATGTTTAAGTCAAATTGGGTTGCAAAACTTAAGGAGAAAGCAAAAAAAATTGTTAATAGTTGTGAATTGATATAGCCATTAAATGATTCCCAACCATTTTCTTTGTGCTACAAGTCTAATTCTCAAGACAAAATTAATAATTTTGTTCAGTTACAAAGAGCATATAAGTAGAATAATATCAACCGTGGAAACTATTTGTATTGTCCATTAACTATTCAGTATATCATGTGTGAAAATCTTTAACATTTTAAAAAACAATGAAAATGAGAGGTGAACTTGTAAATATACAGAATGCTTGGATGATACATCCAAGACAAAGTTGGCTTCATCAATGTCTTCAAGAGCTACCTTGGAATATAAACCATATGTTTTGGAAGTGTGCAAAAAAATAATTTGATCTACCTTTAAAGATAGTCTATGTATGGTAACCTTTTATGACCAATGATTTTTTTTCTCATCATCATCATCATATATATATATATATATATATATATATATATATATATATATATATATATATATATATATATATATATATCTATATATATATATATATATATATATATATATTAGAAACCAAGGAAGATATGATGATAATCCTCATCAAAAAATGACCTATGATAGTGGTGGCGATGGTGAATATGATGATGATGACAATGGCAATGAGGATGATGATTAAATGATGATAACGACGAAAACAATACAATGATAGGGACCCTATGCCATCAGGGATTCCCTATATGGGGAAAATATTACCTGCATGTGGGAAAGTTATTATTGATCACAAAAATGAATAAACTCATTAGACGATTTGAATTCACCTTCATTACCCATCCAAATATCCTTAATAATTCGAATTTTTATTGTCGTGTAGTTTAATATAGTTGTGTTAATTAATTCCATAAATTCAACTTAAATTATATTTGTGTGTTAAGTTATATTTGTCTATATGCACAATATGTGATAATTTATACACACATAAATTATTTTCATTTTGTCTCGGTCATAACTTCATATCATTTCTAACCATTTTCAACTAATAGATGAAACTAACCATAGAAACTCTTATCTAACTAACTGAGCTTGTTATTTCCAACCAACAAACCATATTAACTAACATACATTTTAATGACATTAATTGCATCAAGTAATGAGTATACTTATAGGAATATTCAAAACACAAATTTAGATTATGAGTTCTAAACATGGTAATTAAATGACTATTATAACCAAATAACAATGAATCATTTCAAAATGGGACATAATAATTGTCCTTATTTAAATATGAATTACATACCCTGTAAATTATCTAGAAGTCTTAATTTATGTTATCATCTGCATCTATGTCTTCCAATGCTTCCTTGTCAATGTTCATATGTTCTTGTAGGCAATTAATATTACTCTTCCTAAACCATTCTGCTAAAGTCATATTGTGATCATCCTCATCTTCACCTTCGTCATATTCTGTATCAATAAAATTTGTTTCTAGATCAAAAATATCAATGTTATGAGATGTATTAATTTGATCTTCATTTTGTATATCATCAATATTGCCTTCTTCTATAAGATTATTTGCCTTTGGAAATTGTTGGTTGTCATGGTGAATTGCCTCATCTAATTTATCATTTTGTGAAAATACACCTCTAGCCCCACTTCTCCATACTGCTAAAGGAATGTTGTCACCATCATCTAGTTCACAATCTTCTGGCTGAACATCATCATCTTGAACTTCATCATTGATGCCAATTTGTTCTATGTTCCCTGATTCTTGAACTATATTTGGTTGGTCATCATACAATTGAGGCATCTTTGAATATATGCCTTAATCTTGGATCATAATGAATGAAAAATATCCATTTTGGATCCAAAATATCTTCATAGAGAAAAACCTACATGTGAAGAAGATAAATATATTAGATCTCCAGTGGTATCAAATTTTATTATCAATGAGAATGTATATATCCACAATAAAAAATGAATTAAAAAACTACATAAGACCATTATTTCTTATATTTATTATATTGTTTTAGTGAAAAAATACCTACTCACAGTGAATTGGTAGAACATAGGGCTCCTTATCCAGTGGTAGGTATTTTGATGAATCTATAGAAAACAATCCACTATGGATATCATGTCTCTGTGTCCTGTTAAATGCTTCATACCATTTACATTTAAAAATACTACATTTGAAAGAGTGGTAATCTAACTCAGTAATTTCTTGTATTTTTCCAACGTATTGAAGATTCCCTTTAATAACATTTTTATCTTTTGAACTTGATTGACTTGATTGCTTGAAATCAACCATGACGCCACAATCGAAGGATCGTCTTTTTGCATATACTCTTTCTATACGATAATGATGACCGTATGCCCACATTGCAGGATACTTCCTCACCTGTGACAAGCCATTTACTTGAGTGAAATTAAATATGATTGTGCATAGTTAAATAGTTAACAGTGTGATTAATGTATTCAAGCAACATTTTGTAATAATTCAAAATTTACCTTTTCTTCACATCCTCTGCACATGTTGATCTTATCTTCTATTATGTTTGCATCTATTCCTTCCTCATCTATTCGGTTTTGAATTTGTTTAGAAACCCATTCTATTGTGCAGTCTTTCCCCATTGACCAGAAATATCAGTGGGAAGTGGGGTATTCCTTGGGTTTGATATCTTAAATTGTTTCCTTGCTTCTAACACTTCTTTCCTTTTGATATCATACATATCAATCCATTTAGTCATGAATTCCATTTGGTAGAGGACAAACTTGTTGAGCACAACACTTTCATCAACACCTATTAAAAATCAACATGTATAATTCAAACTTAAAATATTATTCTTTCAATTCAGGAAGCCCAAAATGATTTTAAAATAACTATAATAATGAATATTTTACATACCAATTACTTCTTGAACACCATTAGTTTGAGGCTTTTCTCCATCTATAATATCATATGCACGTTCTTGATCCCAAAATTGTGCACCATCTTCAAAATCTTTACCAAGGAATTCACATAGGAAGAAAAATGCTTCATTTAGTACATACCCTTCAGTAATGCAACCCTCTGGATGTGCCTTCTGCTGGACATATCTTTTTAGGGTTTTCATGTATCTCTCAAAGAAAAGCATCCATATTGTTGAAACGATACCTGCCATTTCAATGTCATCAACTAGATTTATAAGTAAATGGACCTGTAGGTCCATGAAATTTGTAGGGAGCTCCTTTTCAAATACACATACAATTTCTGTGATTTCTTTCTTCCATCTTGGCACTTCAAACTCATGGATCTCTTTAGAGGTCACCCACCTAATTAGATATTGTCATTAAGTTAGTGTGAATTTTTAGTGACATTTAGAATGAGATATAATACATCATTGTATCATATAGAGGAACATTTCATACCATGTAAAACCTTGTAAATATCAAGCGACCACATACCTCGTAAACACTGACAATCAAAATATGGCATTCCTCAAGTCAGTTGTAAGGCATGAATCCCCTCTTATTGCTAGTGGCATGATATGCTATCAAACCAAATTATTATATTTCATTAGTATTGATTTATCATAATATATCAAAATAATTTTAGTAAGTAAATGATAAGAATAACAATTAATTGATGTTAATACCTTCATAAAATTGTGATAATCATGTGTTTTCAATCCTATGATATGTCCCTCTACTGTAAAAGATTTATTCAATGATGATCCATATCCAGTGGGTGTTCTTATTGAACAAATCACATTTTTGAGTTGATCTAACTCTTTCCTTTTTAGTATCCATGGAGCTTCTTCATATGATTCATTTTCCTTACTTGGCCACAAATGTCTTCTATCAAATTTGGTACGTGAAAGAGCAATATCCCTCCTTGATGATAAAGTGTCTTTATCTTTGCTAGATATATGTCAAAAAATAGAATCAGGGACATTTTTGAAAACATGCATAGGATCTAGTAAATGAGATATTAATAGATCCTTTCAGTAAGGGAGATCATAAAATATGGATTTCCTTTTCATTCCTTTTGGAATTTCAACCATAACTTTTTCTGGTTCCTCAATTGAATGATCATGACAAAAAAAATGGTTCCAAGATTTTGATTCAGCATCTCCATACATTTTAAGCCAATCAGCTAGACCCATAACCTTGGGAGGAGATTTATTTTCAATTTTTCCATCAAATTGATTCTTTAGGCAGTTTCTGAACTTATGGTCAGGTGGTAGAAAAACCTTGTTGTTTGCATAAATAACTTTGTGTAGATCTTTAGAATATCGCCCCTCAAATTGTTCTGCACATCTTGGACATGCAAAAATCCCTTTTGTTTGTAGCCCTATAATCAATAACTAGCTTACATAAGAAAACAATAATAATTTAATACTTATATACAACTTGAATTGAAAATAAATTATGATGTACTATGAATATGCAAATTATTTGATCTCTTACCAGAACAAACACCAAGTCTTGGGAAATCATGAATTGTCCAACATAGTATGCCATAAAACATGAAGGACCTATTTGATGGAGGGCGTGATATGTCATACATTCGTATGCCTTTCCATAACAATTGCATCTCATCAATAAAAGGTGCAATGTAAACATCCATTTTTTTCACTTGATGTTTTCCTGGAACAATGAGAGTTAGCATAAGGTGTTCCTTTCTAACACTCATCCATGCGGGAATATTGTATACTATCAATCCAACTGGCCAAACACTATAATTTGAGCTTAGGAAAGAGAAAGGGCACACTCCATCCATTGCAATTCCTAACCTAATAATGCGAGGTTCATATTTGAATTTTCTTGGCCATTTTTCCTCTATATGTTTCATTGCTTTGGAGTCCACAAGAATTTGCATGAATCCATCTTTACTCCTATTCTTTGCATGCCAATCCATCAATTGTGCAAGAGATTTACAATGAAACATCCGTTGTAGTCTAGGAATATTTGGCATGTGTCGTAAAACCTTATTTGGAACTTTAGAACCTTGTACATCAGTACGATATCTTTTCTCTTTGTAAACAGAGCATTCTTCATTGTCTTTATATTTATCTCTATATAAGATGAAATCATTTTTACATGCATGAATTTGCTTATATTCAATCCCCAACTTGACTAACAATTGAAGTGCTTCTCTACAAGTTGATGGCAACACATTATCTTCAGGGAATATTTTATCCTTTAGAGCCCTGTAAGTTTTTTTTTCAAACCCACATGTTAGAAATGTCATTTATAACATTGTTTATATACCATAATGTAAAATCCACCTCAAATTAATTAAATGAAGTTAGTACTTATATTCTAATTGAGGACACAAATTGACAGTGCAAAACTAGAAAAATAATTCAAATTACTTTAGTAAGGTAGTGAAGCTCTTGTCTGACCAACCAAATAATGACTTGATTTCCAATAATATTAATGTGCATGAAAGCTTGGATGTTCTACTTGCACCCAATTTGAACACCACTGTCTTTGTTGCTTGCTTAATTGATTCATTGATGTTGATATCATCATAATTATGTTGGTGGTAATTTCCCTCTATATCAACATCATCATTATTATGCATAGGATCATCACCCTCATCATTGTTTCCATCCCCAAAGAAACTTGTGAGCATTTCTTTCAATCCTTCTTCATGCATTACATTTCCATCAACATCTCTACTCTGAGCGGTGGATGGCATGTCATCAATGTATGCTAATTTCATCAATTCCTCAAAATTTTCACGTGGTAGTGCTCTCTTCAATGCTTCTCTTCTTCTCCTAGTATGGTTTAAAGGATGAATTGGATCATCTCGTTGAATTCTTAATGGTCTAGTTGGATCTTGATCATTAGTAGGTGTATCATCAACATCGTTTACCTATAATTAAATGCAACCATTATTTAATGTTAGATAGCAATTATTGTATAAAACATGGATCCATTTCAAAGATATATGCAATAAATTACTCAACAAAACAATATTATACATATATACAATAAATTAAAAATATTATTTTTGAACACATTATTTTAAAAACAAGCCACATCAATTTCATATTCTTAGATTTTCTACCTTATGAACATCCAAAAACAACAATTGTCTCAAATTATTCATCCATGCATGTAGTATCATCATGGCCAACCTCTTGTTCATTATGTTGATTTTCTATTGCATTTACAAACTCCATTGTCGTATCATCTTCCACCCATTTCTTTTTGCGTGATTTAATTGTACGGTGTAGGCCACGTCCATATGCAGGTATTTGTATTGGTCTATCAAAATGATTAAACTCCTCATTTGTTCTGATTCCATTGCCAACCTAAAATAATTGATACATGCATTATTTTTTCCAAGGTTAGAGATTAGACTATATAATGTACTTATATTGTCCATTAATTTATATTTGAACTTAGTTATAACACCCACAAAGTATAACAATTGTATCAAAGTATTCATTCCATGTATTATCATCATGACTAACCTCTTGTTCATTGCCACCAATTTCTATTGTATTTGCAAACTCAATTGTCATATCTTCTTCCACCCACTTTCTCATGTGATGTGCTTTAACAGTATGGGGTCCACCCTTGTGTACATATTTTGGTTGTTTTACAGTAAAAGGGTTCAACTTTGTATTTGTTGCAAACACATTTTCCACCTAAAATAATCAACGACATGCATTATTTTTTTTCAAGTTTGAATAATAAACTATATAAATTACTAGGTTTAGGAAAACAAGGATCGGAAACTAAATTTCATTTTATTATATTTCATAAATTAATGTAATATTTAAGTACTTGATGCCCTAAATCATGTTGTGTGTCTTCATTGGAAATAAATTCATCTATTTCCATGGCCTCTCCTAGCACCTGCAACACACAACAATGATAACGATTTTTATTAAATTCATCTCTGGAATTGTTATAGTCTTATTTCTTATTCCATTATTTTAACCATTCTAATTTTCATGTTAGCTATTTGCATTTTCAGTTATGAAATTTTCCACCATTGTTGTGACACTCTTATGATAATGAATGAACCCGAGTTGAAGTCTTAACTTTTCATGCAGATCTACACTTCTGATTATTAGGGTCATATCTATTGAATTTTGGATACTAGTTTTTAACGTGGATATCAAGTTGCTTATCTAGTTTGAATGTACATTAGGAACATAGCGGTACTAGACTCCCATGAAATTGTTTGAATCCTATGGAGATTTCTATATTTACCGAACATTAGATGTTGAATATATTATACTACCATGTCATACATGTGAAGCATATTTAATACATGTTAGATGATCTAAATTACACCTTTGCATTAATATTAATACACAAATGATATTTTTTTCTTATTGGAAAAAAAACACTATGGCATTTCCAACCTAAGTCAATAATGACTAAAATAATTATTGCATAAATCAACAAATCCTAAAATGATGCCTGAGTGATCTATTCCTCCCAAAGAGACAGGAGTAAAGTATAAATGGTACAACTATGGGCACTATAATGTAAACAACACATGTTCAAACCTTTACAAGGGTAGAGCCTCTATGCACACTGTGCATGAGGGAAGGTGTTTGATATCTTATAGTTGGTTTCCCTTCATCACCAAAGTGGATTAGGTTATGAGTGGATTGGCAAAGCAAACGTTATTTGTTCCTTTCAGTTTTTGGGAAATCTCAAGTTCAACTAGTGCTAGTAGATGGTTTCAAAGATGTTTGCTAGGGTTTTTCAACAAGGTCACTAGATCCCAATGCAACATAGATACTTCAGATTTGTTGAAAAGTAAAACCCCCACATAGCACTGAATATATCATTAATGACTACCTAGAGAACTTAGACTAAATTAATCATGGAAGTAAAAACTACAACCAAATTAATCATGAAAGTAAAAACTACAATTGAAAAAAAAACATACACTTGGTAATATACTAGAATTCATCCTCGCCCAATCCAAAGTTGATGAATAATATGTTAAATCTTTAATGAAACTCATGAAAAATAATAAGCATGTTAAAGAGTGCATGAACTTGCTTAATGTGTAGTTGTTAATTGGAGATGATGAATATGTATATATATTTATTTATGTATTTACTAGGGATTATTGTAATTTCAAGAAATAAATATACATGGCCAATAAATAGGTTATTGTTTCTTGGCTTGCCCTAACTACCCTGGAACCTATGACCCTCATTCCCATGTTCAATGCGTTGACCATAGATCATTCGCTCCAGAAAACCCTGATTTCAAATAGGAAAAAAGGCGGAAGGAGGGGAATTGGGAGGATAACCCGAAAAAGACGTGATGGGAACGAAGAAGGGCCAGCGCTGGAACCTATGGATCTCACTCCCATGTTCGATGCACTGATCATAGATCATTTGCACCAGAAAACCCCGATTCGCTTCAGAAAACCCCAATTTCGAATAGGAAAAAAGGCGGAAGGAGGGGAATTGGGAGGATAACCAAAAAATGACGCAGTGGGAACGAAAAAGGGCTAGTGCTGGAACCTATGTATCTCACTCCCATCTTCAATATGCTGACCATAGATCATTCGCTCTGGGAAAACCCTGATTTGGAATAGGAAAAAAGGTGGAAGGAGGGGACTTGGGAGGATAACCAGAAACATAAAAAGATGTGGTGGGAACAAAAAAGGGCCAGCAATACTAGATCATCCGTAGATTGAAGCTATTAGCGGTAGGAGAGAAGAAAAGTGCACGGGTCAGTGAGGTAGTGGGACAAATTTGCGTGGCTTAGAAAGATGCAACACAGAGGTTAGTTGATCCATCTGAACTTACCCTCACCAACTTGCACATTTTCCGCGTTGTTTATACACATTATGTGAACAACTAATGGAATCCCCTAAAATTTCTGTGCGTAGAGTTATTTTTCAGTATTGTTAATGAATGGATTATTATAAGCCCTAAATTTCTATTGCTAGGTTAGCATTATTTTATCCTAGGGCAGAGGAATTGCAAACATTCTGTTAGCTAGCCACTTCTAGTAGAAAAAAATTTTGATTATCGGAGACAGTTATTGTATCCTTTAACAATGGAAAATACCTTGGAACCTTTTGCCTCCCATTAGACATAGTTATAGGTCGGTTCTTTAGGGTTCTTAACTAAACTGATGGTGGAGGATCCAAAACTTCATCCAAGAAAAGATAAGGATGGTTGTGTTAGTGTCAGTGTCTTCACACTGCCATTAGTGATCAAAATATGCTCTTTTGCATTTCATAGTAGGAATCCCATACTGATGAGTTTGCATTCCATTAGGTCATGGATTCACTGATGGTAGGGTTTACTTCCAATTTTTCCTTCATGATCTGTACTTGTTGATCCTCTTTCATATTTCAGTCATGGCTCATGATTTACTCTGCAGTTTATTTCATTAGGTCTTAGGGTTTGGTCTCATTAGGTTTTAGGGTTCCACCATGATCAAATCCAGTTATTACATGCCAATAATGATCAGCAAGGACATGAGGAGGCCAATAATGATTGGTAAAGTCATAATTTATCAGTTTGAGAGCCGAATGTAGTTCTCACCTCAAAACTTTTTTTGAGGTGAAAACAGAGTATTATTGTTTTTATCTTCATTTATGATGTAATTTTATCTTCTCATATGTAATATTTGTTCCCCGCTGCTTCTCAGCATCTTGTGATGTTTTTAAGCACCTACTACTACAAAAAATCAAGTCATCTTAAGCATCAATCCACCTGCAAGAGCAAAAGAAAACAAACATGGAAAACAGAGTATTAAAAAAGACAAATAGACATTACAAAAGTGGGTTTTTCAAAAGAAAAAAATTAAAAAGGGAGTTCATATATAAACTCATTCTCTTTTATTTTCATGCCATTGTGTCATTTTTCAAACCAAAGGAGCCAAGGAGAGAAGAAAAATCATTTTTCTAAGGGTTCTTGAGCAAAAAAGGGGTGGTGTTACGCTTAGGGAGAAAAGTGTTGCACTTCTGGAAATTTGGCCCGACGCCGCACTCCTGGGAAGTGGCATTGCGCTTACAACTCGATTCTGTGCTCCTGGGTTTTTCTCACCATTCAAATTTCAACGAGCGCTATGCTTACAGACCGGTGCTGCACTCTTGGGTGGTGGCACTACGCTTAGTCCAGCCAAGCCCAAAAACGCTCCCAGCTTCCGATTTTTGCTAAATTTCCTCCTATTTAACACTTGCCAAGTAAGTATCATTGCTCCTCTTGTTTTTTTAGTCTGCATATGTGAAGAATTACATGGTTTTTCTCCCTCAATACAAAACCCTAATCTCCACTATAAAACCCTAGTTTTTGATTCTTGCTATCACTCACCTCATAAACTCAACCCTTGTCTCTTCCACTATCATCACCTCCTACTACCCATTTATTACTCCATAAACCCTCTCCCTCTTATTTTTTATCCATAGCTTCTCTTACATCCATTCCTCCAAGCCATTTCACATACCACTTATCCCATACCATTGTAAAATTTGTGCAAGCTAAGAGAGTCAGCTAAATCATGGACAGAGGTAGTGATTTTGAGTATGAGGAGGAGACAGCCAGTGACAGTTTTGTAGAAAGACATAGGCAGAGAAAGCCTCACAAGGGAGGAAAAATTATAAGGGAGGAGCCCACCATTCTATGAGAATTACAGGCTTGCCCACTTACTATTTCTTGTTTCAGACACCAAGGATGTTTTGAATTCTGTGAACTAGCAGAAAGAGTTCAGTTTCACCATGAGTTGGCCAGACTTTTTGTGGCTCATTTACATAACAATGAGGTGACACTTGCTAGAGTAACCTTCACAATATCACCAGCTGTCATTTCAAAGGCCACTAGAATCCCTAATATTGGTGAGAAATGGTACAAGGGTCAGGACCTTGATGAGGATTATTACGAGCCTTACATCAAGCCTCAATACAGAAACTAGGTGAACATGCTTTTCCCCTTCAAATTTTTGGAGAGCAGGTATGTTCCTTTGATGAGGATTATCATCAAGTATTTCACTTGTGAAGGCAGATTCTCCTAGTTGTATGCTTACCATATTAGACTCCTCATGCACTTCACCAGGGTCAAGATGATGAATCTCCCATATTTCTTGTTTAGAAATATTGACAAAATAGCTTATCTTGTGTAGAAAAAGCCATACCCTCAGCAGTTGAACAACAGTTATCATTACTCCTTGATCAAAGTCATTGTTCTTCACCATCTCAATCTTCTTAACATTCCTTGGGAGACTTTCATTGCTCATGAGATGTTCAAAGGTCCACAGATCCCTTCACCAGTGCATCAAGAAGAAGGTGGGCCTTCTAGCCATGGGGAAATAAGGGAAGAAGTCAAGGAAACCAAAACTGTTGAGGTGCCAGTGTACTTAACATATCAGAGAGGCACAAGGAGACTTTTTGCAGTTGCTAGGCAAGTTTTTTCTCCACAAGGTGTGGAAGGGGCTTTGTCTTCTACATCGACAAAACCGGTACAGGTTGAACAGTTGAGCAAAGGCAAGGAAAAAGTGTAGGAGGAAGATATTGGTGATGAGGAGGAAAGAGATTTTGACTTGATTGAGCATGAGGAGCCACAGCAACACTATACTCATCATGGAGTTGGCATCATTGACTTGGAGGCTCAGGATAAAAAAACTATCAAAGACATCATCATACAAGAAAGGGAGGCTCAAATACAAGCTTTGGCAGACAACTTAGAGAGATCCAGGTTCATCATGAGCTGTTCGGAACAGGAAAACAAACAGTTGAGTGACAAGAAAGTCCTCATGGAGCTAGAAATGATCAAAGAAAACAGGCAAATGGCCAAAGAGGCTCATGTCACATTGACTCTTATTGAGCAAGAGATTGAAAATGATAGGGAAACTTGGCTTGAGAGGGTCAACATACATCTTGAAGGACTTATTGAGAAGGCCAACAGGGATAATAAAATGCTCCAGCACATGGCCTACCATTACATGACCCGCAACAAAATTTGTAATATGAGGATTAGAAAGTTAAAGGCTAGGCTAAGGAGAGCTTTGAAAGGAAAAAAGGAGCAAGATAGGTTGAAGATGTTGGTTGAAGCCTCCCTAGCCCATCAAAGTAGCTGATGGTGGTGTTCCATGCTAAATTTGAGCAAATTTTGAGAAGTTTTTGCAATTTTGAAAATTTTGAAATTCACAACACAGAAATTTTGCCGAGAAGCGGCGCTGCGCTTTTTCCTGGGGAATCCATTGGAGAAAATTTTGATATTTTTGGATTTAGGATGATGAGGACATGCACCCTGGAACTTTTTAGAAGTTTTGGAGCAAATCTGGGTCACCAAAAGGTCCAAAAACTACCAAAAAATAACCTCTCTACCTCTTTTTGGACACACAGAAGCAATCTTGGGAGATTCAAGTTTTAAGGGGTAAAATGACCTCCAAATTCAAAAATTCTAGGTGTTCAGAAACTAGACTTGAAGACCTTTCCAATGAGCTATCATGGGCTCAATTTGGTTAAGGGGAAGGCCTCCAAAATCAGGTGAAAAGTGGCGATGCGCTTAGGACCAGTGGCGTTGTGCTTATGACCATTTTGCTCAAAAAACCAAAATTCGCCTGTTTTGACTGTGAATTTGATTTCTCTCTCCTCATGGATGATTTCACTGATTTAATTGATGACATGGCATGTAAATTTAATGGTAAAATAGTGTTTTAGGGTATATTCATTAGTTAGAGGTGGTTTTGAGGCAAATGAATCAGTTTCCCTACTTTTAGAGGCAAGTTGTTTGACTGCCTATATTCCTGGTCCTTGTTTGGAAATGGTTGAAACAGCTCCTCTTCTCATGGTTTCGACCCCTGATGGTTAGGATGATGGATTTAAATTTCTATATTATGTATTTTCTTTCTCATTTGCAAGGGTTGGATTCAGCTGGATGCTCATGTACTGAACACTTATCATTTTGTAGCAGTTTTGGCAGGAAGCTAATAAAGTTGCAGCTATTTTTATGGGATTCCTATGGTATGGCCTTTAGCATGTGTTTCTTCTTATGTTAATTTTTTCACATGTTATTTATGTATGCCTCTTTCATGTAATCTCTTCTGATTAGATGTTTTCAAGTCAAATAGGTGGAATACATTAGGTTTTAATGCTCTGCCTTGGGAAAACACCAGTATTTTATGTTTTCATCTGTTTAGGAAGGATTCTTGACTTGCTCAAGCCCTTCTTAGCTCCTCACCATTCTAGCCTTTCACCCCATCAAGCTTTAAGGTGCTAAAGATCATACCTACCTTGCCCCATAGAATCCCCTGCTATTTTACCTTATTTTCCCAGACCCAAAATTGCCCAGCTCCTCCTCATCTGGAAAAAACACCAACAAAATCAATCAAAACCATTGAGCTACTATACCTAGCATAAAATCTTGTTCCTAATCCAGTCATATTGACTGAGATTCATAAGGAGAGAGCCCTCTCCTGGCCTGGTAGGGCTAGCTACCAAGTTAAGATTGGTTTGTGGTTACCCTAGAATTGCCTCCCTTTAACCTGAGGTCAGTCTAGGCAATAACATAGTGGTGAACATACTGGGGAAGAAAGACTAATCACCCCAGTAATATCTTTCAATCAAATTCTTGAACTTCGGATGATGAGTTTTAGAATTTGCTAGGCTGAAACAGAAAGTTGTAAAGAAAAAATTCTGAAATTTGAACACATTGTCTTCGAGAAGGTACACGACGTCCAATCCTGATTTGAATCCTCCCCCTATATTTGAAAATCCTACTCTCATTCTGAGAATACACAGACAAGAAATTTCAGTAAGCCCTAGACCTATTTTCAGATCCAATTCTTGTCCCAGCGAATGGTTGTTTATTGAAGATCTCCCTTTTGATGAGTATTTTGATCTTTCTTTGTTTGAAACCAAATCTAAAACTGCACTTGATAATACAGTTCTAAATCCAGAATTTGTTGCAAATCTTGAAAAAGAAAGGGCAAACAGATCAATTGATGAATATATCTTAAATTCTCTTCAATCATCCATCATAGCTGCCAATATCCCTGAGCTTTTAGAATCGGCATCTGCTACTCTCGGTTCATTAGTATTCCCATCAAGTTTCGAAGTCCATTCTCAACCTCAGTTTATACCTACCCTTCCCCTTCAACCTATCATATCTGATCAAAAACCTATCACCCCTACTCCTCCATCAACCACTCCATTAAACCCAAGTAGTCCAACCATTGTTTCAAATCCACCTCGAGTCATGGTTGCCCGATATGCACCACTCGTTCTGCCTCAGAATTTGGATGATGTGCTCGCTGATTACCAAATTAAGATACCTCTTTTTAATGCCACTCAAAGCATTACAGTGCAGCAACATGTTGACAGAATGAATGACTTCTTCGACCTACATGAGGTAGATGAAGAAAATGTGACCATGAGGTTATTTGTGCAAAGTTTTGGAGGTGAGGTTCGTAAATGGTTCTGAGCTTTACAAGCAGCCTCTATTAACACCTTGTCGGTTCTGCATAGACAATTCTTAGACCGGTGGGAGGTAAAGAAGAACCCACTCCAAATTTTATCTGAGTATGAAAATATCAAAAGGAATGTGGGTGAAAGTGTGCAATATTATTGTGTGTTCAACTCAGTTTATAATTCTATTCTGGCTGATGTTAAACCACTGATGGGGTTAGCATTGCTCAAATTTCCAGACGGTTTCGATGCTGATATGGCATATCAGTTACGAGAAAGAGATCCAACCACACTTGAAGATATGCAGAAGAACGTTGTAAGTGTTGAAGCAAATTTGCTGGCCAAGAGAGCGAGAATGAAATCTGAAAAGAAGGTGACTATAAAGGAAGAAGCATCGACCTCAGATGTTAAGGCAGATAATTTGCTTCGGAAAATTGAGAAGATGTTTGACCGGTTGACGATTGCAGATAAACCTGAAACATCAATCAAGAATCCAAACTTCAGAGGACATGTTATGAAACCATCTCAAGAAAAGATAGAAAAGATAGATCAACGCCTTATAATTTAGCCTCTTCGAGGGGGCAACCTCCTTTACATTACATAAATGAACAATTCTTGGATGATACAAATGACAAAACCTCCTTTCTATATATAGGAGTCTAAGGAGTCACAATATAATCCAGCCGACCTAACAATAATAATATAAAGCCACAAAAATAACAATAGAGGGATTCTATGGGGCACAGAAATAACAATATGGGGGTAATAGGGGCACAACAATATAAATAAGGGGTATAACTACAATAGTAATGGGGTAATCACTAGTATTATAGGGACCCAACATGCCCCTCTCCTTCAAAAAAGTGTTGTCCTCAATGCTTGAGTAGTTCTGGATACTTCTGCATAAAATTCTCATCCTCCCATGTGGAATCTTTAGCAGATAAGTTCTTCCACTTGATAAGATACTCTGAAATTGATCGATTTCGTAGCTGTCGAGTTCTTGTTTCTGTGACTGCTTCCGGTTCCAATATAATTTTTCCTTCCTCGTCAAGTTCTGGCAATATTGTTTGAATTGGGAGCTTTTCACCTATAACCTTCTTTAAACATGAAACATGGAAAACTGGGTGCAATCGAGAAGCTGCAGGAAGCTCTAATTTGTATGCCATAGTACCAATCTTTTGCAACACCTTGTATGGACCATAATACTTTGGTGATAATTTATTATCCTTCTTAGCTTGCTTTAGGGACATTTGCTTATATGGTTGTAGCCGTAGGAATACCCAATCACCTACATCAAAACTTCTTTCACTGCGATGTTGATATGCCTGTTGTTTCATTCTATTTTGTGCCAACACGAGGTTATCCTTTAAGAGTTGGAGGACTTGTTGTTGATGTTCGATGTGATGTTCCACTGCCTGAACCTTAGAATTTTCTCTTAAATATGATGTGATGGATGGTGGTTGATACCCATAAAGTGCCATAAATGGGGTCATTTTTGTTGCTGTATGGAAGGAAGTGTTATACCACCATTCAGCCAGAGGCAACCATTTGACCCATTGTGTCTGTTTATCAGATACAAAGCAACGAAGATATCCTTCCAAACATTTTTTTACTATCTCAGTTTGCCCATCAGATTGAGCTATGAGCTATGAGCTAACTGAGTACCAAGACAAGAAAATAATTCTGTCCAAAAATTTCCAGTGAAAATGGGATCTCTGTCACTTACAATAATCTTTGGGTTTCCATGTAGCTTTTGAACTGTTTCCATAAATGCAGTAGAAATTGTACTGGCTTTAAATGGATGTGATAATGCACAAAAGTGTGCATACTTGGTAAGTCTGTCAACTACCACCATGATGACACTCTTTCCCTCAGACTTGGGTAAACCTGTGATAAAATCCATTGAAACCTCCTCCCAACGTTGGCTTGGAATGGATAAAGGTTGTAATAGACCCGGTGTCTTAATTGTTTCAACTTTATTTTGCTGGCAAACCAAACATTCCGCCACAAACTTTTGAATATCTGATTTAAGGCCATCCCAAAAAAATTCCTTCTTAACCCTGTGGTAAGTTTTTAAAAATCCTGAGTGCCCTCCTAAGGGAGAAGTGTGCAATTCCATAAGAATCTTTTGTTTTAGCTGGGAATTCTTACAGAGGTATAAGTGATCTTTGTACCATAACGAATCATTTTTCCAGCTAAATGTATCAGAAGTATTGGAATCTTGTTGTAGCTTTCGAATAAGTGCCCACACTTCTTCGTCATTCTTCAATTCTTCCCTTGCTTCGTTTATCCAATCTGGTTGGATAATAGAAATGGCACACAACACTGCTTCCACATCCTCATCATTTCTTGAGAGTGCATCTGCCACCACATTTTGCTTCCCTTTTTTGTAGATGATTTCAAAGTCATAACCCAACATCTTTGTGACCCACTTTTGTTGCTCTTCAGAGGATAATCTTTGTTCTAAAAAGTATTTAAGGCTATCATGATCCGTTTTTACCTTGAAGTGTCTTCCCATTAGGTAGGGTCGCCATTTCTTAAGTGCATGGAGTATTGCCAACATTTCCTTCTCATAAATAGCTTTGCTTAAAAACTTTCCCTTGATTGGACGACTTTCAAAAGCAATGGGTCTTTCATCTTGCATTAGAACAGCACCAATTCCATTTCCTGAAGCATCACATTCCACAATAAAGGTTTTTGTGAAGTCCGGTGTAGCTAAGACCGGTGCTTGGCACATTGCCTCTTTAAGATGTTCAAAGGCCTTTGTTGCTTCCGGAGTCCATGAAAATGAATCTTTCTTCAATAATGTTGTTAGAGGTGCTGCTATTCTCCCATAATTCTTAACAAACTTGCGATAATACCCTGTCAACCCAAGAAATCCTCGCAGATGCTTTATGGATGTGGGGATTTTCCATTCCTTAATGGCTTTAATTTTGCTAGGGTCTACCTTAACTCCTTCATGAGATACAATATGACCCAAATATTCCACCTCCTGGACTCCAAAGAAACATTTGGATCTTTTTGCATATAATTGTTTCTCCTCTGATAGTTGTAGCACCCTTTCAACATGTTCAACATGATCCTTCCAAGACTTGCTGTAGATTAGTATATCATCAAAAAATACTAACACAAATTTTCTAAGGAATGGTTTGAAAATTGAATTCATCAAACCTTGAAATGTTGAAGGTGCATTGGTAAATCCAAAAGGCATGACCAAAAATTCATAATGACCCTCATGAGTTCTAAATGTCGTTTTCGGAATGTCTTCAATCTTCATTCTGATTTGATGATATCCTGAACGAAGATCCAACTTGGTGAAGTAAATTGATCCATGCAATTCATCCAGTAATTCATCAATAACAGGAATGGGGAACTTATCTTTAATAGTGAGCTTGTTGAGCTCCCTATCATCCGGACACATGCGCCATGATCCATCCTTCTTGTGCACCAATACTACTGGAGCTGAGAAAGAACTTTGACTCGGTTGAATTATACCAGCCTCTAGCATTTCTACAACCATACGTTCAATTTCACTTTTTTGGACATAGGGATATCTGTACGGCTTGATGTTTGGAGGAACACTTCCTGGAATCAGATGAATAGCATGATCATGATCACGCATAGGTGGGAGACCCTTGGGAGTCTCAAATGCCTTGGAATGATTGTCCAAGACTTTTTGGAGATCTGGAGAAATAGATGATTCCAATGTGGAAACATCTAGCGAGCATAATTATGCAATTACACCTCTTTGCTCCTTTTTTAGAAGCTTTGTCATACCATGAGAGCTGATTATCTTTCCTGGTTTCCCTGCAATACCCCTTAATTCAACTTCCTTTCCTTCCGTAGAAAATTTGATGAAAAGTTCTTGAAAATTAAAAGCTATTATACCCAAGGATTGTAGCCAATGGACTCCTAGTACAACATCTGCACCTCCCATTGGAATGGAAAGCATTGGGCTAGTCAATACATATTCTCCCATGGATAGCTTGATATTATGGCACTTTCCAGAGCAATTTATTGTTCCTCCATTTGCAATCATCACTTGACACTCTGGTGCTGGATATAAGAAGCAATTCAATTCTTTTGCCACCCTACAATGAATAAAATTGTGGGTGCTTCCTGAATCAATCAACATTATTACCTTTTTCTTCTTGATTTGTCCTTCTATCTTGATGGTTTGAGGAGTGGTAATGTTATAGACATTTTTGTGCCTTGCATCACTGAGCATGAAATGTCAATAATTAAGGGATCCAAAGTCCCTAAACATGTTGTTCCAACCCCTAGAGGAACAAGGCCAGCAAACCACAGCAATTCACAAAAGTTCTCCACCTGAAAACACTCAAAAACAGGCCATTTCTGGATCATGTCAACTGCTCCACTGAGCATCTGCGCTGAATGTCAACTGCTCCACTGTCTACCTGCATTGAATGTCAACTGCAAAGAAGGCTACCTGCGCTGAGCGTAACTGGACAAGCGGCAGGCTCATTTCTCAAGGTGTCAATGCCTAGGAAGCTTCCAAAATGACACTTGGGTCAAGGAATTCGACTGGTGATGAGTAAGAGGTTCCAAATCTCCAAGTGGAAGCAAGAACCTCCAAGTGGACTCAAGAACTGAAGTGGGAGAGGACACTAGTCACTTCTCAAGCTGACTCATCCTCTTCCCAAAACTCCTATATATAGATCTCTCTCCATGAGGTCAGGGAGGCTGGAATATGGTGATTGAAAGGAATTGTTGTTGGTTTGTGGTTAGAACATTGGGTGCTTATGCTTTGAAAGGGGCTGAAGAAGGAATTCCATTCTGCTGGGAAGGAGATGCTGGGTTGGAACCCTATGGGTTATATCTCTTCCTGAACCTTGTTTATCAATCAATAAAGCTTCTTGGTTCTTTCCTATATGCTGGTGTTTATTGTATGATTTGCATTAGTGTATTTGATTTACTTCTAATCCTGAATCATTTATGAATATGTATATTTGCCTTTGTGTTGTATCCTTCTCTTGTCGCAAGTAGCTGTTCTCTTGTCACAGGTGGTTGTTCTCTTGTGATCTCGTGGGAATCAAGTAGTTGTTCTCTTGAGCAAGCGAGGAGGCGAGTAGCTGTGGACACACAAAGAGGAGAGGATCTAGATTGAGGGACAACCGGAAGATAACGGTAAGTCTACCAATCTCCTCTCTTTCATATTTCATAAAGGAAGAAACCGAAGTAGCTGTATTCGTTTGTTGCTAAGGTACTGTCACACCTTAGGTGGATAGGATCGTCCTGCATAGGCATTTTTCCCCACAACAAATTGGCGACTCCGCTGGGGACATTTGTTTTAGTCATTTTGTTTGTGTTTACATCATTGTTTACTTCATAGACTCAACGGCAACAATCGAACTGCTTTGCAAAGTAGAATGTTGCTGCCTTGATCCTTCACTGGATTTTTGTCTATGATCTCAACAATGGACTCACAAATGACTTGATGATCCTTTGTGATAGTCTTTAGTACCCTCTCAAAGCATCCCTTTGTTTATACCTTGCTTGTGTTTCTGATTTGGCCTGAAACAGTTGATTTTTGAGCATTTTATGACCCGGAACCCAAGAGAAACGAGAGTTTCTCCTTCAGCGCGACTGCTGTGAAGGCATTTTGCATTTCAGCGCAGGTCCCGTGAAGGCTACCTGCACTGAATGTCAAAACCACAGTGTTGAGGTTGCGCTGAACCAGTTTTGCCTTGTGCAGCTGGGGTTCCTTGCTGTCTTTTGCCCTGTTTTGATCTCTGTTTTTTGCAGCCTTTAACCAGCATAGGTACCAGTCTGATAACCCCTTTTCTTTGCTTGAATTCCGCCTCATTTTTGTACAAAAAGACTGTAAGTGTTTTTATGTGTTTGTGGCGTCATTTACAGTTTTCCTTTGCATGAGCGAAATAGTCATCCTGTAGCCCTTGATTCAGATCTGATTGATTGATTGATTGTGATCTTAGGAGAGAGTTCATTGGCTGTTTGCAGTTTGATTATACATTTGCTTTTGCTTATCGGTTTGAATTTGTCACTTTTAAGTGTCGAAACAAGTATTTCTTTCGAAAAGTCGCAAAGTGATTGTAATCTCTTCTACCCTTGCTGATTTTGGAAAAAGTAAACTTGTTTATTTCAGTCATTTAAAAGCAAATTCAAAATTGTACAAAAAGCTTTCTTTGTAGGCATTTATACTAAGAAAGTGGAAAACAAACACCTGCATTGTGCATTTTCATTTTGATAAGTTTGCATGTGTGATTTAGGAAGAGTGCATTAGAGTGTGCTGATTGCTCTTTGAGAAAAGATAGTCGCTCTCTTTTCCCTTAGTAGCTAGGATTTTCAAAGTTGAAAGATTATAAAGCTTGCTTATCATCTTAGACTGCATTTAGGAATTGTACCATACATCTCGTGGTGATCCTGAAAGACAAACTTTAAAAAGATCAACTTAAAATAAACTGAATGAACCTAACAACGCTTTGCAACATAACGCACAACATAGAGGTCTAGGTAGAGACGTGTTCCGGCGTCATTAAACCTAGTGACTGTCGATCTCGGGGAAGGTGGGTGATTCCTCCTGAGGGACGATAGCGCTAATACGGACTTGTGCTCCCACATACCGTCGCGTATATATTGGGAGACCCCTATAGGCATATATCCTTTATCCTTAGGAAGCCGTGTCGGCCGCCCTACTGATCGCAATGCAGTGAACACAGCATTCACGAAGATCGACCACCCGTACCGTAAAACGTATTCTGTGGTTTTGCGAAAAGTTTGGCACACCCTCTACCTAGATCTCCAGAACAGTTTCTTTTGGCCTTTTTCAGACTCTATAACAGAAAAAGTCCACCCGAGCATTTGTCACTTCGGGCTCGTTAAAACATCGAAGGAGACTAGAGTCATCTTTAGCTTTTTCTCGACTCTTTAAAACTGAAAAAGCAAGTTGTGTCTAAAGCGTCGTTAACAATTTATTTTAAACGGAACAATCACCCTTTATTCCTGCGTTGATCTACGAAGTTAGTCTACCTTCATCACAAAGTTCTTGTAGAATCGATAGGAAAACTTTTGGATAGACTAAATATGTCTAAACAACCGTCGACATCCAGGACTGTGTCATCCGACACAGCAGCGGCAGAGCCTCCTGCTTCTACTCCAACGATGTTCGCTGGTATACCATCTGTCCCGGCAAATTGTCAACAACAAGCTGGAGTCCAATCAGAGACTGTTTCGACAACATGGTTAGTTCCTATTTCTTCATCCGGATTATCATCTGGTATTTCTTATGTTGAAACTCAACAACTTGATCCAATGTGTCTTCAAAGGCCAATATACCCTTTAAGCACTGGATTGCCACCATATGGAGGGCAGTATGCCTTTTCATTGTTCCCCCCGGAGAACAACCATATGGGAGTTTACAACAAAGTTCAGGTCAAACTGGAATTACATCCAGCGGATGGGTACCAATACTGCCTCAGCAACCAAGGGTTGCATATTCAATGCAACCACTCCACCCTGTGTCGAATGTTGCCACTATACCTGATATGTTAATTGCATCGCAAGTACAAGCGCTACCTGTTGTATGTCAACCCCAAGTTTCTCAGGTTGCCATAGAACAGCCTCTTGTCTCGACAACTCAATCACAACCTCCGGTTAGTGCCTCCTTATCTGGAGCGACTCAGGCTCAAACAAGTACTATGACTCCTCATCTTGGTCAATCATCCAGTATTGGACAACAGCAAATGGTCCAACAACCGGAGCTGGTTCAAACTCAACAACCGCAATTCCAGCAATCATATCAAGCACCCGAGCAACAAGTCTTTGTAAGTAATGGGCAACCGTATAATAACGGTTGTGCCCATCAAACTTGTCAAATTTTCCAGCATCAAATACATTATGCTGGTATGCAAAGACCCACTGCTCAGGCGATTCCATCTTATCCTGGGTATGCTCCGCCTAACCTAAATCAACAGTTGCCCTTTGTAGAAACTCTAGAATTACCAGATCTAAACCGGCTGACGAATGATCCAATTGCTTATGCCCCTTGGTGGCCAGCGATTCCGCATAAACTTCCATCGGACATTCCTAAATTCAATGGAAATCCAGGTGAAGACCCATCGAATCACGTCATGACTTTTCATCTGTGGTGTTCGTCGAACACCCTGAACGATGATTCGATAAGGCTTCGCCTTTTTCAGAGGACATTGACGGGTCCAGCGGCTAAATGGTATATTGAATTACCTAGAGCCTCTTTCGACAATTTCAGTTCCCTAGCCACGACTTTCTTAACCCATTTTCAATTACCGATAAGGTATGAAACTGGAACGGAAATCTTAACCAACTTCAAGCAGACGACGGCCACACATATATCCGATCATATACATGAGTGGCGTCGTCGTCGCAGGATGGTAAAGACTTACGTTCCAGATCAGCTGTTAGCTGAATGGTTTATAAAGTCATTACTTCCTGCCATAACGGAAGATGTGGCCAAGGGGGGAGTCGTAACGGAGGAGCAAGTTATTGCTCGTGCACAATATCTAGACTTAGTATATACTCAGTCCGGCACGCTCTATGATAAAATACCTGACGCCCCTAGACCGGAATTTTCAATTCCTCCTCCTCCTAAATCAAATAGTGACTCTCATGTCGGCGATGGCGTGATTGGCGCAACAGACATGAAATCGACAAAGGCTATATCTAAAAAGGCCCGTATGATTTCAGGTCAAAATGAAAATGAGGAAATTCTTGCCTCGGAAGTAAGTGTCGTGTCGGACGACAAGGGCAAACGACTGAAGCAACCAGGGGGCAAGAAGAAAAAGAAAGGGAGAAAAGGGAAACCCCCTACGGGGTGTCATATATGCGATGAGGATCATTGGATAGCAGATTGTCCATGCAAAGCTTAGCTTAAAAGATTCTTTAAGAGTTCGAAAACCTCAGCTGTGTTGACTGATCCGTTTCCAAGCCCGAGAACCGAACTGGTTGATAATCAAAATGCTTCCCGATCCCAAGTGCTTATGTTGTCTGTATCAAAGCAGCAAAATGATGCTTTGACGAGGAATAAGGATTACAGGAATCCAAAGCTGTCGAACAACAAGGCTAATGAAAAACCTAGTAGTTCGACAACAACTTTGACCGAAGTTGTGCCACCCATCGTCCCTGAGCCAATGATAAAGTCGCAAAAGGGAGCAGTACACAAATCGACATTTAATCCTTGTGCAAAAATAGCATAGATAGAGGACCTGGCCCGATCGCCGTCCGTTATGTCGACACTTGAGGTACCGCAAAATTGCTTCTCCCAAGAGCAAGCTTTATTATCAGCAATAGGTGGAATTGACCCAATGGATTCCAGTCTTGTGGCCTTTGATCATAAAGGATATGACCCTCAGTTACCAGCTCAACTAGCTTTCCTTATTCAAGTGAAAGCCCTCAACAAAACTGTTCATCGAACAATTATTGATGAGGGGGCATCTACATGCATTATGTCGATGAGTTGCTGAAAAACTTTAGGATCTCCAACCTTGTCGAGGTCTGCGACGACGTTAAAAGCATTCGACGGAATGACATATACCCCATATGGTATACTACAATACTTGAAAGTTGAACTGGAGGGAAAAACGGTAGAAATAGATGTTGAAGTCATCGATGGGAATCTTGATTACAACATCCTACTAGGAAGACCATGGATATATGCCATGGCAGCTGTTGTGTCGACCTATTTTAGGAAGATTGCATTTCCCTTCCAAGGAGGAATTACAATCGTTGACCAACAAACTTTTCTCCCCGACAGTTCACAAGTTACGGGAAGCATTCCAATGATCCATGGAAGGAATCATTCGCTCCAAAATATCGGAGTAGGTCTCCTAAAAGACCCTGCCTTAATGGGTACTTTTGCCCTACCGCCTCCGAGTAATCTGGCGGAAGTGGCCACAGTGGAATATGAAACCTTCTACATCTAATGGATTTGGACGCCGAGGACGGTTCTTATCTTGTGTCAACCTCATTAAAAAATGAAACAAATCCCCTTTCTCAAAGGTAAACCTTCATTCCAACCACTGAGTTGAATGCAATGAAGCTTGGGGGGCATACACCTCGATTTGCGTTATTATGATGGGGGCATGCAAACTTATCATCGAGTAGTTTTACCGCGGAATTTATGCTTGTTAAAAAATAGAATAGCGAGATCCGAGCAGTTTTAGCACATAGTTCATGCTCGTTAAAAAATAAACATAAGATTGAGCAGTGTTTTGGCGCATTCAAGCTCGTTAAAAAATGAACCCATCTCGGTAAATAACCATTGTATATGTAACCTGATCAACCATAAAAGCCTTGGTCGTGTTTGTGCACCGTCACCTCCACTTTTCATTTGGTCGATCATTTACCTCCATATGATTGTTTACCCATTTTGAGGAACAGCTGCGAAGAGTGATTTCACCTAGCCATCCTTGTGACACTGCCGTGATTGGAAAATTCCAACCTGTACCTGGAATCAGCTGCTAACCCTGTTCATCACTCGTTCCTCAAAAGACGAGTCTTCTTTAAGCTCTTTTCAACTGACTCGTAAAATATGAAAAGATTGCCGAGTTTTGGCCTTCGAGCTCGTTAAACGACCAGAAGTGCTATCCCTCCTCTAGATTTTAATCTTTTTGGACCTGAGGGATTATTGCACAAAAAGATCGAGCGCTTGTTTTGTTCGGCTCGTTAAAACTATCGAAAACTCATCCCTTCTGTATTGTTTTATACTTTTTCGGACTTAAGGGATTAGATGACGAAAAAGGAATTGTGGAGTTAACTTTATGTACCTTTTCAGACTCTCTAAAAATGAAAAGGGCCGAGTTTTCCTTGTCGTTAGACTCGTTAAAATCACTAAATAGCGACAAACTTGTCTTTAGACGAGAACGAGTTTCACTATCGCTAGGCTCGTTAAAACATAGCGATGGGCTTGCCCGAAGGGCAGGTTATAGAACAAGCATATGTTATCCTCCTCAAGCTTGACAAAAATAAAGAGGTACTGGTCAGCAATGACTGGGGAAAAATTGGGAAAAATCAAGAAGTCTTTGATGGTAGCAGGTCGCTCTTGAACATGACACTTTTCCTCCATACCACATTGGGTTGGGTTGTTTCATTCACCGGTCACATCACCATGGTCTTTGCCACACCATCCATACTTGGGGTAATGCTACCAATCCATCGCATCAGTGTCACCACATGTTCAAGAGAAGTCGTTCAGAAAGAGTCAACCAGGTCCCATCCACTGCCATACATTATCCTTCATCCATTCATGACCGCCACCCTGAATCATATGTCACAGATTGTTTTCACCTCCACTAAAATCATTAGCTCCGTTCCGTGTCACTGATGTAGGATTCATTAAGGCCCTCCTTTGACGGATCGCTTCTTGTCGACATCAGCTCATTATCCAAGAAGTTGATCTAGGAACAACCCCTTCAGTACTTTGAAGCTTGCATGCCTCAATGGCAAGTTTCTCACTTCCGGCGACAGGTATACATCAATGACCTTCGACCAGAAGATTTTGCGTGGTGTTCGACGCCAAGTCCTTTATTCACACCACGTGAATTGTACTGCAGTACCTTGAGGGTCATTATCATTATCGGTGATTCCTCTCGCGCTTGTTAACGGTTTACATCATTGACCGGTAATCAAGCGATGTCTTTCCATGTTCGACTTCAGCGCAAATTCTCACATGGATCGACTTGTACTTAGTGTGAAGATCGAACGAGTTTGAAGACCCCGGATCTAGTTTCATCCATCCGGGATGCGATATATATCCAGGAAAATAAAGACATTTGACATGTACATCATTGCAGCAGATGATCATCCTACTCAAAGGATGATAGTTTCGCCATAATTATCAGTCTACCATCAGACGATCGTCTGTTCTATGTACGAAAATGTATTTATAAAGCTGAGCATGGGAATGCCCGCCTCAGCTAGATCATGAAAGCATAATGAATCATAATGTATTGTATTGTATCTTATTACAGGTCTCCTCCCAACAAATGGATGAACTTCGGACTCCCCTGGATAAAGCATTTCACCCGATAAACGGCCTCATACTTTAGGGGGCAACTGTTATAGACATTTTTGTGCCTTGCATCACTGAACATGAAATGTCAATAATTAAGGGATCCAAAGTCCCTAAACATGTTGTTCCTACCCCTAGAGGAACAAGGCCAGCAAACCACGGCAATTCACAAAAGTTCTCCACCTGAAAACACTCAAAAACAAGCCATTTATGGATCATGTCAACTGCTCCACTGAGCATCTACGCTGAATGTCAACTGCTCCATTGTCTACCTGCGTTGAATGTCAACTGTAAAGAAGGCTACCTGCGCTGAGCGTAACTGGACAAGTGGCAGGCTCATTTCTCAAGGTGTCAATGCCCAGGAAGCTTCCAAAATGACACTTGGGTCAAGGAATTCGACTGGTGATGAGTAAGAGGTTCCAAATCTCCAAGTGGAAGCAAGAACCTCCAAGTGGACTCAAGAACTGAAGTGGGAGAGGACACTAGTCACTTCTCAATCTGACTCATCCTCTTCCCAAAACTCCTATATATAGATCTCTCTCCATGAGGTCAGGGAGGCTGGAATATGGTGATTGCAAGGAATTGTTGTTGGTTTGTGGTTGGAACATTGGGTGCTTATGCTTTGAAAGGGGCTAAAGAATGAATTCCATTCCGCTGGGAAGGAGATGCTGGGTTGGAACCCTATGGGTTGTATCTCTTCCTGAACCTTGTTTATCAATCAATAAAGCTTCTTGGTTCTTTCCTATATGCTGGTGTTTATTGTATGATTTGCATTAGTGTATTTGATTTACTTCTAATCCTGAATCATTTATGAATATGTATATTTGCCTTTGTGTTGTATCCTTCTCTTGTCTTAAGTAGTTGTTCTCTTGTGATCTCGTGGGAATCAAGTAGTTGTTCTCTTGAGCAAGCGAGGAGGCAAGTAGCTGTGGACACACAAAGAGGAGAGGATCTAGATCGAGGGACAACCGGAAGATAACGGTAAGTCTACCAATCTCCTCTCTTTCATATCTCATAAAGGAAGAAACCGAAGTAGCTGTATTCATTTGTTGCTAAGGTACTGTCACACCTTAGGTGGATAGGATCATCCTGAATAGGCATTTTTCCCCACAACAGGTAATTCCCTCCAATGCATTACAAGATATGGTCGGATTTATTTGTTCTTCATCTAGGCTTTGTTCCTGGGGTATATCTTCTTCTTTTGACCTTTCTTTCTCCTCTTCTTCTTCCTCTTCACACTCTATGTAGAATAATTTCTTCTCAGCACACTTATGACCTTTAGTGTATTTTCTATCACAACTGTAACAAAGCCCTTTTGCTCTTTTTTCTTCCAATTGTTGTGGTGTCAACCTTATAGATTGTGGAAGACTAGGGGCAACAACACTTCCGTCTTTATAGTTGTGAGTGGTATGCTTCCTCGTTGCCATAATTTTGCTTTCCATTTTTCTTGCTAACCTAAATGCCTTCTCTAATGAATCAGGTTCCCAAAGGCGAACATCATGTTGGATATTATCCTTTAAAACCCTATGAACACATCAATCCTATGCTCCTCTAGAATATCTTTTACCCTTATGTTCAATTTTTGGAACTCCTCAATGTGCTCCATTACTGAACCCTTTTGTTTGAGACTTATCAATTGGCTAAAAAAAGGGTTGCTTTTTGTATCTTCATAATGTGCTATCAATTCTTCCGTAAAAATTGCCCAAGTGATAAATTTTTTACGAGAGCAAAGCCAGTGATACCATATAAATTGATTTGGTTCCAAATATACAGTTGCCATGCGTACCTTTTATGCGTTTTGCACATTATTGAGATCGAAGAATTGCTCCATCCGTAATATCCATGTGGCGGGATCCTTGCCATCAAACTTTCTCATATCGATTTTTGGAATATGGTGATTCTTCGATCCAACATTAGCATCTATGGAATCGTGATTAACATTTCTTTTGTTCTCATCATGAGTTTCCTTTACTACCTTTTCACCATTAGTGACCCTTTCTTGTAGCAACTTCTTCAATTCTTCCATGTCTGTCTTCAAATCTATCTTCAAATCTGCCACGTCTCTCTTCAAATTTGTCTTCGAATCATCCATCTTAGCTTTCATGCCCTTTATCTTAGATTCCATTCCATTTATCTTAGATTCCACGCCACTTATCTTAGCTTCTGTTAGCTTTTGTGAGCGTGACATTTGTTGCACTTGTTCTTGTAATTTTGATATATCATGTAGCATTTCTTCCTCTTCTTCGTGAGTCATGCTAGAGCTTTCAGGTTCCTTACTAGGTGTTTGCATTTTCTTTCCTCGAGGCATCAGTTACTGATAATAATGCTTTACTATGCCCTTTGAATTTTGTTAAACCAAGCTTACACAAAAATTTTAAAAAAAAACTACACACCTTTTTTCACTTTATAAAAGCCTGATATTGAATCTGATGTATCTCTGTAATTTTGAATCATCCAGTTCTGAAATTGCTACCTATAGTAGCCTTCTGTGTCCTCTTTCCAATGCCACAAGTCTGAGCCAAATTGGATTCTCCAAGGAAGAGTTATGTGAAATCTCCCACAGTGACTTGCTTTTAGAATGGTTCAGTAGAGCGAACTTGTACAACATGCCATGAGTCACTGTTTCAACCTTTAAATCTGAAACACGCACACAAGAAACTAAAGTCCGTCCTCTTTCTGTACCTTCTTACGAAATTTCAATCCGATCCCCAGAGAGAAAGTTATGACGATTTTCCCCAGGTCACCTATTTTGAATGTAATTCAGGAGTCTGCAAAAAGACCAACTTCCTCAGATCATATCTCCGCAAATATCATGTTAAAAGCTCTGAAATTTGGACCCAAGGTTCAACGCGATTTCTTCTCAAATGGGTTTTTTTCTGCGACTTCTGAAACTTCACAGAAAAAAGTTATAGAGAAAATTCCACGATGACCTGTTTGGAGCAGCGAAACCCTAGAATCCAAAGCTTTGATACCAAATGTTATGAAACCAGCTCAAGAAAAGATAGAAAAGATAGATCAACGCCTTAGAATTCAGCGTCTTAGAGGGGGTAACCTCCTTTACATTACATAAATGAACAATTCTTGGATGATACAAATGACAAAATCTCCTTTCTATATAGGAGTCTAAGGAGTCACAATATAATCCAGCCGACCTAACAATAATAATATAAAGCCACAAAAATAACAATAGAGGGATTCTATGGGGCACAAAAATAACAATATGGGGGTAATAGGGGCACAACAATATAAATAAGGGGTATAACTACAATAGTAATGGGGTAATCACTAGTATTATAGGGACCCAACAGGACAGCAGCAGCCCCAATTCAGGATTAAACAAAGGGAGCAAAAGGCACAAGATCAGTCATCACAACAGCAGCAGGTCAGAACTCCTTTGCAGCAAAACTATGTGCACAGAATAGAGGATGAAGATGATGATGATCCGGTGGTTGAGGCAAATCATTTCTTCACTGTTGATGGTTTGCCCATTTTTCTGACAGAAGATGAAGAATATTCGGAGGTTCTAGATACCCAAAGGGATGAAGATTACATACTAGCAAATGAGGCAGTTTTGGAGGATGAGTCAGATGATTATCAACGAGGATATATGAATGCATTGACAGCACAGCAGAAACAATATTCATTGTGAAGCAGAGATGTACCAGTCAGTCCAATTCAAAAGAGAAAGGAAGCACAATCCAAAAATGACTCCACAAACATTCAGAAGAAAGGGAAAGAGCCTGTTGATCCGACTTCCAGCAAAGGACCATCAGCAAATAGCGTTGCAAACGAGAAGAAAAATCAGCAAAGTGCAGCAAAAGAAAGAGCAGAAAAGAAGGACCTTCCTGTCAAAGAGGTAGAGAAATTTTTAGCTTTTAGTTTAGAAAATGAAATTGTTAAATTAAAAGTTTCAATTCCTTTGACTGAGTTGGTTAGGAACAACAGTTATAAACACTAGGTGTCCAAAATTTTGCATATGGATCCTTTATCTGATATGGTCAATGTAGAAGATGATCACCCTAAGCTCATTTTTGGCCCCGCCTTAGAAGGTTAGTATGAAGATATTGAAGTTCCTCCATTTTATATAAGCATTAGACTACACGAGTATGTTCTCCATAATGCCATGTTCGACTCTGGAGCTTCTCATAATCTGATGCCAAAACCCATTATGGAGAAGTTGGGCCTTGACATTACTTGAAAATATCATGACCTGTGTTAGAGCCTAGATTTTCCTCAAGCTGAAAAGGCAAGGTTCTAGGTCCACATCAAACCATGCTCAGCCTCGTAGCTAGCCCTACGAGGACAGGAGAGGGCTCTCTCCGGGTCGATCTCAGCAAAAGACAAGCGATGGGGCTCGAGATGACTGAAATAAAAGCTAATCTTAGGCTAGGTATGAAGTACAAGGGTTTGATTTGAGTTTTTGAGGGTTTTGTGTTGGAAACAGGGAAAGGAAAATTGGGCTCGGGGATGAGGCACAATTTCTGCAAAGTTCTGATTGGGGCAAGGAAGGCAATTGTTTTGATGCTTTAAAGTGAATGAATGGATAGATCAGACTGGTGAGGTGCTAAGGAGAGCAAGAGAGTTTCAAGAATTCTCCTTAAATAGGTGAAAACATGGAAATTTAAACAAATTCAAAGGCAGAGCATAGCAGTTAATGGATTCTACCTTAATCCTCATTTGTTCAAATTCAGAAGAAGAGACAGGAAAATGATAACATAACACTAATGAACTTACAATTACTTGGAGAAGAACACCATCAAAACATAAAGCCACATGGATCCCAAACAGTGCTACAAAACCCTGGTCTTTCCTTAGCCAACCCTGAAAATGACTTAGGAATTACATGATATAGACTAGCCCAACCCATTCCCTTGCCTCTAGGGGTCTAGCTCATCATTCTAGGAGTTTTTTGAACCAATTCTAAACAAGGAACTGAAAACTAGGTAGTCAAACAACTTACCCCTATATGCTAGGAAACTGATTCATTCACTCACATTTCACCTTTTGGTGAATGAATCTTCTAGAACAAGTAAAAATGTGCCAATATTACATCATGGTTGTCAAATTACATCATGAAAAGTCAAGAATAACTTCAAGAAGCAAAACTGGTCAAAACTGGGCGAATTACTGAGCTGAACAGTGAAAAACAAGCCAAAATTCTCTATGCGTCGCGCCAAAATCTGTATGCATCACGCCATTTTTGGGCTGATTTTGAGGCACTTCTTGAAGTCCAAATTGAGCCCAAGTGTACTTTTTAGAAATCCCTACCTGTCTACTTTCCAACCCAAGTGGAATTTCTGAATTTGGATGTCATTTGCCCCTCCAAAACTGCAATCTCCCAGGACTACTTCTTGTGTGTCAAAATAGGGGCAGTGAGGTCATTTTTTGAGTGTTTTTGACCTCCTGAGAACTTAAAACTTGCCAAAACTTCTTGGCCATGCACCAAAAGTCATGATTTTTCATGCCAAATCCAAAAATGTAAACTTTTTGCAGTTTGGAGCTCCCTAGCAAAAGCGTGCGCCAGGTGGCGCGGCACATAGGGAGAAAAACCTTGTTTTTTGTGCAAAAAAATTCCAAAATGAAAAAATTGCTCCAAATTTCTTGAAATTTGGACTAAAGGTGCCTCATCAAGCATCATGCTCACCAAAGAGGCTTTGGCCAAGATTCAGAGTCCATCCTCCCTTTTATGGCGTTTTAGTGCCCTCTTGGTGCATGCAGTTTCAGTTGTAGAGTCATTGTCTTGGTCATAAAATGTATCAGTGCCCGCCTCCATGGTGTTGAAAGTCTATGCCAAGTGTATGTTTGGTTTGTTGAGAATGAGAAATGAGAACTTGGTTTCTTGTTTCAATGCCAAATGTGTTCCAAAGGGAAATGAGGGACTGTGGCAAAAATGGGATAGTGGGAACAATGAAGTCTTGCCAAGTGGTAGTTTGCCCTTTGACGATTTGACAAACTTTGGAGGAGGGGACAACCACTGAATGTTGGAGTAACTTGGGATTTTAAAAATGATATGGGGAAATAGGAATGATAGGGAATGATGTGACTTAGGGATAGGAAAAACGGGCTTAGGAGTGAATGAGGGAGCTTTAGGGATAACAGCTAGGGTTTGGGAAAGTGGGAGTTTAGGAATATAGGGTTAGTGAATTTAGGGATATGGGGATGAAACTAGAAAATGAATGTGGTAAAAAAAGAGTGTGGAATTGAGGGAATTGAATTTGGCAACAAAACACCAACTACAAACCCTAAGCACTTGTTTGTGAGCACAAAATGCAAGGTATTAGGGTTTGAATTTTCTTTTACACAACCACCATAAATTGCATGAAAAACTCCTTCACTAGCAAGGAAGAGGGCTTAAAATACTTGCACACTAGAAGAGTTGAGTGATTTTATAAATTTGAGGGATTTTTTGAGATAAATCAGGCTTTTTAGCCCAATGCGCCACACCAGTGTAAATTTACACTGGAAATCACTGCCCAATGCGTCATGCCTTCCCAATGCGCCACGCCTTTTTCCAGGTGACTTTTGGAGGCCTTCCCAGTGTCCAAATTGGGTTCAGGATAGCTCATTGGAAAGGTATTTGAGTCTACTTTCCAACCCAACAAGGATTTTTCAATTTGGAGTTAATTTTCCTTGTCAAAAATCAAATCTCCCAAGACTGGTCAAAATGTGCCAAATGAGGCTGCCTCAAGGCAGAGTGCTGTTGCAGTCAACTTTTGAATGTCTTCCTCAACTCCAAATTGAGATCATGATAGCTCATTGGAAATATATTTGTGTCTAGTTATCATTTGACTCATCAAGAAAGTCATTTGGCCAACCAAGCTAGGAGAAAAATTGATTTTTCCAATGTCACTTCAGAGGTGCATCAATTCTCTCGAGGCAATTGTATTTTTGACATTTCTCTAAAACCATGACACCTGTGTAAAAAGTGAAGGAGGTTTTTCTTCCTTGGCCTGTTTTGGAAAAAAACCTCTCTCAGTTTTTCCAAATTCATCTTTCCTTGCTCAGAAACATCATTTGAGTAAAACCTACCCCGATGTGTGGAACAAGAGATTTGTCGAAATGAAGCGAAATGAAGGGGATAGGGAGCTTCTAAATTCTTGAGGAAATTTTGGGAAGTAGGGAGGGATGTTAGGAAGTAGGGGAAAGTGTAATATCTGAAATTGAGTGAGGGGAAGGGGTCCAAAAAGGCAAAACACAGGCCTAGCCTAGAAAATAGGGTTTGTAGCAAGAAACTAGGGTTTGTGTAAAAATGAGGAATTTGGGGGATCTCAGTGATGGGAAATGTTTAATAAGGTACATTAAGGATAAGGGAAGGTGGATGAACATCAAGATACAAGTTTTGCTGATGATTTGACCGTCCAAGAGAAATTGCCTTCAAAACCCTAGGAGAGGGAAATGACCTTACCTAGGCGTAACTGAAGCATGAACAAGGTGTAAAATGACCCATTCAAACCTGACATGATGATGACAACCCTCTGAATGATGGTAGACTCGGCTGAATAGTGACATAGACCGACATTTGGAAAACTTTGAAAGGAGTGAAAGCAAACCCTAGACCTGATGCCTAGTGAGCAAATTTTACTTGAAGACTCACTAAAATGATAAAATTTGACCTTGATACCTTAAAATCACTTTGTAAGAGCATGTTTGATCACTGGAGGAAGGCTAGAAAGACTGACACTAAAAACCTGTACTCTTTTGATTCTGGTAGGGTCTGTTGTATTGGTCTTATCAAAGACTTGGTGGTATCTTTAGACCAAATTCCAACCAAGAATGTTCTGATGGATGTGGTTGTTGCTGACATTCCACCACGGTTTGGTATGCTTTTGTCCAGATCGTGGGGTGCAAAACTTAAAGGAACTTTACAACTTGATTTCTCTTATGCTACCATTCCCGTGTTTGGCCAATTGAGAAAACTATATAGGGAGAAGAAAATGAAATACATGATTACTAGCAAGGAGAAACCACTTAATCATCCAATTAATGTTGTACATACAGATTTAGAATCATTTGTACTATATTCAGATAGTGGTTTGAATGATGTTGATAGTCAGTTAGTTGAAGTAGAAGATGTTTTGGAGATTTCAGAAAATTTTAGAGCAGCCCTTGATCAAGAAAGACAGAAAATAGCAAGTTCTTCCGAGCAATCCACATACCAGCAGCAACAAAAAGACAGTGAACAGTAGAAAAATGAAGAGATCAGTCAAGGTAAGGAAGAGAAGGAAATAGAATTTCAGCATCTAGAAGAAGAGGCAGGTCTTTGGAGCATGGATTTTGACAGAGCCGTGGGTAAGGATGGTGCTGGTATAGGGATTTGGATTCGGAGCCCTGCTTTCCAGCCTAAAAAATTCCCCAGTAATGTTAGAGTATGTTCTTACAAATTGGCTTATGATTGCTCTAACAATGAAGCGGAATATGAAGCTTCGATTGCAGGTCTAAAAATTTTGAAGAAGTTGAATTCAAAGAGGATTTCAGTCTATGGAGATTCAGAGCTGGTAATCAAGCAAAGCACCCGCAGATGAGAGCCTACAGAAATACAGTCCTAGACATCTTGCGAATGTTTCTTGATTATACTTTGACAGTTGTACCCCGGACTCAGAATATTATTGCAGATTCACTCGCCACTGCTGCAAGTAATTTGAAGATCCCAATGAACTCCAGCAACAAGTTTGAAATTCATGTCAAACATCGACCTGTTGTTCCGGACAATTTAAGGTATTGGCAAGTGTTTTGGGATGATAATGAAATCAATACCTTTTTGCAGAATGAAGGAAATTACAAGGATGCTTCCATAGATGATGACTATGTGATGTGGGAGCATGTGACTCAGAGGGGAAAATCTTCCAAATTATTCCAAAAATCCAAAAAAAATTACAGGCAAGGGAGTGGGGTCCTTTAGCCTGCGCTTTCTATGTTTTCTTAGTTAAAAATAGAATAAATCTAGCAATAAATCATGCTATTTGTAACAGAGCTTTTCAAGCTTTAAATCACCTGTAAATCATGCTTTTCTTTGTATTGGATAAGGACGAGAGGGCCTATCCTTAGTTATAAATAAAATGGCAGCAAAGCTCTCATCAGACAGAGGAGAGGGGCGAGTGCCTTAGTTTTACTTTGGGAATTTTTATTCTCTCGATGTCTCTTATTTAATGACTCTGTAAATTGCTTGCATAGTTTATTTTATGGTGCCTTAATATTGTTGAACGATTCTGATTCCTCACGCTATAATACTGGTTATTAATGAAGGTTCCTTTCCTTTCATTCACGGTTATAATGCTTTGACCCTTATTTTATTGTGGCGCATATATATAGTCTGGTTATAGCGAGAATTATTGTAATTTTTCATTAAGTAGCGGAGACTCTGTTGGGAATTCATAGCCGAAGGCACAGACCCATATCGGGCAAGACCATATCAGCATTAAAAGGGGTTTTACTTCACTGTTCGTTGGTTGTATGCGGTTCAATAAGCCTTCCGTCTGAGCAGAGAATTAGTGTGGTCAAGAGCGAGTTCCGGATTTGAGAACAAATCCTTATAAATTGCATATATATATATCGTAGAGTCCAGCTGAATAATAAATCTGGAACTGACATGATATAAATTGGAATCGCTATATATCGCTAGATCCACTATCGCGGAGGCAGCAAAGTTGTGATTTACAACGACCAGCGAAAAGCGGAACCGGCGAAGTATAAACCAGTGATTATAGTTGTATCGGGTCCGGAGGTAGAAGACCATTGTTGAGCGATCGTCGATTCGGTTATACATCGGCCAACCTCAATTTAAGTGCGGAATATATATAAAGCAATGTGGATTTGGTTATGCTTCGGCTAGTCCAATTGAAGTGTGGATATATGTAAAGCGATATATACACATATACCGACCGAGAATAGCATAGGGAGCAGAGGATATATATATATATATATATATATATATATATATATATATATATATATATATTGTTGTCGGTCCACGATAGGCGAGTCTTGCCAATCGTAAGTTATATTATATGTTGCATGTGCATATAGATCCGTGGTATATATATTGTATATGTAATCCACCAAAAGAGATATCGCTTTTAAAGTGTCTCCAAGAGCCAAAATTAATCAGTAAAGCATGATATTGGGACTTTGGAAATGAAACATCAGTTTAATGACTGATGCGCCCAGTCCAAAGGAAAAGGAAATTGACGAAGGCATAGAAGAACTCACTGACAGATTGAGGAAACTGACTCTAACGCCTACACCCACGCCATCATTATGATATCGATGAACCAGAGATTAAGGTGAACCAAATGGAGATATTGCAGCTGAAAGACAACATTATTCCTAAAGGTCTCATACCTTTAGAAGAACTTTTTGATCAAGATGATGTGGCTAGAAAGCCGAGCTTGGTGCCTACAGATAAAGGTGTTGAGGATGTCAATCTTGGAACAGCAGATAAGCCCAAGTTTGTGAAATTGTCCAAAGCATTGTCTCCCAAGGTAAAGACTAAATATATTAGATTTTTATCTAAATTTTCTGATGTGTTTGCTTGGGATTATTCAGATCTAAAGGTGTATGACAAAGATATAATTCAGCACACAATTCCCATCAAGCCAAATCAGAAGTTGAGAAGAATCAACCCAAATTTGTTGCCTTCTATTGAAAAAGAGGTAAACGGATTATTCAAAGCTGGTATAATTGTCCCCATCATATTTTCTGATTGGATTTTGAATCTAGTTCCGATACGAAAGAAGAACGGAGAAATAAGATTGTGTATCGATTTCTGGAATCTTAACAAGGTATCTTTGAAGGACAATTACCCACTTCCGAAGATGGATCATATCCTGTAAAGAGTGGTTGGAGCATCGCGCATGTCACTACTAGATGGATATTCAGGTTATAATCATATTCTGGTGAATGAAAATGATCAAGAAAAAAAGGCATTCACCACACGTTGGGGAACTTTTCATTATGCTAAAATGCCATTCAGTTTGGAGAATGTTGGAGCCACATTTCAGCGAGCAATGGACATCGCTTTTGCCAATGAAAAGGATGTATTTCTGGTTGTATATTTAGATGATTTGACAGTGTTTTCAGGGTCCGATGATGAGCATCTACACCATTTAAATATTGTGTTTCAAAGATGTAGGAAGTTCGGGATATATCTTAATCCAAAGAAAAGTCTCTTCGCCATGGATGAAGGAAATCTGCTTGGTCACATTTTCTAGAAAGAAGGCATTTGCATTGATCCTTCAAGAGTGGAGGCAATTCAGCAAATATATTTTCCCTGGAACAAGAAGGAGATACAAGATTTTAATGGTAACATGAATTTCTTACGCAGATTCGTACCTAATCTAGCTGAGCATTTGAGAGAAGTAACTAATATGTTGAAAAAGGACAACATGGTAAAATGTACGGAGGATGCCATGAAGTCATTTAATCTGGTAAAGTATGCTTTATCTACAGTCTCGGTCTTGATTAGCCCTGATTATACTCAAGATTTCATCATATTTTCATTTTCATCCGAGCATATCATGGTTGTAGTATTGATGCAAAAGAGAGATCAGCTGGAGAAGCCCATTGCCTTTTTCAACAAGACCATTAGAGATGTTGCCTTGCTGTACAATATAATTGAAAAATAGGATCTTTATCTTATCAAAGCTTCGAAGGATTTAGAGTGTATATTCTACACTCACACATCATAGCATACCCTAATGCAGCAGTAAAGGATGTGCTGATACAAACTGATTTGGAAGGAAGGCGAGGAAAGTGGATAGCAACGATGTTGGAATATGATCTGGAGATTAAACCCACAAAGCTGATCAAAGGACAAGGCTTGGCGAGATCAATGGCTGAATCAAATCTTCATGCTTTAGATATCAATCTCATCGTAGCCATGTTAGAAGATGAAGAATAAGGCTCTCTCATTCAAGTGTCTGAAATATTTCTTCAGTCACCATGGTATTCAGACATCGTGTATGTACTTCAACACCTTTCGCCACCTCCAAGAATGACAAAGAACAAAGGTAGATCACTCAAACTCAAGGCTGCAAAATTTTGCATTCTAAATAATGCCCTCTATTGGAATGATCCGGGAGGTGTGTTACTTAATTGTTTGGTTGAAGACGAAGCTCAACATGTGATGTATGACTTTCACAAAGGTGATTGTGGTGGTCATTTGTTCTAGAAGACAACGGCAAATAAAGTATTGAGAGCGGGTTATTATTGGCCGACTCTATTTTTAGATATTTACAAAACAGTCATGAGCTGTCATGAATGTCAGCTCTTTCAAGGGAAAAGAAAATTGTTGCCTCTTCCTCTAAACCCTGTTGAAGTCAATGCACCATTTCAGCAGTGGGGACTCGATTTCATCAGGGAAATCCATCCAACATCGTCGGTGCAGCACAAATGGATCCTAACAGCAATCGATTACTTTACCAAGTGGATTGAAGCAATTCCGACCAGACAAGCCACAGATACGGTAATCATCCAATTTCTAGAGTCAAATATTTTATCTCATTTCGGTTGTCCTAGTAAAATCATCACAGATAATGCAGTCACATTCAAATCAAAAAGGATGATCGAATTTTGCAGCAAGTATAACATTACTTTGGGTCATTCTATAGCATATTACCCGCAAGGAATTGGTTTGGTTGAATCATCAAATAAGTCTTTGGTGAACATCATCAAAAAGATGCTGGAAACTAATAAGAAAAGTTGGCATAAGAAGTTGGTTAATGCCTTGTGGGCTGATAGAGTGAGCCATAAGAGATCCATAGGTATGTCTCCATTTGAATTAGTTTATGGCATTGACACATTTTTTCCAACATCTCTTGCAGTTCCGTTTATGAGACTGTTACAGGAGGCTGGCAGTGAAGAAGATGACTTTCAGCGAAGAATCAATCAGATAATTCATCTACAGCAAACAAGGGATGAAGCTTTCCAAAACACTTTCAGATTGTAGGAAAAGATCAAGAAAATCTATGATCAGAAAACTAAAGCAAACAAATTTTAGCTAGAGGATGTAGTGTTGTGGTGGGATGCTCGGAATGAGGACTAAGGAAAGCACGATAAGTTTGAAAACTTATGGAAAGGACCCTATAAAATTGCAGCATACAGAGGACAAAATGCCTTTTTTCTTAAGGAGATGGATGGTCAAGATTGTCCAGGAGGGCCAGTTAATGGTAGGCTCCTGAAGCACTACTACTTTTGAGGTGATTTCTGAAATCATTATATGATCATTGTACATACCATTTTCCCTTTCATTGCAAGATTTCTAGGTACAGATTCATTTCAGCTTGCGGCCAAAGGTGAAGGCTATAAATTTTGAATGATATATATGTGTAAAGTTTACTGGTTCTAGTTGAGTTTCTAGTCACAGTTTGATTCATGAGTCACTTTCAGTTTGCATAGTGTCAGTTTTCAGTTTTTGAAGAGTTCTGACTTTGTTGCCCAATGGATAAGGATACTAGGTCTACGGTGTTCTTGGCACCTCCAAGGAGCTACCATCCCCATTGGAGCCAATGTTAGTGTCAGTGTTGTTAGCGCTTGAGATTTCACCCTAGGCTGAGGAAAGTAAACCTTCAAGGCTACATCAAACCATTTCACCTCGTAGCTAGCCCTACGAGGTATGAGAAGGCTCTCTCGGGTCAGATTCGATAGATCTTTCAATATGATTAGGCTGACCAATTAATAATAAAGATTTTAGGCTAGTAAATTGATAGGGGGTTTGGATTTAATGATTTTTGGGGTTTTTTTAATGGAATGACGGGGCTTTTCTGGGCTACATGGGCAAAATCACAGCTTCAAACAGAAAAATATAATGACTACACAGGTTATCAACTGAGGCAAGGTAGGCATGCAATTTAACACCAAATCTGGTTTCAAATGGGATGGCAAGACTGGTGAGGAGCTAAGGAGGGCAGACAATAACTCTGAATCCTCCTTAAACAGTAGAAAACATCGAATGCGAACAAACTTATAGGAGGAGCATATAATACTATGAATTCCTACCTAATCACTTCATTTGTTCAGCTTGAAAGGGTCATGAAATGAAATGGAACATAACTGATTACATATGAGACAAAGGGAAAAACTTATGCTAAATCAACATACCACATGAATCTCAGCAAACAGAGCTGTGAAATTCCATTAAATTCTCTGTCATAAAACTGTACAATAAAAAGCTCTCTGCTTCTCCAGCAGCTCCCAGCGCTCAGAAAAAACTCTCCCTCCTTCCCTCTCTACCTTTTTTATTACAAAATCATTATTTTTATAAACTATTCTAAAACAAAACAACAGATTGACCCACAATCTGGGCGCTGTTTGAAACTGAAATTACAAAAAATTCGAAAAGAAAACAGCCTTCTATCATAAAACAGTACCATGTCCCTAAAAATCCTCTGATTGACTAATCAAAATATAAATGCTGGAGCGCATCTCTTTTTGGTTTCTGCGGTCTTGAAATAGGAAATTAGTTCCTATTTTTCTGTTTGCGGTTGATATCTTTGTGGCGTGAATGAGGACCTGGATTTGGTGCCTAAAAATACCACATGAAATTTGACGGTGGCAAAATGTGCTACAAGTACAGAATCACAAACATGCCACGCGGCATACTCATGATACAGTTTGCTTGAATGACAAAGGCAGCCATATAGAGCGCAGATCTTGTTGAAGCATTGATTAAAGTCTGGGAAATAGGAATCGAATCCTATTTTGTTGTTCTGGCACCGTTTGAATAGCGGTGGCATTACACGTTTACCCTTGGCACTCTTCTGCTTCTCGTAAGAATCTAGTAACTTTTGGTGTGTAAACAGCATCAAAAACAAGATCGTATGCCACCTGGAGCTCCACATCAACATAGTCGGCATCCAATTCTATAGCCAAACGAAGTACATCAAGGCGTGTTGCTTCATCAATACTCCAACGCTGCCGTTCTACCGAGATTACAGCAGGAGGAACAAATAATGCAGGCCTTCGAATTGGTTTTGGAATTATCATCATAACGATATCTAATGTGAATTTTTAACACAGATGGCAGTAATTATTTCAATTGAACAAGTTTTGATGGAAAGGATATGGATTTACATCTGTACAATACGTATATCCTCTGTCTTTAACGCCAATATTGAGCCCATCTATGAATTGTCTCCACCATTTCGGGGAATAAGGCGCTGACACTCTCATTGATAAGGGTCTGGAAGAACTGTATTGCATCCGCATCATCCAAAGAAGAGTCTTCATCATCAACAGGTTCAGTGGACACATCTAAAAAGCTATCCAGGCCACAAATTTGTCGTGCTTGCTTATCTGCTTCTTCTATAAGGTTTAGCTCCTTCAGCAATTCATCAATCTGGAGTTTGACAGACTTTCTTTTCCGACCTGAATTTCTGAGGTCCTCATGGTTTCCCCTTAATGGTATCAATATATTCTAGCTCTTTACGGGGAATTAGCAGGCCACTACAGATATCACCCTTAGGACAGACAGACACAATCGACTTCAGCTCTGCCCCTTCTGTTGCTTAGTTCTGATGATACTTTTAGAGAGGCATCAAGCCCTTTAATTCTATCCAGCAATCCTGGAACTTGAAGCAAAGGACTATGAAGTTTCTGAGGACTCGGATGTTTATAAATAAGACGCATATCAATTCCTAATGTATAGGCGGCATGTGCAACAGATATTGAAGTCCCGCCAAGTAAAAAGAAATCATCATGACTCAAAACCTTGTCAACCATAAGAACTCTTCTGAAAACCTCTCTTATAATACGGATAGCTGTATCATTTAAATGGATAGCATCAGAATCTCTTTCTGTTTCCAAAACAGAAGGTTCGACCTCAGGCAATGCTGCAATAAAATGAAACCTGTAAGGGATCATTACAACAGGTAACCTTTCCTCTAACCAGCTCCTCAATGAAGCATGCAAGCCGTTTCCATTGTCTGCATTCAAGTGGCCATCGGACTTCTCTTTCCTATTAGAACCATACATAAAAGATTGATCAGTTCCTTTCATGACAATGTAAGCTATGATATGGATGTTGTCCTGTTTACCAACACGAAAAGAAACTGCAGCATCTGCTACATCAGGGTGTTTCCTCAAAATGTATTCTATCTCTTCAATTACAACCCGTTGCCCATTAATTTTCACCACACGGTCTTTTCTTCCAACAAATACAAAATTACCATCGTTAAGCTTTCTTGCAAAGTCACCAGTTTTAAAGTACATTGTATCTTTACCTACATAATCTGAAAGGATGCAGCGATATGCGCAATTTCCATTCAAATTGACAAACTTTGAAAAATCACCTGAAGCATCATTTAAATATTTCACTGCAAGACATTTACCCCCAACCCAAATTTCTCCCTCATTCTGCGACAATTCTAAAGGGTCCGTAAGCAGAGAAGAAAATCCAAAGTAAATGTAACATCTGAAGGAGACATATTCCCTCCATTTTCATGTATAACATGCGTAAGGACTTGCAATGCCTCCACTGCCATCTTATTTCTGCCACCATTACTCATAGCATCTTTCAGAATGATTGAATTACTCCAAGCTGCTTCATGGCAAGACTCTATAATCCTTCGAAGAAAACTGACCATCGTAACAAGAGATGATGATTTGAATTGTGTTTGTGCTTTTGCAGAGATAGGAGCTGAGGAAGCTGCTCCCTTTTGAAGAGCTGGAGATAAATTACATAATCTGAAAAACAACATTAATGATTTCTTCTTCAAAACCCTGTTTTGAAGAAGAATCAATCTCTGATATAAGACAGAGTCTAACAAGTGTCATCATAGTGCCATCAGTGATCGAAATCTACTCTTTTGCATTTCATAGTAGGAGTCCCATATTGATGAGTTTGCATTCCATTAGGTCATGGATTCACTGATGGTAGGGTTTAATTCCAATTTTTCCCTCATGATCTGTACTTGTTGATCCTCTTTCATATTTCAGTCATGGCTCATGATTTACTCTGCAGTTTATTTCATTAGGTCTTAGAGTTTGGTCTCATTAGGTTGTAGGGTTCCACCATGGTCAAATCCAGTTATTACATGCAAATAGTGATCAGCAAGGACATGAGGAGGCCAATAATGATTGGTAAAGTCATAATTTATTAGTTTGAGAGCTGAATGTAGTTCTCACCTCAAAACTTGTTTTGAGGTGAAAACAAAGTATTATTGGTTTTATCTTCATTTATGATGTAATTTTATCTTCTCATATGTAATATTTGTTCCCCGTTGCTTCTCAACATCTTGTGATGTTGTCAAGTACCTGCTACTACCAAAAATCAAGTCATCTTGAGCATCAATCCACCTGCAAGAGCAAAAGAAAACAAACATGGAAAACAGAGTATTTAAAAAGACAAATAGACATTACAAAAGTGGGTTTTTCAAAAGAAAAAATTAAAAAGGGAGTTCATATATAAACTCATTCTCTTTTATTTTCATGCCATTGTGTCATTTTGCAAATCAAAGGAGCCAAGGAGAGAAGAAAATTCATTTTTCTAAGGGTTCTTAAGCAAAACAGGGGTGGCGCTGCACTTAGGGAGAAAAGCGTTGCGCTTCTGGAAATTTGCCCCGGTGCTGTGCTACTAGGAAGTGGCGCTACGCTTACAACCCGGCGTTGTGCTCCTGGGTTTTTCTCACCGTTCAAATTTCAACGGGCACGCTTACAGACCGACGCTGCGCTCCTAGGTGGTGGCGCTGCGCGTAGGCCAGCCAAGCCCAAAAATGCTCCCAGCTTCCAATTTTTGCTAAATTTCCTCCTATTTAACACTTGCCAAGCAAGTATCATTGCTCCTCTTGTCTTTTTAGTCTGCATAAGTGAAGAATTACATGGTTTTTCTCCCTCAAATATAAAACCCTAATCTCCACTATAAAACCCTAGTTTTTTATTCTTCTTATCACTCGCCTCATAAACTCAACCCTTATCTCTTCCACTATCATCACCTCCTACTACCCATTTATTACTCCATAAACCCTCTCCCTCTTATGCTTTATCCATAGCTTCTCTTACATCCATTCCTCCAAGCCATTTCACATACCACTTATCCCATACCATTGTAAAATTTGTGCAAGCTAAGAGAGTCAACTAAATCATGCATAGAGGTAGTGATTTTTAGTATGAGGAGACAGCCAATGATAGTTCTGTAGAAAGACATAGGCAGAGAAAGCCTCACAAGGGAGGGAAAATTATAAGGGAGGAGCCCACCAGTCTAAGAGAATTACAGGCTTGCCCACTTGTTGTTTCTTGTTTCAGACACCAAGCATGTTTTGAATTCTATGAACTAGTGGAAAGAGTTCAGTTTCACCATGAGTTGGCCAGAGTTTTTGTGGCTCATTTACATAACAATGAGGTGACACTTGCCGAAGTAACCTTCACAATATCACCAGCTGTCATTTCAAAGGCCACTAGAATCCCTAATATTGGTGAGAAATGGTACAAGGGTCAGGACCTTGATGAGGATTATTACGAGCCTTACATCAAGCCTCAATACAGAAACCAGGTGAATAGGCTTTTCCCATTCAAATTTTTTGAGAGCAGGTATGTTCCTTTGATTAGGATTATCATCAATTATTTCACTTGTGAAGGCAGATTCTCTTGGTTGTATGCTTACCATATTAGACTCCTCATGCACTTCACCAGGGTCAAGATGATGAATCTCCCATATTTCGTGTTTAGAAATATTGACAAAATAGCTTAGTGCAGAAAAATCCATACCCTCAGCAATTGAACAACATCTATCATTACTCCTTGATCAAAACCATTGTTCTTCACCATCTCAGTCTTCTTAACATTCCTTGGGAGACTTTCATTGCTCATGAGATGTTCAAAGGTCCATAGATCCCTTCACCAGTGCATCAAGAAGAAGGTGGGCCTTCTAGCCATGGGGAAACAAGGGAAGAGGTCAAGGAAACCAAAATTGTTGAGGTGCCAGTGTACTTAACATATCAGAGAGGCACAAGGAGACTTTTTTCAGCTGCTAGGCAAGTGTTTGCTCCACAAGGCGTGGAAGGGACCTTGCCTTCATCATCAATCCACAGGAAAATGTTTGTTAGGTAAATTTGACTCAGGATAGAGTCAAAGTTGACCAGGTTAAACAGTGATTGTTTTGGGGCACATGGTATTGTGCACCCATGGTTTTTTGCCTATGGTATTGCATGTAAAGGAGCCTATAAAAGGGTGGGAAGACTTCATTGTAATGCAAGGCCTAGAGGTGAGCGGTGAAGGCTCACTTGGTCGGATTGGCCAGGGTTTTGGCCAATGCTAATGAGATCTTATTAGGTTGGGTTTTTCCCCGGATTTGGGGTTTTCCCGAATAAACATTTGTGTTTATGTGTTTATGGTTGTTGCTACTTATTTTAATATTTGTTCCTCTCAGTAATTATTTATGTTATGCGGTAAATTTCTTAACAACTGGTATCAGAGCCAAAGGTCTCGAGGTCGAAACACACCTGGCTCACATTGAGGGGGGAGATTGTTGTGCTCCCCATTAATGGCGGAGTTGATCCAACGCTCCCATGTGTTTCATGGCATGTGCTTAAATCTAGAAATGTGTTTGTTTACTAACACCTGTGGGTTTTGGTGTAACGGCAATCGTGACTCCAACAACTGGTATCGGAGCCAGATATTGGCTTCAAATGGATTCTTTGATGCCAAGGGTTTATAGTGCTTGATGAGATCAACGCAGCCTTTTTTTTACAAATCTGGGTCTGGAAAATAATGGTGGAACAATCGTACGCGGAAGAATCTCGAGGATAATGTGCAGAAGATAGTGTCGTAACTGCCAGGGATCGCAGTGAATTTGCGATAGTTATCAGTTTGGAACATGATGATGAATTGTTCGAGATTCAGGCGGCTTCGAAAATTGTTCGTTTTCTGCTACATGAGGGCACCGGTGCTGGAATCTATGAGGTTCTCGTCGGGCTTGCAGTTGGAGCGGTTTGATAGAAGTTTTTGAGAAAATCAAATTGAGAGAGGATGGATCAGAATCTCAGCAGCAATAAAAATAAAAATAAAAAAATAAAAATAAAATAAAAAATAAAAAATTATTGCATGTAAATGGGCATACTACTGTAAGACCTAGTAAGGCATGTGTACCCCTCGGTGATCACCGGTAAAGTCTGGGTTAGACCTAGGTGATAGGGGGGGATGTCGGGTTAACAATACCCCGGGTAAAAACTTTGAGGGGGGTAAGAGCTAGAGTGAGCGAGATTGTCTCACTTAGCAGGTTTGGCTGGAGTTAGTCAAGGAACACCAAGTCAAGTTTAAGGGGGGAATTGTTATGTAAATTTGACTCGGGATAGAGTCAAAGTTGACCAGGTTAAACAGTGATGGTTTTGGGGCACATGGTATTGTGCACCCATGGTTTTTTGCCTATGGTATTGCATGTAATGGAACCTATAAAAGGCTGGGAAGACTTCATTGTAAGGCAAGACCTGGAGGTGAGCAGTGAAGGCTCACTTGGTCAAATTAGCCAGGGTTTTGGCCAATGCTAATGAGATCTTATTAGGTTTGGTTTTTCCCCGGATTTGAGGTTTTCCCAGATAAACATTTGTGTTTATGTGTTTATGGTTGTTGCTGGTTATTTTTATATTTATTCCTCTCAGTAATTATTTATGTTATACTGTAAATTTCTTAACAATGTTATCTCCACAAGGTGTGGAAGGGGCTTTGCCTTCTACATCAACAAAACAGGTACAGGTTGAATAGTTGAGCAAAGGTAAGGAAAAAGTGCAGGAGGAAAGAGATTTTGACTTGATTGAGCATGAGGAGCCACAACAGCACTATACTCATCATGGAGTTGGCATCATTGACTTGGAGGATCAGGATGAAAAATTATCAAAGACATCATCATACAAGAAAGGGAAGCTCAAATACAAGCTTTGGCGAACAACTTAGAGAGAGCCAAGTTCATCATCAGATATTTGGAACAGGAAAACAAATAGTTGAGTGACAAGCAAGTCCTCATGGAGCTGGAAATGATCAAAGCAAATAGGCAAATGGCCAAAGAGGCTCATGTCACATTGACTCCTATTGAGCAAGAGATTAAAAATGATAGGGAAACTTGGCTTGAGAGGTTCAACATAAATCTTGAAGGACTTATTGAGAAGGCCAACAGGGATAAGAAAATTCTCTAGCACATGGCCTACCATTACATGACTCGTAGCAAAATTTGTAATATGAGGATTAGAAAGTTAAAGGCTAGGCTAAGGAGAGCTTTGAAAGGCAAAAAGGAGTAAGGTAGGTTGAAGATGTTAGCTGAAGCCTCCCTACCACATCAAAGCAGCTGATGGTGGTGTTCCATGCCAAATTTGGGTAAATTTTGAGAAGTTTTTGCAATTTTGAAAATTTTGAAATTCGAAACACAGAAATTCTGCCCAGCTGCGCTTTTTCCTAGGGCATCCATTGGAGAAAAGGTTGATATTTTTCGATTCAGGATGATGAGGACATGCACCCTAGAAATTTTCAGAAGTTTTGGAGCATATCTGGGTCACCAAAAGGTCCAAAAACTACCAAAAAATGACCTCTCTGCCTCTTTTTGGACACACAGAAGTAATATTGGGAGATTCAAGTTTTGAGAAGGCAAATGACCTCCAAATTCAAAAATTCTAGGTGTTCCAGAAATTAGACTTGAATAACTTTCCAATGAGCTATCATAAGCTCAATTTGGTTAAGGCGAAGGCCTCCAAAATCAGGTGGAAAGTGGCACTCGCTTAGGACCAGTGGTGCTGCACTTATGACCATTTTGCTCAGAAGACCAAAATTCGCTTGTTTTGACTGTGAATTTGATTTCTCTCTCCTCATGGATGATTTCACTAATGTAATTGATTACATGGCATGTAAATGTGATGGTGAAATAGTGTTTGAGGGTAGATTCATTAGTTAGAGGTGGTTTTGAGGCAAATGAATCAGTTTCCCTACTTTTAGAGGCAAGTTATTTGATTGCCTATATTCTTGGTCCTTGTTTCGAAATGGTTGAAACAGGTCCTCTTCTCATGGTTTCGACCCCTGATGGTTAGGATGAGGGATTGCAATGTCTATATTATGTATTTGCTTTCTCATTTGCAAGGTTCGGATTTAGCTGGATGCTCATGTATTGAACACTTATCATTTTGTTGCAGTTTTGGCAAGAAGCTAATAAAGTTGCAGCTATTTTTATGGGATCCTGTGGTATGGCCTTTAGCACGTGTTTATTCTTTTGTTAATTTGTTCACATGTTATTTATGTATGCCTCTTTCATGTAATCTCTTCTGATTGGTTGTTTTCGAGTCATATAGGTGGAATACATTAGGTTTTAATGCTCTGCCTTGGGAAAACACCAGTATTTTATGTTTTCATCTATTTAGGAAGGATTCTTGACTTTCTCAAGCCATTCTTAGCTCCTCACCAGTCTAGCCTTTCACCCCATCAATATTTAAGGTGCTAAAGATCATACCTACCTTGCCCCATAGAATCCCCTGTGATTTTACCTTAGTTTCCCAGACCCAAAATTGCCCAGCTTCTCCTCATCTAGCAAAAACACCAACAAAATCAATCAAAACCCTTGAGCTACTATACCTAGCATAAACCCTTGTTCCTGATCTAGTCATCTTGATTGAGATTCATAAGGAGAGAGCCCTCTCCCGGCCTGGTAGGGCTAGCTACCAGGTTAAGCTTGGTTTGTGGTTACCCTAGAATTGCCTCCCTTCAGCCTGAGGTCAGTATGGCGATAACAGGTTGCAAGGAGATCCAACATGGAGAAGCTCAGCTTCATTAATGAGTATCCAACTAATTTTTTTAATCAACCCACTCGCAAGTAGATCCAACATTGGGCATGCCCAAACTAGTTTGGCAAGTCGAGTGTTTACTGTTTCCAAGCTTGGAAGAGAAATGGGTGAAGAGAATCCCTATAAAACTATACAACTAGTTAAGCTAGAGGTTAATTTCCTCTAAGTGAAAAAATAATCAAATCTAATAATTGCTCAAAAGGAGATGAAAGGATTTGCAATTGCCAAACTAGTGATAAAGATGCCTCAATAAATAAATGATGCCTTTAAGAAAAGGAACAAAAGCAACTTACTCAAATAAGAAAATGGATTTGGATTTGCAATAGAGCAAGATACAAACTATAAGAAAATGGAATGCTCAAAATAAATTAAAATAGTTCACAAGACTCACCTAAGTATTTTGCATGTGAAGTTTAGAGCATATGAACTACAATGCATGAAATGAAAGCAAAAAAGAGAATGAAAATGAAAGTAATTAGTGTTCATTTAATCTACTTAGTGTTTAGTGACAAAAACAAACCACTCAATCAATCACATGGAGACCTTCCACAAATGAGGAAGAGTGGGATGCCAAGGGGAAAAGGTCACCAAGCTCCCAAGAACAAGTGACTCTGTATTATATTGGTTCCCTCTTAAGAAATGTGGGATGGAAAGGAAGTTGTTTTTGGAGGAAGTTTACAAATGATCCCTGAAAAGGGAGAGATACCTCCTTCCAATAGTTAGAAGTGATTAAAAAATCAAACTAGATGTTAATTGGAAATAGTTACAAAATTTGGTTTGATCTTTCACTCAATGATAAGATCAAAACCCAACAAAACTTATAACTCCCTCTATGGATGAGAAGACAAGTCTAAATGAGTTACAAAATAGGGAATCCATGAAGAATCCTTGGAATGTAGAACCACTCTGGAAGGTACAAAGAAAGGGTCTAATAGTTAAAGAATTTGCTTGTCCTTGTTGTCCAAATCCACAAATGTTCTTTCCCTTTCAAAAGCTGCCTCAAAATCATTTCAAAATGAAGTTTTAGGTCTTCTAGTACAACTGCTAGATATCAATCCAAAAAAGGGTGAATTTGGCCACTCAAATGCAACGAAAATCAGCTTTGTTAGGTAGAGGAAATCTGCCAAGAAGCAATTTCCTTGCTACCCAATATTAGTCCAAAAGAGGAGAGACAAATCAGCTTTAAGAGACACTTGATACTTGCAAAAAAAGTTAGCAAAAGCCAATGTGAAAGAGGCCAAGCTAGCCACTTCTAGCAGAAGAAATTTGTGATTATCTGAACAGTTATTATATCCTTTAACATTGGAAAATACCTTGGAACCTTTTGCCTCCCATTAGACATAGTTGTCGATTTGTTCTTTAGGGTTCTTAACTGAATTGAGGGTGGAGGATCCAAAACTTTATCCAAGAAAAGATAAGGATGGTTTCAAGGAGATCCAACATCGAGAAGCTTAGCTTCATTAATGAGTATCCAACTAATTTTTCAAGTCAACCCACTTGCAAGTAGATCCAACATTGGGTATGCCCAAACTAATTTAGCAAGTCGAGTGTTTACCGTTTCCAGGATTGGAAAAGAAATGGGTGAAGAGGAGCCCTATAAAACTATACAACCAGTTAAGCTAGAGGTTAATTTCCTCTAAGTGCAAAAAAAATCAAATCTACTAATTGCTCAAAAGGAGATGAAAAGATTTGCAATTTCCAAACTAGTTATAAATATGCCTCGATAAATAAATGATGCCTTTAAGAAAAGGAACAAGAGCAACTTACGCAAATAAGCAAATGGATTTGGAATTGCAATAGAGCAAGATACAAACTATAAGAACATGGAATGCTCAAAATAAATTAAAATAGTTCACAAGACTCATCTAAGTATTTTGCATGTGAAGTTTAGAGCATATGAACTACAATGCATGAAATGAAAGCAAAAAAGAGAATGAAAATGAAAGTAATTAATGTTCATTTAATCTACTTAGTGTTAAGTGACAAAAAAAAAACCACTCAATCAATCACATGGAGACCTTCCGCAAATGAGGAAGAGTGGGATGCCAAGGGGAAAAGGTCACCAAGCTCCCAAGAACAAGTGCCTCTGTATTATATTGGTTCCCTCTTATGAAATGAGGGATGGAAAGGAAGTTGTTTTTGGAGGAAGTTTACAAATGATCCCTCAAAAGGGAGAGATACCTCCTTCCAATAGTTAGAAGTGATTAAAAAATTAAATTAGATGTTGATTGGAAATAGTTACAAAATTTGGTTTGATCTTTCACTCAATGATAAGATCAAAAACCAACAAAACTTAGAACTCCCTTTATGGATGATAAGAGGAATCTAAATGAGTTACAAAATAGGGAATCCATGAAGAATCCTTGGAATGTAGAACCACTCTGGAAGGTACAATGAAAGGGTCTAATAGTTAAAGAGTTTGCTTATCCTTGTTGTCCAAATCCACAAATGTTCTTTCCCTTTCAAAAGCTGCCCCAAAATCATCTCCAAATTAAGTTTTAGGTCTTCTAGTACAACTGCCAGATATCAATCCAAACAAGGGAAAATCTGGCCACTCAAATGCAATGAAAATCAGCTTTCTTAGGTAGAGGAAATCTGCCAAGAAGTAAGTTCCTTGTTGCCCAATATCAGTCCAAAAGAGGAGAGACAAATCAGCTTTAGGAGACACTTGATACCTGCAAAAAAGGTTAGCAAAAGCCAATGTGAAAGTGGCCAAGCTTACTTGGGCATCCACTAGATTAGTGATCAAACTCATTTAGAAAAAAATAACAAATTAACTATACTAAAACTTGAATAAAACTATACCCTATGGCAGCCAAGAAATGCTGGGTTAAACCAAATCTTCTTGGTTGATTTGTGGCCTTTAGGTCAGCCACTAAATAGCCTTCAAACGGCTTAAATTTCCAATGAACTTCAAGGAACATATGACAACATTCAAGCTTCAGAGGATGAAGTGCATCAAGACAACTTTTCATACAATGGAAATGATTTTATAACCTCAATGAGTTGTATGGTTCAACTCCTCAAAAGGAGGAAGATGTAGTTGAGCAGATCACCAAGAATGTTCAAATTCCCTTAACAGATGGTGATGAAGTAGAACATGGGTCTTACAATGTAGCTCTGGAAAAGAATGAAGTTGAAGATGAAGCATATCAGGAAAGCAATAGTATTGTTAATGGCAAAACTGATGTAAGTTCAATTAAAGAAAATTGTTTGATATGGACAACCATGGAAAACATGAGGGATTCATTGCCCCTAACAAAATTGAGGGAAAAGAGGATGACCAAGAAGAACAATCTATACAGAACGGAGCTGAAGATACACAACCCAGCCACTAATGATCTGTTGCAATAATTCTAGAACAAATTAAACAAGCCAAGCTTCTAGATAATAATGATATGTTCCCTTGTCCAGGTATAAATAATTCTATTCTTGAAACAAAAGCAGACATTTCAATCGATTTTGTAGACTGTAACAATGTGTTCCCTCATCAAGATATGTATGATTTTGTTCTAGATAAAAGATGGACTATCTTAGTAATGATACTATTGATTTGTTGTTCCCTCTGATGTAATGACTCTGGTACTCTTTTAAACAAGCCCAAACCTACGGACACTAATGACATGTTTCTTTGTTCAGGAATGGATGATTTTGTACTAGACAAACTCCTAGAGAGTCTTACAAAAGAGGCCTGTAAGCAGGAAATGCCCCAGTTAAATACTTCGTTGAAGACCCCTGAGGTTATTGACGGATATAATATATCTCCCTGTTTAGTCACTTTGTTCAGACTGGAATATAGTACTGCATCCAAAAAGCCAGAGCTTGGACACTATGACATGGAAGAGAAGATTCTAGTTTCAAATGTAGATTTGGCAAATAGTCCACTGCTAGGAGACATAGATAATGAAGATGAATCACATGATTTGGACATTGTTGAAGAAACTGTCGATGAAGAGAAGATTGCAGATTCAGTTGGAGGTAAGAAAAAAGGTAATTTGTTAGTAGAGGATCAAGTTCTAGAAGGTCCAGTGCAGTAGACATCAAATAGTGAAGCTCAAGCCAATGAAGAATGTAGTAAAGAGTATCTTCAGGAAAATCCCATATCACTTGTTAATGATGAAGGTTTAGAGGATGAATTGAATGATTCAAAAACCACTAAAGGGTATCAGGTCTCTGTAGTTGAAAAAGAAGAGAAAATTGAACAGTTTTCCAAGAGTGAAACTCATAATGCTCAAGAAACTATATCTCCTAAGAACTACAATGAGGAAGCTCAAGAGGCTGTGAAGGATGAAGCTCATGAAATCAAGTCTTATTTTTCAGACAAAAGCAAAGTGTGTTTTGGCCTTGATGAGTTGAATGGTCCTCAAAAGGAGGAATATGACAGCCAACAGATTTACGAGAATGAAGCTTATGAAGGTGAATCAATGGATTGTGGCAACACTCCAGAATTAAAAAATAAGCTTCAATTTGATGTAGACAATTTGAATGGTGCTCATCAATTCGAACTCCTGCCAAAGGCTTTGTCTCTAGAAAATCTATCACAGCTAGCATCATATAGTGAAGTTCGAGTGCCTGGGGAATGCAGTGAAGAGGAGCTTTTAGTTCTAAATGATGTTCAGCGAAGTCACGTCTCACTTGTTAATGGTGAAGGTCAAGAAGATAAATTGAGTGATCCCAAAACTAGCGAAGAATTTAATGACTCTATATATCAAAGAGAGGAGCATTATGAATTTGCTTCAATGGCTGAAACTCAGGATGTTGAAGAAACTATATTTCACAAGCAAAATAATGGCTCTCCGAATGCAGTTTGGATGAAAGTACAAAATCCTGAATAGGTAGATATGTCCAACGAACTTCAAGGAACATATGAGAACATTCAAGCTTCAGAGGATGAAGTGCATCAAGACAACTTTTCAAACAATGGAAATGAGTTTTATAACCTCAATGAGTTGTATGGTTCAACTCCTCAAAAGGAGGAAGATGTAGTTGAGCAGATCACCAAGAATGTTCAAATTCCCTTAACAGATGGTGATCAAGTAGAACGTGGATCTTACAATGTAAATTTGGAAAAGAATGCAGTTGAAGATGAAGCATATCAGGAAATCATTAGTATTGTTGATGGCATAACTGATGCAAGTCCAATTAAAGAAAAATTGTTTGATATGGACAACCATGGAAAACATGAGGGATTCATTGCCCCTGACAAAATTGAGGGAAAAGAGGATGACCAAGAAGAACAATCTATACAGAATGAAGTTGAAGAGACACAACCCAGCTACTAATGATCTGCTGCAATAATTCTAGAACAAATTAAACGAGCGAAGCTTCCATATAATAATGATATGTTCCCTTGTTCAGGTATAATTGATTCTATTCTTGAAACAGAAGCAGACATTTCAATCGATTTTGTAGACTGTAACAATGTGTTCCCTCATCAAGATATGTATGATTTTGTTCCAGATAAAAGATGGATTGTCTCAGTAATGATAGTACTGATGTGTTGTTCCCTCTGATGTAATGACTCTGGTACTCTTTTAAACAATCCCAAACCTACAGACACAAATGACATGTTTCTTTGTTCAGGAACGAATGATTCTGTACTAGACAAACTCCTAGTTAGTCTTACAAAAGCGGCCTGTAAGCAGGGAATGCCCCAATTAAATACTTCATTGAAGACCCCTGAGGTTACTGACGGATATAATATATATCCGTGTTTAGTCACTTTGTTCGGACTAGAATATAGTACTGCATCCAAAAAGCCAGAGCTTGGACACTATGAAATGGAAGAGAAGATTCCAGTTTCAAATGTAGATTTGGAAAATAGTCCACTTCTAGGAGACATAGATAATGAAGATGAATCACATGATTTGGACATTGCTGAAGAAACTACCAATGAAGAGCAGATTGTAGATTCAGTTAGAGGTAAGAAAAAAGGTAATTTTTTAGTAGAGGATCAAGTTCTAGAAGGTCCAGTGCAGCAGACATCAAACAGTGCAGCTCAAGCCGATGAAGAATGGAGTAAAGAGTATATTCAGGAAAATCCCATATCACTTGTTAATGATGAAGGTTTAGAGGATGAATTGAATGATTCAAAAGCCACTGAAGGGTATCAGGTCTCTGTAGTTGAAAAGAAGATCAAATTGAATAGTTTTCAAAGAGTGAAACTCAGAATACTCAAGAAATTGTATCTCCTAAGAACTACAATGAGAAAGCTCAAGAGGCTATGAAGGATGAAGCTCATGAAATCAAGTCTTATTTTTCAGACAAAATAAAACTGTGTTTTGGCCTTGAACAGTTGAATGGTCCTCAAAAGGAGGAATATGACGGCAGCAGATTTACAAGAATGAAGTTTATGAAGGTGAATCAATGGATTGTGGCAACACTCCAGAAGTAAAAAATAAGCTTCAATTTGATGCAGACAATTTGAATGGTGCTCATCAATTTGAACTCCTGCCAAAGGCTTTGTCTCTGCAAAATATATCACAACTGGCATCATATGGTGAAGGTCAAGCGCCTAGGGAATGCAGTGAAGAGGAGCTTTTAGTTCTAAATGATGTTCAACAAAGTCACATCTCATTGGTTAATGGTGAAGGTCAAGAAGATAAATTGAGTGATCCCAAAACTAGCGAAGGATTTCATGACTCTATATATCAAAGAGAGGAGCATTATGAACTTGCTTCAATGGTTGAAACTCAGGATGTTGAAGAAACTATCTTTCACAAGAAAAATGATGGCTCTCCTGATGTAGTTTGGATGAAAGTGCAAAATCCTGAACAGGTAGATATGTCCAATGAACTTCAAGGAACATATGAGAACATTCAAGCTTCAGAGGATGAAGTGCATCAAGCCAAATTTTCAGACAATGGAAATGAGTTTTATAACCTCAATGAGTTGTATGGTTCAACTCTTCAAAAGGAGGAAGATGTAATTGAGCATATCACCAAGAATGTTCAAATTCCCTTAAAAGATGGTGATGAAGTAGAACATGGATCTTACAATCTAGCTCTAGAAAAGAATGAAGTTGAAGATGAAGCATATCAGGAAAGCATTAGTATTGTTGATGGCATATCTGATGCAAGTCCAATTAAAGAAAAATTGTTTGATATGGACAACCATGGAAAACATGAGGGATTCATTGCCCCAAACAAAATTAAGGGAAAAGAGGATGACCAGGAAGAACAATCTATATAGAATGGAGCTGAAGAGACACAAGAATTCAAAGTTGGAGAAATATACAACATGTGAAAGTAGACACAGTGGCCAGCAACCAGGAACCTTCTAACATGCATACTCCATTGAAGATGCCTATGCTTCCAAAAGGCCTTGATATATCTTCTTGCTTGAATTCTTTTTTTGGTACTGGACTTTAGTGATCCATTAGATAAGCCCAATCTTATGGAGGCTAATGATGCATTATTTTGTTCAGGTATTGATGATTTTCTTCCAGAAAATATCTCAGAGATTGTTACAGAAGCTGCCTGCAAGCAGCAACTTTACCGATTGGATAATCCTTTGAAGACCCCTGAGGTTATAGAGGGATATAATATAGCTGTGGAAAAGAATGAAGTTGAAGATGGAGCATTCCAGGAAAGCATTTTTATTGTTGATGGCATAACTGTTGCAAGTCCAATTAGAGAACAATTGTTTGATATGGACAACAATGGAAAACATGAGGGATTAATTGACCCTGCCAAAATTGAGGGAAACAATGGCCAGGAAGCTGGAGAGACCCAAAATTTCAAAGTTGGAGAAAACATATAGATTGTGGTGAGCAAGCAGGAACCTTCCCAATTGGATACTCCATTGAGGATCCCTGAGGTTACGGCGGGATATAATATATCAACTTGTTTAAGCACTTTATTTGGCTTGGACTGCAATATTCCATCCAAAAGTTCAGAACTTAGAAAAAGTTACAATATAGCCCCTTGTTTAAGTATGAATGAATCTCTTCTAGAAGACGAGGATGTGTGAAATCAACAACTTTCCTTGGATAAGCCATTGAAGAGGTTTGAACATTCTAAGGGACTAGAATATGATACCCCAGTGAAAAAGCTTGAGCTTATAGAAAATGATGTGACATCAGAGACTAAATATTTGTCACTGCATGTCCCACTTCGAGACCATGTGTCTATCATGGAGAAGGATGCTATAGTTTTGGAAGGGACAGAGCATTTTGAAAGTATTCTCCTTGCAGAAAACCCTGTAGAATCTAGAGAAGTAGCTGAGGGTTCTCCTATTTTGGCTTATATGAATGTTCCTAGTAAAGGGGATTCAAAAAGAACCAAACTTGTAGACAAAATACTGACTTTGAGAAATAGATTGCAAACTTTGCAATTGGACTTACAAGGACAACTTCCAAATTCATTCTATGCTACACCTTCCAGAAGGCCGATGAATTGAAAACTTAATGGAAACACAGAGAAAACCATAAATACCATTTCTGTTTACAGGCCAAGGCAATCCATAGGAAGTGATGAGGTTATGCCCAGTTCATTAAAGGATAGTCGTGCTGAACTAGTGGGACAACTTAGTTTATGGAAGCTATAGAATCTACACAAAGAAAATGAAACAGCAGCAAAGGATTTTGAAAAGGTAAGATAAATTATGTATGAACTTAATATTTTTCCATATTCTTTATCAGATTCATCTTAAGGAACATAGTACATAGTTGGTGCATTGAATGTATGACATTTTTTCATTTTTTATTTTCAGGAGATAAGTAAACAATTTGTTTCACTGAATATGTCATCACCTACACTAGAACAGAGGATAGAATCCTTCGACACACCACTGAAGATGCTTGGACATACTGAGGGCCATGATATATCTCCTTGCTTGTACACATTATTTGGACCAAAATGTAGTACGCCATTGACAAATCGTGAGCCTATATAAGATAATGATAAGGTTGTTACTAGCACACCATTTGAAAATTCTTTGCAGCCGTTGTTAGTGACTGAATCAGGGGGAGTTGATAATTTTGGCAATGAATTGTCATGGTTAGTTTATGTATCCCATGAAAAAAGGCTTGGTTTCCAACACCACAATAAAGTCAGAGCAATGAATGAATTGGTATATTCCTAGCTATGTACACATCTCTCTTTTTCTGTTGATTTCCTCATATGAAATTCATTAATTATTATGATGACGTTGATGATTGTTATCCATTGCTCCACTTAGGTTCGAGTGTTTGTTGTCCTCACAAATGGCCTCTTTCAGTTGAACCTTGATTGTGATCATTATATAAACAACAGTAACGCTATTTGTGAGGCAATGTGTTTTCTAATGGATCCAGTTCTTGGGAAGAAAAATGTCTATGTACAGTTTTCTCAAAGATCGACACTTGGAGTTTTTAACTCAAGTCGGTTCACTCGCAATGTCCATCACATACAAGTAATTAAGGAGGTTGGTGGAGGTACAAACATTTGAATCCTGATAGCTAAGAAACTTGCCTGTCCAATAGAGACAGTTGTTTCCCAAGACGGCCTTTTAAACTATAATTGACCACCTTTCCAATAATTTGGTGTTATCTCCTCACTCCTTGAATGTTCGAACATGGAGGTCAAGCACAACCAGTCTGAAAAACCATTGGAGTTGGGGGCTCTTTGACTACATTTTGATTGGTCGATATCAAAAACATTGCTACCAACAAAGGTAAGGGAAAGAAGCCCATTAAAGCTAAAGAAGAGATTGAGAAATTGATCCTAGGTGTTCACTTACACTAGAAAAATGTGGTTAGGTTCTGAAAGTGCATGCTATTTGTAAGATTGGTGTAATGAAAGGAAGGGTAAGGACGGTATAGCCAAAATAATTGATAGGTTTCTAGTGGACACAAAATTAGGCTATACCTACCTTCAGTGACAATGGAATTCACAACCACCAAACCCAAATTTTATATTTTTTAGGCACTAGCTAGAGTAGTGGATAAAACCCACTCCTTTAGATCCTAATAGTCTTAACTTCTATATCGATCCATCACCACTTTATGTTATTTCCTTGTAGACGAAGGGATGGAACTCCCTGTCTAAAACATAAAACAAAATTTAAGGAACAGTAGCACAAGTCGAGCAGTGTTCTCCGCTGTGATGAGTTGTGGCACAAAAACCATGCATTATCTAAAGTCCCTCCTCTTGAAGGTAGAACTGGGTGAGTGATTTGCAAGTGACCTGGAAAACTTCTTCATCCTCTATCGCAAAATAGAGTATTTCTATGTTAGTCAATCGAACACACATTGAAAATCCAATCTTTGATATGTTTTATTTCTCTAAAATAAAACAAAATTAAACATAAGTTGCATTACAGATTTGTTTTCGACTTGCATCTCAATTAGCGATATTAGTCTATATATCTCAATAAATCACTATTTTCATTGTCACGTTCCAGGTACTCCTTTGAGATCAAGTCCTGAATTCTGGACTTTATTGCTTTAAGTTCGGGCTTGAACATGCTTTGGAGCTGTTCAACACACTCACTCAATAGTTGTTGCTGAGGTAAGATTTTTCTAGCCTTCGTGATGAGAACTATTGTTGAATATATTTAGAAATGTTTGTCTTCTTTTACATTTTTGATCACTCTATTCCTCTCATTCGCATTCATATCTATAAGTGGAATCTTAATATTTTTCAACTTGTGCGAAAAGGAAGGATTGAATTCAAAATTATCACTTGTAGATATTGTTGCAGTGCTAGGTTCCTTTAGAATAATCTTGTACTTGCCACATGAAACTAAATACAAAAGTCGAATAAGATCTTCATCTTCCAAATTTAGTTGAGATTTAATTTCTACATAGCTCAGCTTCGTAGCTTCATTGAACAGCAATAGCAGAGCTGCTTGGTATGTTGTTACTGCCAATTCTATTACCGTGGTGTCAAATTTGGAGATGATGTCATAGGTTCCCAAGGAGTATACCCATGTAAGTGTACGATGTTCATATCTCCGAGAATAAAATTCCTGAAACTCGACAAGGCATGCAGCCATCTTAGAAGGTATATAAAGATTGGAAGACTTGTAAGTTGGCCAACGTGTAGCATTCAATACTGTGACACCCAAGGTTAGTTTCAGATTGTTATATGCAGAATTGTTAAACTCAGTTTGGATTTCTTTCGAAACTGCGAAATCTTTAACCATGCCCTCCATTTTTTATATAATACTAGAACCACAGGGCTCCTTCAACTTCGACAATTTGTTCTGCTCATCATCAATATTTACACCTATATCATGCAACAATCTCTTAGCTAAGTATTTCCTGCAAAATTCCGCAAATAAATCGTTATCACTCACATAGCGAACAAGTTTTACAACCTTTTCCAACAGGCTCTCAATATTATCATCACCAGACTTTTTTGGACTGCCACCCTTCTTCAATAAATTATCCCAAAAAGTTGCAAACAACTCTGCGCTTGTGGTTCCTGCAACTCTTTTATTGCAAATTACCACCAATGCTTCGTGCAGAGCTTTAGAAATGGAATTATCATTTTGAAATTCATGCTCCAAATAATCCACATACTGGTCATAAATTTCAATGACCTTCTCTAGGAATTCAAGTCCCTGTATTCTTGTATTGTTTGATGAGTTATTGTTCCTAGTAGTGTTTTCTGCCCATTTGACTAAGTCTATTCCTCGGCTAATTATATGTTGTTGAAAAATACTTGCCACTAGTTAGAGACCTTTGGGGATTTTACAAAATAACCTATACATCCTAGAAATATCAATTTTCTTATCATCCCTAAGCAGGGCCTCGAAACCTGAATCATGTTTCCCTAAAAGTTGAATTTCATAACGGTCAAGGAGTTCATTTTGGACTATCTCTAATAACCCATGCTTGCTGCGAGAGTGCAAATAATTGTCAACTCTGTGCTCCTCATTCTGCAAGCACTCTTCAGCTTTTACCATATATTCTAGACAAGAATAATCCAAAATCCATAAAGCAACGTTTCGAGCATAGTAAAGTCGAGTATCCTCCAAATTTCCACTTTGCAGGTGGCTCAAATTTAACACATTCGTTGATTCAACAGTTTATGGAAGGTATCTTGAGCCTTGGTTGTTATTTACTCCTACCTCCTAATTCTTCCCCTCTGCCCCTGTAGAAGACGTCAGGTCTTGACAATACAAACTTATTTTATAATATTGCACTGGGAAAAAAAGACATCGGATCATAGTACTAATTACCAGCTCAGTGAAGGTGTTGAAGTGGGCAGCCTTCTATTTATAGAAACATGTTTGGATTTCATAAGAAGAGAAAAGTTGCAAATGAAGGATCATGCTTTCCAATTACTATCAACTGTTAATGGCAGTTTGGATTATAAATGTCTTTTAGTCTTCTTTCCTAACAAAGTTCTAGATATTTAATTCCTTTATTATTTTAAGCAAATGTTTAAATTTATTCTGTGCAGGAATGAAATTTGACAAAAATAAATCAACTCTGCAGCAAGGGAAGGGAGAATATCCTTCAAATGCAATTGCTAGTAGATGTTTAGGAACTTCTGCAAGTGCACCAGGGCAATCAATTTATGTGGAAAGTGGAAGTGGTGTATCAAGAGGTAGTGATGCAGCAATTGCAACACCTTCCAGAAACAATCATATGGCAAGGGTACAACATTTATATATTCATCAGCAGGACTTAGATTCTTCAGATACTGCAGGGTGAGTCTCATTCATTACTCTATGTTGTTGCCTTCTTGTGGTTGTGTATTTGTCATGTTTTGAGATAGAGCATAATTGATCGGTTGTACCTTTTCACTTGAATAGCATAAAGAAGAGAAAAAGAGTTCCTAGATTCAATGGTGGGGAGAAGGGTGAGAGGGGACTCTGACAGTTCAGCATGAAAGGTGTATCCTCAAAATTCACCTATTCTCTTTCTTTTTCTGACTGAAATTTTCTTTTGGTACAGGTTGATGGATGGATGTCCTTATGTTGCTAGAGGTAATGGAATTGATATAAATCGATAGTAGATTCGTATGTGTTTGTTCTCATAATGGAAATCATGGGGCACAAAGGGAGGTCAAGTGCAAGCCAATTGTGGATCTCTCCAGCCATGGAGAGAATGTAGGTAGCTAATATGTGTGGAGTTCTATTTAATCCCTATGGTTGACTAGCTCAAAAAAAATCTTGATCCACTAGCAAATAATGTTTATGTTTGTTATGCATGGTGTCCTTAGGGCATGCTTGTAATTATATTTGTATTACACATTGGCCTTAGGGGTTTGTTTCGCTTAGTGTCGATTGTTTAACTATGTCCAGTCAGTCAGAAGGTTGAGAGAAAGTGTCAAACCACATATAATGAGGTAACAACATGACCATAGAGACTGCTTATTATTTAGCAATTGTTCCTTGTTTATTTGTTAAGTATGACTCCCATTTTTTTCTCATCATATTATCTTAATTAAATATTGAAATTCTAATATGTAGCATTTTTGAGCAAGCAATTCAGAAGGCATCTCTGAATTTTTTTACCATTGCACATAAAATGCTAAACTGTAGCAATGGTTGACACATAGTACAATCAATGGGAATTGTTACATCCCCAGATCTCTGAAATCGATTAATATGACTGGATCAATGGTGATATGGCCGAGTAAGTAAAATGAATATTGGTTCAAGTGAAAGTTTTGGAAATGATATGCTGAGAATGCCCCCTAGGCACATGCTCCAATAGGCAGTAGGAATGGATTCAATGAACCAGTGGCATGCAGAAAGTGTTAAATGGGACTCATCTCTGAGAGGAATAGTGAACATGGATTCTCAAGGGAAAAAAGGCTCTTGAACAGGAAAACTTTGTGTAGTCAAAGGTGGTTAGGACATGCTCACAAAACAGTACTATGAATGCGAGAGAGGTATTAAATTTATTCAGTCTATTTGGACTTGAAAGAAATATCTAATCTATGAAAACTGTGGATCCTTGTAAGAAGTTCAATTTGTCAGTATTGTGCGTCCTTTTATCTCAATTGAAAATACTTCATGCTTATATTGTTGATATCATATGCTTGATTTGTTTGTAGCCCTTTTGTAGTAAGTAATTGTTTCTTTTGCAGGACGTTTTGAATTCAAATTTACAAATGAATTTAAGAGAAAATCTGGCAGGAGGAGATCCTAAATGCTTTTCTATAGGTTATGCTTCTGCAAACTCATCTGTATTTGACAGTGCCACAAACATGTCTAAGTGTCTTGTTCAAACAAACCAACATCTTTATCAAGTTAAGGTTTTGGTTCAAGTTTTTTTATTAAGTAATTTATCTATTTGTTGGTCCACCAACTTTTACTAGGTTTTTATATTATAATATACTGAGATGTTCAATTTCTACTTAGAAATTGTTTCTGTCGAACCAAAACGTTCTTGACATTCTAAGCAAGTCAAATAATCCAAAAGAAAGTGATGCATTAAAGCGCACTATATTAGGAACTTCAATGTAGCTAGCTATAGTTTTCCCACAACATGCAACAAGCTACCCCTAGTCTTATCTCGCCATGCCTCTACTATTAGAGATTCTATTGGCCTTCAATTGGTGGCTCAACTTTCATGGCACGCTAGTAAGAAATCAAGTTTTCCCTAAAGTTGTGGATCCATAAGGCAATCCTTCATCAATTAATTGATGCAGCTAGCTATAGTTTGCCCACAACATGCAACAGGCTACCCCTAGTCTTATCTCACCATACCCTTGCTAGGAGATTCTATTGGCCTTCAACTGGTGGCTCAAATTTCATGGACTCTATGGTATGTAATCTTAGTTGGATTTCCAATATAATTTTGAACCGTATTTTCATTTTATTTTTTAGTACTATTAGATATTATATCTTAGCTTATTTTATGGTTAGCATTCTATAACAAAAACATGCATTGTGTTATGTAATTAATACTAACATGTAATATTGAATTTTTTTGTCATAATGCTATAGGTAATGATTGCCAAGATGATGATCACGATGATGATCCAAACTATGATCAACATATATCAAGAGATGATGAGGATGAGGATGAGGATGATGGTGGTGAAGGAGGAGATGATGATGATAGTTGTGGTGTTGGTGATGATGTGGATGAGACTAATGAGGATGGTCAAGATGATCATGAGGATGATCTTGGTGGTGGTAGCTAGGCATGCACATGCATTGTTTTGGTGAAGAAATTATTTTGTAAAATGACATTATTATGTTTAGATGGGTGTTGTGAATTTACCCTATATCAATGAAACATTTTGATTTTGTAATCATACGATGAGTTTGATTTGATTAAAGATGATGATGATATTATCATTATTATATTTTTATTTGATTTATATATTGGAAAGTATCATCATTATTTTGATAGAGAATTATAATGTATGGTGGTATTACCATCTTTGGATGTATGTTGTTAATTTATCGTAGAATAATGATATTCATGAAATATTTTGATCTGTTAATCATATTTGAAGTTTAGTTGTTTTGATTAAAATAATATTGATCTTATCAATATTATGTTGCTATTTTATAGAAATGTGTTGAAAATTGTCAACGAATCATTGTATATGATGACATTGTTATTTTTTTGGATGTATGTTGTCAATTTCCCTTAAAAAATTTTACAAATGACTTTGAATTGTGATATCTTCTTTAATGATATTTAGAAACTATGATATATTTCACTATGCAATTGAAATTAGTAAAATGAATTTATAAAGGGGGTCATATATGTAAAGAAAAATGTACTCTGCATAAGAAGTCAAATGTGGATGTAACAATGGATGCAAAATTGAAAGTAAAATTGGATGTTAAACTAGGAATTAATACAAAATGCAAACAATGACATACAAAGTGTTTTAAACTAGAAGTAAAAAATTGTGCAATAGTTGACACAAAGAAGGGAACAAAACATAGCATACAAAAGGATATCAAATTGGGCAAAAACAAAGACACATAAATGGACACCAAATTAGATGCAAAAAAATACAGACAACTAGATGTAAAATAAGATGCAAAGTTGAGTGCTAAAAAGAAGAAAAAAATGTTAAAAATTTTGATGCCAAATGATTATGCAAATAATGGTGTAAATTTGGGATGCAAACTTGGGTGACGAAAAAAAAAAAAAGAGAGAGATGTAAGAAAAGACATAAAAAAAAGATGCAAAATGGGGCTGAAAAAAGGTGAAACCAAGGATGCCATATTGGATGTAAAAAATGATGCATAATCAGATGCAAATTTAGGCTCAAACTTAGACACAAAATTATATGCAAATGTGGACACAAAATGAGGCAAAAAAATATGCAAATTTGGATGGTGAAAATGATGTAAAACTAGACACCAAAAAAATGCAAAATTGGATGAAAAAGTAGATGTAAATAATGGTGCAACATTGGACACATAAGTAGACACAAAAAATGGTGCAAAAATGAGCATAAAAATAGCTCAAAAATGGATTCAAAACTTGTTGCAAAAACAAATACAAAAGTAGATGTAAAAAATGGCTCTAAATTGAATGTACCATTAGACATAAAATAAGATGCAAAGGCGGACACAACACATGACTCAACATAAGATGCAAATATAAATGAAAATTTGGATGCTAAAAATGATGTAACATTGGATGCAAGAAATGGTGTTAAAAACGATGCAAAATTGGATGCAACAAATGACGCAAAATATGGTGCAAAATGGAATGGGAAAAATGGAGACAAATCAAATGTAAAAGTGGACGTAAAAAATGGTCCAAAAAAAGATGCAAAAATGGGCACAAAAATGGATGCAAAATTTGATGCTAAATCAAATTCAACACATGGTGCAAAGATAGGCACCAAATTTGGTGCAAAAATAGAAGCAAAAACTAGTGTAAGACTAGATGCAAAACCTGGCGTAAGACTAGATGCAAAAACTGACACAAAATGGATGCAGAAAAAGACGTTAAATTGGATGCAAAATACGGTGTAAACTTGATGCAAATGATGGCACAAAAATGGAAGCAAAGAATGACACAAAATAGGAAGCAAAAGACGATGAAAAATAGATGCAAAAAATGACACAAAACTAGAAGCAAAACCTGTCATAAAATAAGATGCAAATCTTGGTTCAAAATTTGACGCAAAAAATGATGCATAGTTTGGTGTAAAAAATGATGCAAAATCTAGCGTGAAAAAAGGATGCAAAATCAAGCACAAAAAATGATGCTTTAAAAATTGTACAATAGAGCCATATTTAGCGCCAGGTTGCTCATCACAATTACAAAAAAAATGCACTAAAATCTGGGGCTAAATCTGGCGCAAATCACTAGTTTTGTTGTAGTGATATGCCTTATGTTTCTCCTGATAGTGTTGATCTTCCACTTCCTCCCCCACCTTAGAGTTTGTCAGACTGTGTTGAGATAGTAGTTGACCATCCATCATCTTCTATTGTAGACCAACTAGTAACTCCTCCTCCACCTCAGAGTTTGACATACGGTGAGGCATTGATTGACCGTCCATCGTCTTCTACTACATACCAGGTTGACACTACTGCGTCTGTTGTATCATATATTTGATTGCAATTATTTGACTTGTTCATATATATATACATATACATATACATATATGGTGCATTTTTTTGTTCATGTTTATGTACTTAATTTATATGTTGGTGTTGAGGTGTATATTGTTAGGTCATGTTAGATATGTTCATTTAATGTGCTTACATATAGATGTGTATGTGATAGCAATTATTTGACATGGGATGTGTATTAATTTGAGGATGTGTGTCGTGATGATGTTAGATTACAATGTTTGTGTTTTGTTAAATGTGATCACGATGATGATACCCTATTATATTATTAGATTTGTGCGCTAACTAATGATGTTTATATATGATAGAGGTGTATATAATTAGATGATGGTAGTGAATTAAAATGTGTATCTTAGAGGATGTTTATGTTTTTTAGACGGTTATCATCGTGATGTTTATTTTTATGAAATAATATTTATTATAGATTATGCATTGGTGAACTTATATCAAAATTTTATATATGAAATTGCATGCAAAACGACTTACTTTAAAAAAGAAAATGCAAAGATATTTTTATAAATTACAAAGTTTAGTACGGTTGAAACTATGATTGTAAAATTACAATAAATATTTTTCTATTGCTTAGATGGTTCACTCATATTCAATCTAACTTAATTAGTAAAATATTTCAATAATCACAAGGAAAAAATAATTAAAGGTAAATTAACTTATTTAGTTCTTAATAAGACGAAAATGTGTAACTTATTCAATTTTTAATAAAAAAATATTAATAATAATAAATTAATAAAAAATACAATTTAACCAATTCAACATTGGTTCATAAAATTTAATTTATTACTAAAGTTATGAGATTTTCAAGCAATTTAAATTTGATATGTATAGGAACTCTTACCAAAAAAAATAAAAATTTCTCTCTCTAAAGATGAGGACCAACAAATGTAAAATAAGGCTTGTGAAGTTACTTGTCGTTGGGGATTTGCTCTATTGGAAGTTCTCCCTTAAAGAGGCAAGTGAACATTTTTCTAGTAATAAAGATAAAACATTTTGGTGTTATTTTGGTTCTTTACTTGCTATTGTATTGGTTTGAATTTAACTCTTTTTAATTATAAAAATGAGTTAAATAATACAAATTTGATACTATATTAGATTTAAATTTTTGACAAATAAATATTTGATTATTTCTTAATGAACAACTCAAAAAGTATTATTTTTCCCACATACTTACCATGAGATAGTCACTAAAATTCACGTTTTCACATTTCTCCTAGCTGATATTACATCATGTTCACAATGATAAAGACATGTATACTTTAAATAATTTACTTACAAATACATAAAAATAGATATTTATTTTACATAATCTAAATAGGAAAGAAAAATGCATCACCAAGTCTATTTGAAAGTCAAACAAATGCCTCTTAATCACCATCACATTATTTATCATTTAATTCTTAGCCATTAAATATTTATTAATTCAAATTATAATTATAATTACCATTGAAAAGAACAATCAAAATTGTTCCATCATCCATGAAGGGGAAAATGAAACCTCTCATTCATCCATGTAAGCCAATTTGTTTCTCTTATGATCCATAACAAGATGTAATCAACATTTTATACATGCATAAGACCTCCTTTTTTGTTTACATAATGTTACAAGAACTGTAATTTAAATATAGTGAACATGACTTTGCCTCTCATGTCAAGAATTTAATCTTATATATTAATACACAATTTTTCATTGTTAAAGTCCTCAGAGAGTTATCATTGCATGATGATTTATATTTATTTTGAACTAAACAAGAAGAAAAAACATGTGAATTGATTAATAAACCAATAAGTATCTAAATTGAGATTAAATCTTCAATTTTATTTCTAAATTCACTATTTTCTTATCATTTTCCTATTTGAGAAGGATTGTGACCTTGAATCCTTTTATGATAGATATTGTACACAATTGCAAATACTTGCTTTTAAGTGTAAAAATGTTTGTGAATCTTACCAATTATATTATAAAATGCCAACAAGACGAATAAAAAACAATATAATTAGCAAAATAAAGAAAATAAAAACATACAACAATAGTATAAATGATGAAATAACACAAGTACATATCACTCTCCATTGTCATCACCCTAATTATCTTCCTCACTTGGCATGATAACACTGTTTTTCTCAAAAATATGTTTTGATCTAGGGTTGTGTCTTAATACAAACCACCAATCCCTATCCAACACATATGGGTAAAAAACCACCTAGTTGTAGTTTTTTGGGAAAACATAAGGCTCCCTAGCTTCATGCTACATCTTTCTAGAGTTGATAGATATCAGCCCACTATCATGATCTTCCTTTACATTATTTTGATCAAAGATGCCCCACTACTTGCACCTAAACATAACACATTTAACGAAGATAATTCCACTTGAATGATCTCTTGTATCTTTCCAACATAACCCAATGTCCCCTGCATTAGGTTTTGATCGCGGTGGTTAGCACGACTAGATTGGTCGAATTCAACTTCCACTCCACAATATTGTGTCATGCATCCATCATCGACATCCTCTATGCAAAAATGATGTCCATATGCCCACATATATGGGAACAAATGCACCTATAAAATAGTGAAAAAATCACAATGTCATGTGTCTAATAACCCGAACATAATTAAAAATTATATATATATATATATATATATATATATATATATATATATATATATATATATATTACAATTCAAAGGTGCAGTATGAAGTTGAAATTGTACAAAAAGAGATTATAATTACCAAGTTGTTACACCCAATCCCTATGTTTAGTGCATCCTCTTCAGCATGCGCATAACAAACAGATGCACTTTATTTCTCTCTGACTTGATCAGCAACCCAACTATTAGGGCATGTCATTGGAATATTTTCTTTTAAATGATCAGGATAAGGCACACTTCTACCATTCAACCGTTTGAATTATTTCCTTTCACTATCCCATTTCCTCCTCTTTTGTTCATACAATGCGACCCATGGTTGTGTCGCTTCCACATATTAAATAATGAATTTGTTGATGGATTCAATTTCTGCATTTGCTGATGAAATCAAACCAACATATATATAGTACGTATGAGATCAAAATATGCATTAATATGAAGTTCAATGTGAATAGTTATTGTGTAGTGATTTGAAAAATTATAAGCCTGCACTTACTCTTTATTATTGCCTATTTCCATTCATTTCGAGAAGATACACTTCTCTTTTGTCTTCATCCCTTTCATCATCCCAAATCGTCGCACCTAGTGTGTTGTTGATCTATTTGATGTACTCACTGGAATAATAGAAATACTCATACGATATATACCCATTTGTCATAGACCACTCAATTTTTTCCCTTTGTGGAACAAACCTTTCAATTTCTTCATGTACCTCTATAATAAGAACATCCAACGACAAGAAACCACCCCACCTAATTCAACCTCATGTACTAGGTGAATTAGAAGATGAACCCGCAAGTCCTTGAAACTCGTCGACAATTCCTTCTCAAACATACAAACAATCTTAGTTATCTCTTGACGCCACCGTGGAATGATAGAAATATTAATCTCCTTTGATGTGATCCAACGTACAAATGCAAATAATTTAGATATGGCATGACGTAGGTCTTAGGGGAAGTCATGGTTCACACACCCACGCATGAGCAAAGGATAATGGCATTGCATAATAAATATTACATTATACAAAAATTAATTATAAAATATCCCATTACATAAAAATAAAAATAATAAAATCGTGTTTTTGGCATATGTACTCTTAGAAGGTTCAAATGGTCATGCGATTTCAACCCTAACAAATGGTCTTCCACATTGAAGCAGTGTCGTAGTGAAGACCCATATAAAAAAGGCACCCTCACACTCATTATAACTTTTTTGTCAAAGAAAGATCATCTTTCTTTAAAATAATGGGAAATCACCTTCTTTGAAAGACTAAGAGGGACCATCCTCTCCTCTAGTTTCCGGTCTTGACCAATGTTTATTTTTAGTTTTTGAAGAAATAAGATCTCTCCTAACAGCCAGTGTGTCACTTTCTTTTGATGATATTAGCGTCCATAAAGAAGATGAAGCATTTTGTCCCAGGTGTATGTTGGTGGTCACCTGCCTATTCCATTGGAACCCCCATCACTGTCTCTTTTAGTTTTTTAGTTTCCTTAATTGTAGCACAACTTACTATTTTTGGAAATTTTTCGGGTCCTGAACTTCCGGAGCCGTTTTGAGGCCCTAAACGGCGTTTTTTGGGGAAAAGAAAGGCCAATAATGGTTGTGGACCAATTTTGACTGGTTGAAAGTTGTATTCCTTGGATATATGTTTCTAACGAGGTATTGTGTGTGTCAAATGAAGATCATATACCAAAGTTATGACCCTGGGAAGTTGATGTACCAATTTACCCAAACGAGGCCCATGGTTTTGGCGCTTCATCTCCTAGGATTAGGTTTTTCGATGATTAGGGTTTTCCATTGTTTCTCAATAATAAATAGACCTCTGAGCTTCATTGGAACACAGTTCAAAGGATGTAGTTGCCACATCTCTTCTCAGAGACAAGCTACTGCCACCTGAGCTAGTCTTATCTACATTCTGTTTGTAAGCATATTTCAATATTTGATATTAATGAAATGACGTGTTATTTCTGTTGCATCTCTATATTTATGGTTATATCTGTAATCTATTGTGTTCTTGTTTAAGTTCGGATCACATTCTTAAGCATATGCATGGGATCTAGTAAGTTGGCAATCTTAAGATGCTCCCAATATGGGAGCTCATAAAATACATATTTCATTTTCATCCCTATGGGAAAATTCTTAACACAGATGTCGAATAATTCTAGATCATAAAACTTAGGCTCCCCATTTGAATCAAACATTTCTACAAACTTCTCCTTCTCTCTCTCATATGCTTTAAGTCATTCAATTGGTGTCATTATTGCAAGCCTTTGAGTTCTCTCTGGTTTACCAATGAAAGCGGATGTTTCTCTTTTGTAAGGGTGTTCTTCTAGGAGGAATACCCTGGAGCAGTCATATACTGGATTTCATAGGTGGTTGGACCACCTAGCCTTCAGAGAATGTCCACAACATTTACATCCATGATACCATTTTGTTATAAGACCTGTGAAATTATTGTATACAAGTTGGCACATTAGTGACCATGAATATTAGAAAAATATCAACGAATTAAATTAATATGTGAAACAACATTGTTACGTATATAAAAAATTCAATAAAAATGTAATTTACCAAAAGAAAACTCCTAAGCTTGGATAATCATGTATGGTGTAATCACATATGCCATACAACGTAAAATTCCTCTTTGTTCCAATGGGTCTTGATACATCATACACATGTATCCCTTCCCATAGTTCCTTCAATTCATCTACATGTGGTTCTGAGTAGACATTCATATTTTTCACTTGTCTTCTACCAAGGACTATGAGATCCAACATAACATTTTCATTCTTCACGGACAACCATGGGGGGATATTGTTATTGATCACTTCTACACGCCAAAGAGAATAGTTGGTCTTTTGGAGAGAATATGCGTTGACGCCATCCATGGTTATGTTCATTGATAGACTTCATACTTCATCCTTGAATTTTTTAGACCATGTATCATCTATATGCTTCACGGTTATTGAATCTATTAGGATTAGCATAACTCTTGACTCACTTATATGTGAGACATGTCATCCCTGCAACATAGCTAATTCTTTGCAACGAAAGAGTCTTTGAATCCTTGGGGTAATAGGCACATGCCTCAATATATTATGAGGAAGACCATGTGATTTGCCCTTTTTTATCATGGTGCCTATCATGCCTACATTTTGGGCATATCTCTTTGTTATCATATTCTCCTCTATATAGAATACAATCATTCATACATGCATGATATTATATCTACTCAACACCCAACATTTTCAACAATTTCTTTGCCTATTCGTAACTACCCAACAAGATATTATCACTCAAAAGAACCTTATATTTGAATAACCTGCAATTGGTGGGGAAATAATTGTACAATGCCAATATTTAACATTCGTAAAATCAACCATTTCTAATGTTGATTGTGTGACAATATTTCTCAAAATATAAGGGAATTGATCGATCATGCTGGTGAATTACCTCAATATTGTCAAGAAACATGCATTCAACATGCCAAACTTAGATTTCAAGTTGTATAGCAACATCAATGTCCCTAGTTGAGTAGACTTTGACTTGTCGCCAGGTCAAAGAGAGTGGTGGTGGAAGCAAATTTTAGGCATTTGAACAAGGTATCAATGATATGAGCATCATCCCCTAGCTCATCATTTTGGAATTCATCTAACAAAATTTCCTCCATGGCAATCGTATCTCATAAGTAATCATCCATACCAACCTCTATTTGATTACCTCCATTGCCAACTTGTGATGAAGAACTACTATTGTTGTAGTCATTCCTAATTGATGAATCTGGATGTATTGGGAATTGAATAGGTGGTTGATTCAACCTTTATATGTATGCTTCCTCTTTGAGCCTTTCTCTTAATGTAACTTTCTCTTGAGTTGACGTTGTAGTGGGGTGCACCAGAAGATGGTAGGTGGGTCACTCATCATCACTAGAATCCTAATTTCAAAATGTATTGAATGTCATTAGTACAATATCAATGATATTTGTAATCATGCAATGCAATTGGTTTGTTGATATTACATTAAACCAAATAATTATTACCATCATTGATCCAGCATTATGTCTAGAAGATGCCATTTTTCAATTGGCAGGGTGAAGAGGCTATTCATTTTCATCTACCAATTGTTTGTGATATATTTCTCCTGATAGGAGTTTTCAAAGTTTTTGAAATGGAGGAAAATTTCCTGCATTTGAACTCGATTCTGAATCAAAATCCTACAAATTTGGATACCATTTTATTCAAATTTACATGGATTCAAAAAAAAAATCAATTAGATAATCAAAATATAAATAAAATTTGAACTTACTAGAGATGGAAAGGGATAACTCCGTGAAGGACTTTGATCAGCAATATGGAATGCGCTGGAATTTGAAGAATTAGTCATTTGATATTATTGAGATTTTGTCCCTGCATTTGAGAAAAATCAGAAATAAAAATTTGCATATCTAAAATTAATCTTGAGAACCTTATAACCACAGTCTGAATTTTAAATATAGTTTTCAAACCATTTTTCAAGAATAAGGCGAATTTAAGTGGAAAATGTATATTGTGAACTACTGTAATTCATGTGGATACATCCTAAAGGATAATTTGATATTAATATGCCATTTTATGTGAAAAGAAAATTGTAGATAGCTTTTAAACTTGACCAGTGCGCTTATTAGAACAAAGTGCACCGATGCATTTAATAATACCAACACCAGGGGTTCAAATAATACATGCGCCAGTTTCTGGCATTCCTAAAATATATATATATCCGTGCTCTTGTAAAAAAATGCACCGGTGTGTTTCATATATATATATATATATATATATATAGATATAGATATATATATATATATATATATATATATCGGTGCTCTTGTAAAAAAATGCACCGGTGTGTTTCATATATATATATATATATATATATATATATATATATATATATATATCGGTGCTCTTGTAAAAAAATGCACCGGTGTGTTTCATATATATATATATATATATATATATATATATATATATATATATATATCGGTGCTTTTGTTAAAAAAACGCACCGATCTGTTTCATATATATCGGTGCTTTTGTTAAAAAAACGCACCGATCTGTTTCATATATATATATATATATATATATATATATAGATATATATATATATATATATATATATATATATATATATATATATATATCGGTGCTCTTGTAAACAAATAACCCCTCTAGTTATCGGACAATTATGATCAGCCCTCTCTTAACCAAGTTATATGGTAGTATTTTGGAAAAGAAGTTAAGCATGTGCTTGAAAGTGAAGATAAGCAAGCTAAAGGCCAAGCAGGTTTCAGAAGGCATCACTCAACAACAGACCACCTCGTTACAGTTAGGATCATTGTGGAGGAATGTCGTAATGATAAATCCAATTTATTTTGTTGCTTTCTGGACTTTAGAAAGGCTTTCGATATGGTTGCTAGATACAACCTTTGGAATAGATTAGAAGATCTAAAGGTTCCTCTCGAGTTGAGAGCTGCCGCTATAAGGTTATACGAGAATGTAATTGCCAAGCTAAAGAGCAACGATGGGTGGTCGAAAGATATTAAGTGTAACATCGGAGTTAAACAAGGTTGCCCCCTCTCCCCTACCCTATTTGGCATTTACATCGATAAGCTCGAAGGCTATTTAGAGGAAGCAGGATGTGATGGCACGATCTTAACTGGGATAGTCGTCATCCTTCTTCTCTATGCTGACGATATTGTTCTTTTGGAAAGGTGCCCATCTGATCTTGATAAGCAACTCAGGCTTCTTAAGGATTTCTACTCTACCATGGGTATGACTGTTAACACTGACAAAACAAAAGTTATGATTATCAAATCCAAGAAGGACACTTACGCTAATTTTATGTATGACAATAATAACTTGGAGGAAGTGTATTCTTACAAGTACCTAGGAATTGATATTCATCACAAGCTCAACTGGAACCATAGCATTGAGAAAAGGATTAATGGGGGGTGGAAATATTATTTTGGTCTTGAAAATAATTGTAAAATAGCAAACCTCGTAATGTGGGATAAAAAGAAGTTCCTCTTTGAAACTTTAGTCACTCCTGTTATCCTATATGGTTGTGAGGTTTGGGGTTGCAGCATCTCCAGAGAATCATGGAGAAAGATTGGGCAAATCCAGAAGTATTTTATAACTTATAACTTGAAAATTAAAAGTAATACACCCTATCCTATTCTCCTTATAGAAGCATGTATTTCCCCTATTGAGAGCCTAGCTATGATTAGGTTTTTGTTGTACAAGCACAAACTCAATAACATAGACAATGATAGACTTCCCAAGCTAGCTTTAAATTCCAGCCAAAACAACCTAAGGCTCAATCGGGGGTGGCATAAAGACACAAGGGCCTGGTTAAACTATTGGGAGATCAACGAGAATGATGCATTGCAAAACATAAATAACATTAAAGATATTGTTACTTCTAAGTTCAAAGAAAAAATGTGGTGTGAGAAAAATTTAGCGGCTAAAAGAAAATTAAGTTATTATAAGGTCATAAACCCCACCCTAGAAGATCAAAAGTATCTCTCTATTTTAACTAGCTCAAAGAATAAAATTATTATAGCAAAGATTAGAACGAATTCTCATGAGCTCCATAGTGAAACAGGTCGTGGGGCAATTCCTAAAACGCCATGGATGGAAAGGATCTGCCATATATGTGAGAATAGGAACATCGAGGATGAAAACCACTTCCTCTTAGAGTGCCCCGCGTACAACCACATTACATCTCAGTTTCACAATCTTTGTTACAACACTAACCTTCCTAGCCTTTTACAATGTCAAAATTATAGTGAACTCAGGAGGCTTCTCTCTAAGCTTTTTGAGCATAGGAATAAAATCTTAAATCAAAATAAATAATTTGTTTCTTTAGGTCCAATAGACCAATGTTTGGTCTCAGCAGACGTTAACCATCATCATCATCATCATCATCAAAAAAATGCACCGATGTGTTTCAAAAAAAAACGGGTATGCACATGTTTTCGGATTTTAGAAAAAAATGAATTCAACCAAGTCGTTGCTCTTATAACAATTACAACATCGATGCTTTTAAATAAAAACTACATCGTTGCATTAAAAAAATTAATTGCACCGTTTCAGGATTTTGAAAATTAAAAAATAACTGTATCATGTCAATGCGTTGAAAACATTTGGCGCCCTGACAATGTTGATGCACTTTTCCTATAAACGTACAGGTGTGCTTAGCTATCAAATGCACCAATGTTCAAATAAATTGAGAAAAATAAGATAAAAACAAAAAACAAAAAACAAGATATTTTTTTTTAATTCAAAAACGAGCGGAAATTGATTTTTTGAAATCTAATTTCATAGAGTCTTTTAGATAGTAAAAATGTATTCATTATTTCATTATTTTACCCAAAAGTTCAAGGGATTGATTTGCAAGAGAGACATACCAGGAGCACTATGCAACAACAGAACTATTCAGAAAATCAGACGTTGAAAGATATGGTGATTCACTCAAAACCCTACATAATAAACGTTTTTAAATTTTATTGTTTATTTTACTTATAAAAAAATTTACAATTTCTATTAGGGTTTAATTAAAAGAGAGATCGTTTTCAAGAGACATATTGGGAGCAGTGTGGAGCAACAAAATAATTTGGAACTACAGAAAGATCAGAATTTGAAAGGTATGGTGATTCACTCAAAAACCTGGATAGCAAAAATTTTAAATTTTACTGTTAAAATGTTTTACAATTTCTTTTAGATTTATTTACAATTCAAAAAAATAAGAATAAAAAAAAAAACCTTGAATAATAAAAAGTTTACTATTGATTTACTAGTAAAAAGTTTTACGATCTTTGTTTCTATTTACATTTAATTAAAATTAAGAAAGAAAAAAAAACAAAAAAGTTTGATACTTACCTTAAACCCTTGCTTCTTGTTGCAAAATTTCACCTTAGGGTTTAACTTCCTCTAACACTTCACAATTAGGGTTTTTCATTTTAGGTATTTTAGATTTAATGAGTTTGTGTGCTTATTATATAAGTAAAGTAGGGGAATCTCTTATTGAATTAGATCCAAACCTTGTCATCCTTGTCCGTTTTTTTAAATGGATATATATTATGTGGTGTGTTCCGTGTAATATAACGCACTGGTGCGCCCTATGTAATACAACGCACCAGCATATTATAACAATGTCGTTTATGTCCAGTCTGTTCATCGTTGCTCCCGATGTAATATAACGCACTAGCGCGCCTCTTCCATATAATATCATTAAATCATTGCAGTGTGTTTAGCGTTACAAATCGCACCGTCTTAATTTAAAATTATTTTAAAAAATAACTTTCCCTTACGGTTCTAGACAATTAAACACCCAGTGCATTTATTCAGATATTCGCACTGGTTACGAAAGCTCTTTTTGGCTGAAAATTATTTGATTTATTTATAAAATATATTTAATGGCTTCTGTATTAAATGGTACAGGTTGGATATTGATAAAAAAAATTCAGAGAATGTGTCAAGTACCAAAAATACTAATCGACACAATGATAACACATCAAAAAAAATAAGAGAAAGCAAGTTTTTTGTAAATTCTTTACAAAATTAATGTGTTTGAACGATATGTAAGTTGAAATAATATATATTGATTAGTGTGTCAGACAGAGACACAAAATGAAGAAGGTCGATAAGATTATTTCTAATCTAAGTGTAGAAGAGTGTAAAAGTCAGATAGAAAAATTGCAAAAAGATGAATCAAATGAATGAAAAAATATTATTCAACATGAGGGTTTTTTTTTAATTTTTATTAATAATACACTTAAGAATATTATATAACATGTTTCAGACAATCTATAAATGCATATATGTTTAATGTTCTATAGGGAGCAACAACAAAGGAAAATATCAATGTCATTCTAAGAAAAGAAAAATTATAGAACATGTAAATGACGATGAATTGGTCCTTAGCTCATCTATTGGAGGTTAATGAAAGGGGGGGAGCTTTTTACAAAATTTTGAGGGATCGAGTAGAACAAACATATAGACATACTTTCTACTTACAATACAAAAATAAATCCAATGATTCTAAGAACCAAATTATATCTAAACTACAAGAAACGTTTCTAGAGCAATGGTCAATGAGGCATGTCAGACTTGCGATACCAAAAACATACAAAAATTAAAAAGAATCATTCAAAAGGTAATATTCTTAATTAAAATGATTTTATAGAATTATATATATATATATATATTACTACAAACCATTTATTTATTAATGTCAATTTTTTATATTTAGTTTTTATATATCAATATAAAAAGTTTATTACTTTTTTTCAGGAAGATTATGAAAATTTCAAATGATCAACAAGTTGGTATGTGAAACATGTCAGTAGAAATGTCCAAAAAAGCATACAAGGAAATGGTCAAATAAATGGACATAATTGCATCCTAAGAGGAGCCATCTCAACAACAATGTGCTTCAAATATATGTAATCATGATTGACCATATATATATATATATATATATATATATATATATATATATATATATATATATATATTCAACATTAAATATTAATTTTCAAGTATTTTCTTGCATGAAAGAAAACAAAATGGAACTCATTCAGCATATAAGACAGAGTGACAAGGAAGAAAAGGGTTGATTTCAAAGTTTGTGAGTAATTGTTAATATTTCTTTATAACAACTCAAGGTTTCATTTTTTGTATATTTTAAGTTGTTTTACAACCATCCTTGAATGTCTTCAAATAAGTGCTAACATACAAAGAAAAATCATCGGAAGAATTGATTAATATTGGGTTATATGGTTGTGATTATATATGTTGGCATATCAAAAATTAATTGTGAAATTTGTAAGTATCTATTGTGTTTTACCTCTCTGAGTTTATAATTAATAGAACAAAAATCCATTTATATTAAATCTATGATTTATAATGGGGTTTAAAACATGCAGGTAACCCAAGTATGGAACCACATTAGCAGAAGACTTGTTGCAACAAGGCATGAGACTTAGTTTTGAAACCATGTTAACAGTTTATGAGTCACTTCTTTCTATGGTATATTGTTATTCGATTTACATTGATGTATATTATTTATTTCAATTTTCATTTTCTCGTCAATGTAGATACACCCATTACACTTTATTTTTATGTTTGCAAATGGAACACAATCAAGAAGATGAAAAAAATCGATGCAATCAAAAAAACAATCCTCTAATATCCCAATTCATGGAAGTAGCTTGAGCGCTTACAGCAATTCCGGCGAAGAATGATGATCTATTTGGATATCAATGCAACCTATTGTATTTTTTAAAATAATTGTTTGTGAAAATCAGACCTTTTTTTTAATGTAATGGACACAGTGTCTCAATTGAAAGACAAAGGGTTACCAATAACAATGCAGTTTTGTATGACAAAGAGCCTCTTATTGATATATAATAAAATACATTTTAATTTATTATATTGTGCTATCCAATGTCACTGTGAAATGTTACACCATTGATTAAATGTATAGATGATTAAATATTATAATTGAAGAGATATGAAATATGATAATATAATAAATCAATTCAAACATCATATACAAATGCATTAATCAAATTTTAATTTATATGAATATTGTTATAATATATATGTCGTTTTTTCGATGAATAACAGATTTTTAAAATTACAATAATTGCACTGTCACAGGTCGATGTTTCCAAAAAAAAAGAAATATCATACAAAAAACTAGTGCATCCATAATATAAAAACACACTAGTTTGTTATGTTATATAAAATAATCGACATGGCATATGTTAGCATGATCGGTGCCTTTTCGGAAAATGGCAACACTAAGGCATTCATTTCTTTAAGCACCGGTATTGTTTGCAATTAACACCCCGGTGCATTGTAATTCTTAACGCAGCAGTGCTTTCATAGAACTAACACCACGGTCCTACAAAATATTATTTCAAGCCCCAATGCATTATGAAAACTAATAACACTGGTCCTTTTATATAACTAATGTACAGGTGTGTTTATGCAATAAGCATCGGTGCTGCAACTTTAAACAAAAGCATTGGCTCTGCAATTATTTTTTGCATAATTAAGGTAATTTTGAGGTATAAAATGGGTCTCCTAAGGAAATTATAAAATAATCGTGGAAATAATAAAATAAGATTACATTACATCATCAAATTTTAGAGGGAAAAAAGAAAAAATTACTTTTTCAACTCGTATTTTCAACTTATCTCCCTATGGGTTTACTCAAATTTCGAGCGGAAACACTGGTTGGATGCATAATTTGATTCCTCATCCTAAGAGTACTCATGTTTCATAATTTTTATGGACCTTTCTACATGAAAAATGTGATTGCAATCACATTGTTTCATGTATTTCTCATTTTTCATGTGGCAGGGTCCATCGGAAGTATGCAACATGGGTATTCCTTGGATGAGGAATTAAATTTTGCATCCAACGTGTGTTCCCGCATGAAATTTGAGTAAACCCATAAGGAGAAAAGTTGAAAATATGAGTTGAAAAAATAGTTTTATTATTTTATTATTTTTTAACCTTTTTACTTTTTAACCCCAAAAACGGTGAATCATCCCCCATGGTTGACATCATCATCTTGAATCCTATTGGTTCTTATAAAGTTTATTTTGGTTGTACATTTTTCTTAAGAGGCCCATTTTAGGCCTCAAAAGTTCTCTAATGGCCCGAGTGTCGTTCCCTACAAAAATGTTGGGGCCTTTATTATGTATTAGCATCGGTGCGGTATATATTGTGCATTGGTGTTCTTTGCGTTCAATGCCTTGGTGCTTTTAGTTATGTATACATCCCGGTGAGTTTATAAATGTAGTGCACCTGTAGGTTTTAACCCCGTACAGAAATTACGTGCCTACGAATTCTAAAACACAGAAAATAAATAATGCGAGAGAAGAACACATAAAAAACATATACACAGAGATTTTCCCCTGGATCCCAAAACCAAGACTACTAGCTTGATTTTTCATTATGTTCCTTTCAATGTTATAATACATATTTATACATGCCGAAGCATCCAAGACCATGGACCGAAAACCATCGCTTCCAATACCATGGACCGAAAAACCATCATGTCCAAAAAACATGTGCGCAAATCATGCACAAAACCATAGGTGGGTCCGCCCAACCTAACATAGGGTCCAAAACCAAAAATTGGGGTTACGGGTGCCCCTCAAACCCCCTGTTAACTACGTGGAAAGAATATAACATAACCCAACATTCTCCCACTTGTTTTCTTTCCATAGGGGGCCACAAGAGATCTTAATCATTTTTCCAGCCCTGAAATGCCCATTGTCTCTCTACACCAAGAGAACTTCTCAGAGCTCACAGCTTTTGTCAATGCATCTGCAGTATTCTTTAAAGTGTCCACCTTTACCAACAACACCTTTTTGTCTTCTATCATATCCCTCACAAAGTGATACTGAACATCAATGTGGTTTGTCTTTGAATGATATGCGGGGTTCTTTGCCAAGAAAATTGCACTTTGGTTGTCACAGTCTATCCTTATAGCTTCCTGTACTAACCCCATCCTTAAACATAATCTCTGCAACCAAACAGCTTCCTTGCTTGCATGAGTGGCTGCCATGTATTCTGCCTCTGTAGTTGATAGTGCCACTACATATTGTTTCTTACTCATCCAACTCACTGCACCTCCAAATAGGTTAAACACGTACCCACTTGTAGATCTTCTCTGATCCAGATCTCCAGCCCAGTCTGCATCAACAAAGCCATGAATATCCAACACTCTGTCCAATCATGGTCTTCCTTGGTAGCACAAACCATAATCACTAGTGCCACGCAAATACCTGAAAACCCGCTTCACTGCTGTCCAATGCCCCTTCCCTGGTTTTGACATAAACCTGCTCAATACTCCCACTGCATGTGCAATGTCTGGTCTAGTACAGACCATTGCATACATCAGGCTACCGACTGCACTTGCATATGGAACATGGGACATGTCCTCTTCCTCTTCTTGTGTCTTGGGACATTGTTCAGCAGATAACCTCACACCTATAGGAATAGAAACCTTCACCGGTTTACTATCCTGCATATTAAACCTCTACAATATTGTCTTGACATAATTCCTCTGGTTTAACCAGAGCTTCCTCTTCGCCCAATCTCTTTTAATTTCCATGATCAAAATATAGTTTGCAACACCAAGATCTTTCATGTCGAATTTGGAGGTCAATTAGGTCTTCAAATCCTGGATAACTTCTTTGTCATTTCCAACCAACAACTTATCATCCACATACAAGACCAGATAAATAACACGGTCACCAATTAATTTAAAATACACACAATGATCTGCTTTGCTTCTGGTGAAGCCAAGTCCCCGTATAAATGTATCAAATTTCTGATATCACATCCTTGGTGACTGTTTTAACCCATATAGAGACTTCTTTAACTTACATACCAGTTCTTTCTTACCCTTCACCGCAAAGCCTTCAGGTTGCTTCATGTAGATATCCTCTTCCAGATCCCCATGAAGAAATGTTGTCTTCACATCCATCTGTTCTACCTCAAAATCAAAAGCAGCAACAACATATAAAAGTAATCTAATAGAAGTTACCTTGGCAACAGGAGAAAAAATATCACCAAAATCAATTCCTGGCACCTGGGAATAACCTTTTGCTACCAACCGAGCTTTGTATTTCTCCACTTTTCCTTCTGCATTTGTCTTCTTTTTGAACACACATTTGCTGCCAATGGGTTTCCTTCTAGCCGGCAACTCCACCAGATCCCAAGCCTCATTTTTATGCAAAGATGCCATTTCATCAACCATGGCCTCTTTCCAAAGTTTTCCATCCTCTGAATCCACTGCTTCCTTCACAGTTCTGAGATCATCATTAGTAACAGACAAAGCAAAATTTGAACAGAAAGCAGATGAACTATACCTTTCTAGCTTCCTTCTTTCTCGAACTGATCTTCTCACAGCCGGATTTTGTGGCTCTTCATCTTCTGATTCCTCTTCTATTGTAAAGTCTGATTCTTCCTCCTTTAGCTCAAACTCTATCTTCTCAGGTTCCTTTGGTTGGACTTCATGTTTAATAACATCTTTCACCTCTCTGAACACCACATCTCGGTTGTACATAACCTTCCTTGTTACTAGGTTCCAAAGCTTATAACCCTTTAAACCATCCTTATACCCAATAAAGATGCACTTTTCAGATTTACTATCCAACTTTGTTCTTCTCTCCTTTGGAACATGTACATATGCATCACATCCAAATACCCTCAGACGTGAAAGATAGGGTTTCTTACCAGTCCATACCTCTTGTGGAGTCTTATCCTCCAACGCTGATGAAGGTGACCTATTGACCAGGTAACATGCAGTATCCACCACCTCTACCCAGAATTCCTGTCCTAACTCGACACCATTGAGCATGCTTCTTTCCCTTTCCATCAACGTCTTGTTCATTCTTTCTGCAACTCCATTTTGCTGAGGTGTATATGGAGTAGTCTTCTGTCGTGCTATACCACACTTCTTGCAGAATTCTTCAAATTCCTTACTGCAAAACTCTACACCATTATCTGTCCTCGGCACCTTTATCTTCTTCTCTATCTGGTTTTCCACTAGAGCCTTAAATTCTTTAAACCTATCAAAGACTTCAGATTTATTCTTAAGGAAATATATCCATGTATTCCTTGAGAAGTCATCTATAAATGATACATAGTACACAAACTTACCCAATGATGGAACCTTCACAGGTCCAAACACATCACTGTGCACAAGCTCTAATATATGTTTCGCCCTCTTACCACCAGAGGGTAAACTCACCCGATTCTGCTTCCCGTATACACAATTTTCACAGAAATCAAAATCCAGAGAGCTATTACTCATACCTTCTACCATACCTTTACCATGAAGTATTCAAAGACCCTTCTCTCCAATATGTCCAAGCCTTTGATGACACAGCATGGTCTTTTCTCCACAGACCACTAGATTTTCTGCTACACTTTTAGGAACCACGGAACTGTTGCACCCACCAACAACAGTGCTATCTTGTAGCTTGTACAGAGTTCCAATCTGAACTCCCCGCATCAATACCAATGCTCCCCGAACCATCTTGCAGGCATCCTTCTCGAACACTGTTTTTACACCTGTATTATCCAGCTTACTAACAGAAATAAGATTTCTGACTAATGCAAGAATATGCAGAACACCCGGAAGTTTTCTAACCCTTCCACCTTGCAGCTTCAACATTACTTTTCCACGACCAATGATTCTAGCCTTCCTGTCATCCCCCAAGAATACATCACCACCATCATATTTCTCATACTCACAGAACTACTCTCTATGGGGAGTGAAGTGAAAGGATGCACCTGAGTCAATCAACCATGCCTCATGATCTACATGTGTACTTGAAGAAGCCAAGTACACATCCCCACCTTCATCTGAGGTGGTTTTCACCTCTGCAGAAGGAGCCTCATCAGATCCCTTTCCTTTGTCAGGAGCTTGATATTTACAGTCCCTTTTGAAGTGGCCTTCCTTTCCGTATTTCCAACACACCACCTTTACAGGTTTTCCTGGAGATTTAGATCTCCCTCTATATTTAGATCTCCCACTCGATGACTTATTTTTGTTTCTGTTTTGGGACCGTCCTCATACAGACAAAGCATCACCATTTTGGCTTTCTATATTTTTTCGTCTCATCTCCTCCATCAACAAGGCTGAGACTATTTCATCAAACTGCAAGGAAGTTGCATTGCTACCTATTGCAATAACCAGACTATCCCGCGAATCTGGTAGAGAACACAACAAACTGATGCAGTTATCTTCATCTGAAATTTTTAATATCAACAGATGTTAACGGACTTACCACAGTATTAAATGCGTTTAGATGCTCTGTCACCGAGTCTCCATCTTTCATCCTCAAGTTATATAGCTTTTTTCGCAGGAACAATTTATTCACCAAAGACTTAGATTGGTACAAAGTCCCTAACTTGTCGCGCAAAGCCTTTGTTGTAGCTTCCCCTTATACATTCAGCAATATTGAATCTAAGGCAGACAGTCGTATTGTGCTCTTTGCCTTCCGATCCAACTTCTTCCATTCTTCATCGGACACTCCCATTTGGTTAGTATCCGAATCTACCGCGATCCACTAATCTTTATCCACCAACAAATCCTCCATCTTGAGTTTCCACAACTCAAAACTTTGACCATTAAATTTCTCGATCTCTATCTTTCCACTGCTCGTCATCTTCTTTCACCACCAGAATCAATCTCGCAAATCTCCCACTGAACAGGGTTTACCACAGGCCTGAGCGAAACCCCTCAACAACAAAGGCGTCCCCATGAAACCAAATCTGCTCTGATACCAAATTTAGGTTTTAACCCCATACAGAAATTACCTTCATACAAATTCTAAAACACAGAAAATAAATAATGCGAGAGCAGAACACATAAAACACATATACACAGAGATTTTCCCTTGGATCCCAAAACCGAGACTACCAGCTTGATCTTTCATTATGTTCCTTTCAATGTTATAATACATATTTACACATGGCGAAGCATCCAATACCATGGACCGAAAACCATCGCGTCCAATACCATGGACCGAAAAACCATCGTGTCCAAAAAACATGTGCAAAAATCATGCACAAAACCATAGGTGGGTCCGCCTAACCTAACATAGGGTCCAAAACCAAAATTTTCTGGGGTGCTGCCCCTGACCCCATAAAGTGGGGTTACGGGTGCCCCTCAAACCACCTGTTAACTACGTGAAAAGAATATAACACAACCCAATAGCACCGGTGTTACTTAATCCATGAAGCGCACCGCAAAAATAAATAAATAAATCATCCACTAAAACCTTCGGCCACCAAGATTTTTTCAGTTGTGATGAAGTTATGTTATAATCTCCACTAAAACATCTACTATCACAAACTGATGTTTTTTTGACAATTGTAACCAACTCCTGCCACATTTACCCAAGTTCACTGGTCTACCATGGTAAACATGTGACAAAGAGTTACTATGATAAGACTCAACCTCCTAAGTACAGTTAAGGCAGTGGAATCGACAAACTGAAACTTAAATGACCTTCTTCAAGGGTTACAAGACCCCAAAGAGATAAACCACCCCTCCAGGTGCCCAAACCCTGAGTCAAATTTCTTTTTCAATGACTTGAACTCTCAGTCGCATGCATAATTCTACATTCATGCCACTATAGGCCTCCAATCACATGCATAATCCTGAAAGACAGTGACTACAGTCCCAATTTCCTAGTTTTGTGTCTGCAACTACAGAATTTGTGCCACCTTTTCAAGGCTAGCATCCATGTCACTTCCTAGAACTTGATGAAACTTTCCAAAAAAAATAAATGACACAAAGACAATGCCTCTAACACAAAAATTGATCAAGGACTTGACCTAACCAAGCCTAACCATGATAGACATTTTGTCAAACACATCGTGAACATGTAATCTACAGGCTATAAATGCATGCCTGAACATAGGGATCTCATACTTATCTGAAAATCATCAAGAAGGTATAATGCCTTCTAATAATAGCTGTAATAACATATATTAGTTCATGCATTCAATAACCATTCATTTACCAATAAAAACATGTTAAGAGACATAAATAGAATCTGTCATGAAACCACACTTATAACCAACATATAACCAAAATAATAACAATTATAGAATAGCCATTAAAGTCACATAATAACAAGTATAATTACTCATGAAGTACAAGAGGAAAAGAGTTCTTATTAACATATAAAAAAGCCAACCAAGTCAAGGACTTCCACGTACCACCCGACCATAGATTGGGTTGAACCAAATTTGTCTTTCAGTCAATCACCCCCGTGCCATATTCCAAGCATGAATGTGGGAATCACTATAAAACAACCACGCTTCCTCAGGATTTACTGCAATCCCATCAAAATTGGTCAAGAGGCTCCTAAGCCTGAAGCAAGAACCTACACAACCAGGCTTTATTGCAATCCCGCCAAAACCGGGCAAGGGATTCCTAGGCCCAAACAAATAAACATACACTACCAACCTTTACTGCAATCCCATCAAAACTAGTCAAGAGATCACTAGGCCATAATAAGCTTGGATTCCTTATTATTTATTCACCAATACCTTGAGGAATTTTCCTGTCTCTACCCTTAGGATTTACCACAATCTCACTATTACTGGTCAAGGGATTCCTAGGCACTTGAGAATTTTCCTTCCACATCAATGGTAGAAATCCCAGGAGCCATCCCAACCACTCATGTAACCAGCCCCTGAGACCAGCTAAATTTTTAGTGCATCAAACCCCTGGATGCTCCCTTGATATGAACAAAGGCATGTCTAGGAGGCTCCATAATCTCTTTTCGTTAATTTAATTGATGTTAAATTACTTACATAAAATTATCAACGAAGGCTAGAATTCTTTATCACTTATTAAATTCCTCATTCAATTTGAGTTATCAAGATGCACATGTTTCTCTATGGCTATATAAGTAAACAAATTGCTTATATCAAATGAAATCAATTATGCTCTCTTTTCTTAAATAAAAATTTCATCCTACTTGAATGAAACTTCAAACTTGCTTCATAAGATCACACTCACACTTGCTTAAAATAAAATCACCCCTGTTTTAATGAAAATCAAACACACTTAGTTAAATGAAAATCATTCTTGAAAATTACATTCATTCAAATGGAAATCTGATCCGGATTTAAAGAGAAACACAACAAATTACAGAGATAACCATAAACACATAGATGTAGTGGAAATAATACTTCATTTCATTAATGTAAAATACTGAAATATGCTTACAGACAGAAATGGAAATAAACCAACTAGGGCGATGGTAGCTTATTTCTGAGAAGAGATGTGTCGGCTACATGCCTCTTAACTGTGTTACAATGAGGCTCGGAGACCTATTTATTGTTGAAAAACAATGGAAACCCCTAAAAATCCAAAAACCTAACCCTAGAAGATGAAATGCCAAATTGTGGTCCTCGTTTGGGTAAGTTGGTACATCAACTTCCCGAGGTCGTAACTTTGGCACGCGATCTCAATTTGACATGCACAATATTTCGTTAGAAAGATCTATCCGAGAACTACAACTTTGGGAAGAGCAACATAGGACCATGGACCCATGTTGCTCCCAGTTTTCCCAAAAAAAATCATTTAGGGCCTCAAAACAGCTCCGGAAGTTCAAGACTCGAAAAACTGCTAAAAATAGTAAACTGTGCTACAATTAAGGAAACTAAAAAGCTAAAATAAACAATGGTGGGTGTCCAAGTGGACTTGGTGGGTGGCCACCAATATCCACTTAGAACATTCCTCCCCCCTTAGGAAGCAATGGTCCCCATTGCGTTTAGTTCCTCCATGAGATGAGGAAACTTATGTTGAACTTGGTCCCTGGTGAGCCACTTGCCCTGGTGAAGGAGTTGGCCTGCTTTGACGACTCGATACAGTTAGATATTCTGTTGGCGATTGTGCTTCATCTATGTGTCCATGATCCAATCAGTTGCAGTTTGTTCCATGCAATCTTGATTTAACTATGTGGGTGTGAGTTGTTCTACAATGTCGGATGTGTCTAGTAATGGTGGAAAGTATGGCCAAAGGCGGCCCACACTGAACATTGGGTGCAGGCCAAGGAATGGGGGGATGCTGATCTCAAATTCATTGTCTCCCACAGCCTTGGTAATGGTGTAAGGACCATATCAGAGTGGTCTGAGTTTCCGATAGGCTCTGGTAAGGCGTTCATTTTTTCGAATGCAACCAGAGTTTGTCGCCCACCTGAAACTTGTGTGGCACCCGATGTTAATCATGTCACTGCTTGTACTTGGAATTTAATTTCGCCAAAATGCCATGGACCTGTTGGTGAATATGTTGGATGTGCTCAATGAAGTTTTTTGCCTTATCTGTTTCTAACTAGACATGAGCCAAATCTGCGTGAGTAGCTACAAATGGCATGGCCACATCAATGGAACATAGTGGTTGGAATCCCAAGCCCACCTGAAAAGGGCTATGGCCAGTCGAGATGTGGAGATCCCGGTTGTAGCTGTGCTAAACATAGGGGAAGCTCTCGTCCCATGTGCGTGGATGCTTTGAGTTGTACATGTGCAGAATGTGGACGATCATCCTGTTGACAACCTCTGTCTGGCCATCAGTTTGAGGATGGAAGGTTGTGGACTTAGTGAGTTTAGTGTCCAGCATCGACCAAAGACTAGACCAAAATGTACTAAGGAACTTGATGTCCGATCTGAGATGATAAACTATGGGATCCCAAAGTGTACCCACACTCGTTCAAAGAAGAGTTTAGCAGTGGCTTCTACTGTGATATTCTTCTTGCAGGCTGCCATAATGGCCATCTTCGAGAACCTGTCGACGACCACAAAAACACAGTCGTTTCCATGCTTAGTGGAAGGAAGGCCTAACATGTAATCCATGGGGATGGATTCCTAAGGTTGACTCGGGGTAGGCAGCGGGGTATAGAGGCCTTGCTTCTTGATGGTTGGTTTGGCAATGGCACAGGCAGTGCATGATCTGATGTACTTCCCGACATCCTGTCGAAGATTTGGCCAATAGAAATACTTCTATAGTACTGCCACTGTTTTCTCAACCCCAAAATGCCCAGCAGCCCGACTGTAGTGTGCTTCCCAAATCATCTTGGGACACTCACTTGAAGGAACACAAAGGTGACCGATGTGAAATAACAGGGCATCCTGGAGGTGAAAATATGGAACATGTTTACCCTCCAAGAGTGTCTGGTATGTGTGGCCAAATTTTGGGTCACTTTTGTAGAGAAGTGGCCAATCAAAAGTCTCGTGCCCACAAGACTTGAGCACGGTGGTTAATGCCATGATCGGTGGTTGACTGAGGCAATTTGCAACATTATTGGTGTTTCCCTTCTTATACTTGATATTGAAATGGAACTATTGCAGGTATGTGGACCACTTCTGATGGCGATCATTCTGCAATTTCCCTTGGGTCTGTGTGAACTGCAGGGGTCGGTGGTCTATGTGGATGACCATTTCCTTCCCCAAAATGTAATGATTCCATTGTCGGAAAGCCTGCACAATAAAATACATCTCTTTGTCATAAGTAGGATACTTTCGTACTGTGTCTGAAAGTGTCTCACTGTGATATGCCACTGGATGCCTGTGTTGAGTAAGGACTGGCCCATAGTCAGAGGCATCTCTCTCAACCTCAAATGGTTGTTGCAAGTCTGGTAATGCGAGAAATGGTGCCGAGCAGAGGCGATCTTTCAACTCTGTGAATGCCTGAGAAAATCCCAACATGAACCTGCGGTAGAAGTTGGCAAGACCTAGAAAGCTATGGAGCTCTATCAGAGTGGTTGTAAATTGCCAATCCCGAATGACTTGGACCTTGGTTGGGTCCACATGCGCCCCCTATTCATTAATAATGTATCCCAGATACTAAACTTGGGTCATGCCAGAAGTGCATTTCTCCAAATTGGCACATAACTTGTGTTGCCGCAGTGTTAGGAGAACCTGTCAGATGTGGTGGTGGTGCTCTTCCCAACTCTGGCTGAAGATCAGGATGTCATCCAAGTATACCACTACAAAATAGTTGGTGAATAGCTGCAAGATGTCATCCATTAGCCTCATGAAGGTTGTAGGAGCATTCGTCAATCCGAAAGGCATAACCAACCATTCGAAAAGGCCCTCCTTAGCTTTGAAGGCAGTCTTCCACACATCGAAGGGTTTGATTGGCACCTGGTGATATCCTGACTTCAAATTGATCTTGCTGAAATATTTTCCCCCCTTCAGTTGGTCCAGGAGGTCATCAATCTGTGGGATCGGGTACCTATTACGGACATTGATCTTGTTCAGCGCCTAATAGTTAATACAGAGTCTCCAAGTCCCATCCTTCTTCTGTACCAACACGATCGGTCTCCCACAGGGTGATGAACTCATATGGATGTGACCTTTCTATAGCAGCTCCTGAATCTGCCTCTTGATTTCATCGTTCTCCAAAACGGAGAGCCGATAGATTGGCCCATTGGGCAGCGGCACACGTGGGGTCAGATCGATGGGGTGCTTGACTTGACAGTGCAGAGGAACCCTTGCGGGGAGGTGAATATGTCCTTGTACCCCTTCACGACCTTCTCCATCTGTAGTTGTCGTGCGGAGGGGCCATGTCTGGAGGTCTTGGCCACCATCTTCTTCTTGCCTTAAGGGCGTATCATCAGGAAAAAAAAATTCCTGGTTTTGGAAATGAGCTTACTGCATTGTTTTGTAGTAACCAAAGAGATGGCGGTAGGCGGTGCTACCTCTGGTATCATGTACAACTTATTTCCCAAAGTAACAATAACAACATGGCGCCTTGATTCATACACAGTATGTCGCTTCCACAAGTATGGTTGTCCTAATAATACATCACAAACTTCAAGGGGAGAAATGTCACACAATACCTCATCCGTGAAGGGCTTGATGTTGTATGGAAGGCGATACTATTGGCTCACGTGAAGATCCTGTCCTTGGTGAAGCCACCCGATGGTGTGTGGTTGTGGATGTGATGTGGTCGGTAAGCCCAGCCACTTCACGACCTCTACCGAAATGAGGTTCTTTTGGCTCCCGTTGTCGACAATGAACTGTAGCGGGGAGCCCTTTACCCACATTTGGGAGTGGAAGAGACGCTCCTCCTCCTTTGGATCTTCGGGTTCCTCCTTCTGGATCTTTGTGGTGGCAACGGTGGCACTGGGCTCCGCATTGATAATCTGCTTCCCTTTGTCATTCCCCTTGTTGGGTTCTAACTCAGAGTCTAAACATGCTTCTGATTCTGAAACCCTTAGCTCGACCACCAGTGACTGCTTGGCCCGACACTCACTTGTGTTGTGAGTGGAGCTCTTATGGAACTCACACCACTTTCCTGTGTCTTTTTTCGGCTTCATGGCGTTGTTCTTTTCTTGCAGCTTTGGCGGGTTGTCTTAGGCCGCCCCACCTTGGCTTTGTCCTTTGTTCTGCGGTTTTGGGGCACCTTTCCCTTGCTTCGGATTTGCAGATCCAAAGTCTCGCTTCTTCTGTTTAAACTTTTGCTCGACCTTAATGGCATATCAGTATGTCGTGTCGAGCAAGGAGATGTTCAGGAATTCTATTTCTTCCTAGATGTAATTGTGCAAGCAACTACGGTATTTGAGTACCAAATGCTACTCTGAATCTTTGATACCCAACTTTGTGCGAAGGGTATGGAAAATATTGGTAAACTTTGGCATGTCTTGGTCCCTTCCCTGCCGCAGCATGGTCCACTTTATGTATTGATCCTCATAGCTTCCGACAGGGTAGTACTGCTCCTTGATGGCATCCCGGAATGAATTCCAAGTGGGTGCGGCTGAAAATAATGAGCCTGTACTTTCATCCTTCTGCTCGTAGTAGGTTTCTCACCAGTCCTTGACGTGGGGGGTTGCTTTGAGAAGAGCGAAAATAATCTTTTCCCAACTGGAAAAATCATGAACAAAAAATAACCCTCTAGCATATTTAACCATTTATCGACGGAATTTGCGTCTATTTGACCCTCGAATATGGGGATTTCAAAATTAACATGTACCTTAAACGGTGTGGCATTTCCAAAATATCTGTTGGAAGTCGATGCATCGCCCCTGGGTAGCCGCTGAATGATCTGGGAAAAGTTGTCCATCATCGCGTTCCTTTGTCGCTCAAGGGCCTCTTCGAGCAAGATTTTGATAGGATCTCCTGCCCCCTCGTCTTTCTTTTCATCTGCCATGGGAGGCCGTCGGGATTTGCGAGGCTGGTCTTGCAAAGGTTCGACCAATTCAAGCCCTAACTCCTTATATCCCAACCTCGTTGGGGACATGCAAATAAAAACAGAGAAAACGCAGACCACTTTGATACCACTGATCCGGATTTAAACAGGAACGCAACAAATTACGTAGATAACCATAACCACAGAAATGTGGCAGAAATAATACTTCATTTAATTAATGTAAAATACTGAAATATGCTTACAGACAGAAATGGAAATAAACCAGCTAGGGCAATGGTATCTTATCTCTTAGAAGAGATGTGGCGGCTACATGCCTCTGAACTGTGTTACAATGAGGCTCGAAGGCCTATTTATTGTTGAGAAACAATGTAAAACACTAAACATCCAAAAACCTAACCCTAGAAGATGAAACGCCAAACTGTGGGCCCCGTTTGGGTAAATTGGTACATCAACTTCCCGAGGTCGTAACTTTGGCATACGATCTTCGTTTGATGCACACAATATCTCGTTAGAAAGATCTATCTGAGAACTACAACTTTGGGAAGAGCAACATCAGTCCATGGACCCATGTTGCTCCCAGTTTTCCCAAAAAACATCGTTTAGGGCCTCAAAACGGCTCCAGAAGTTCAGGACCCGAAAAAATGCTAAAAACAGTAAATTGTGCTACAATTAAGGAAATTGAAAAGCTGAAAGAAACAATGGTGGGGGTCCAAGTGGACTTGGCGAGTGCCACCAATATCCACCTTGATCAAAATCATACTTGCTTCAATAAGAATCACAACCCACACTTGTTTGAGAATCACGCCCGTACTTAAATAAAATCACTCTTTGAATCATACTCATAAATGAATCTATCTCTATGAAAACTATGATTAAAAACTACTGCAATATAAATCTTAAATTCCTACTGCTACTTTGAATTATTCTCTATCTATATGCATCTAAAATCTCTCCATTCCTGATCAATAATATGATTAGAAAAATAATTTCAAATATGTATCTAAAAATCAAAAATTGAATACTTGAATGAATTGACAAAATCTAAAGGAAATTTGTGTGGAAATGCTAACTGTAAATAAACAAAATCATTACTGTCTCGAGAGGCCCTCCTATGCAAAGCAGGAAACACTATAAAGCTTTCACAAAAAGATTATTCACGCATTGGAACGCACGGCAAGAAATGGAGTTGAAACAGAGTTTTTATATCAAAGAAAAGTACTTCACAAATATAATTATTGTCTTGTTCAGTTATATCGAGAGGCATATTTATAAAACCCTTATGCAATAAATGCTTTCAAATATTTACGCCTGTTCTAATCAACATTATCTATAATTATCCCAATAGATAAGATATCGTTATCTTATTCATGATTTGCTAATAATGTAGCAAATCATGAAACGGAAAATATGCATATCGCTCGCTTGATCCGCCTTCTACGTCGTTTGACTTATCCTTTGACCGAATTGATAAGGTGCCTTTTTCATCGATCTAGTTTCTGTAAATAGGAATGAATTTTTGTCCTCATTATTTTCTAGCTACCTATGTGCCATGTCTCTCAAATGGAGCTCTACAATTTATTAAACCTTGGATCTAGATGCAAAAACTTTTATCAGCTGCAAAATCATTGTAATTTGATATCTTATGTACATATTAAGTTAAATAATAAAGACAAATGAAACTTATGAAATATATGATGATTGTATACATGTTATGCTTCGACATTGTAAATTGATACCGAGATTGCTTATGAAGGTCAAAAAGGAAAGATTAAGGTGGAAAAAGGAGTGTCAAAAAAAAAGCAATTTTGGGGTTCAACATTCCCCCACATGGAAGACATTGCATGTCCTCATGCAAAATTTCAAAATTTGTAAGTCCTTTTTGTCACTAAACCTCCTCATATACTTGAGAAAGGACATCCAAATTACTTCTCCTTGATTCCTTAGCAGTGATTTTCATCCTCGGCTTCTTCATCATAATTTTGTGTTTTGGGCCCATAATCTTCCTCTTAAGAAATTTGTTCTAAGCAAACAATTTCTTATTTTTCTTGTGCCACATACCAAGGTGTAATAATATATTGTCATTTTGGGTTTTGTGGATTTCATTCGGTGTCTTTACTGCTTCATTCCCCTATTTTAAATGTATATTCAATACTTATAACTCATAAATTTCTTGTTTGAGGGTTTCTTCAGCTTGAAGTTCTCTTGAAATATTTGAATTGAGTGCTTCATTTTCAATTTGGGTTGAGGATGATGCAACAACTTTTCCTGTAGCTTTTCTTTCCAATGATTCTATATAGTCATAAATTCCCTACTGCATCGGATTAACCTCTGGAGTTTTACTTACTGCATTAGCAATTGGTGATGGAATCGGTGGTGATGATGGAACTGTAGGTGATCGAATTGGTGATTTTGATGGAAATGTAGTTTCCATTTCTTATTATTATAAATCAACAAATTCTAGGGACTGTCGAGGTTGTTCATGTACTATTTTATTGAGCCTTGCACTCCTTCTTATAGAAGATGATGGTTTAGTAGTAAGGGGTTGCTCCTTAACCTTTCTCTGATTTGTTTTCTTTTTAGATGAATTTTCTTCTTAAGTGTTGAATTCCTTTCTTCCAACATTTTTATTTTTAAGATTTACTAAAATATCTGTAAGAGGAGTTTCATCTTTTGAGTGTTTCTCCTATGAGTTCTCTTTTATGGGTAGTTTCCTTCTACTTTTCTTTGTTTTATCACTGGGCTCTTCTATTTCTACCTCTTTGAAATGATTTCTAACTAAGAAATCTTCCCAATTGTCTCCAGTATTTCTTAGGTTCACTTCAATCAAGATTTTCACTAAGCCATGGTGATATAGAGCACTATCTATAGATTGATTTTTTCTTTGAATGCTACTAGTCATTTTTCTTAAACTTTTAAGAAAAAATATGTTAGGTTAATTTCATTTCCATCTAGAATATCCATCATTAATATTTCATGATAAAAGAACATATTACCAAATCTTCCTTCACAAGTTATAAACTTTTGAATGATCAGCAATAGGTTTCTTCGTTTATTTTTCAAATTCGTAACTGGTATTCCCTTTTTAAATTCAGAAATGTCCATACTTGGATTTTTGAGAAAAACCCTCCATTCTATTTCTTCAATTCTTATATTTTTAAACCAACTTTCTCCAATTCTTGGCAATTTTTTGGATTCTTATATGAAGGATTCTGTCAATGCCAGCTTTATGTCCCCAAACGCTGCTTCAATGTCCTCATACGCCTTAGCAAAATATTTTGTTACCTCCATTTCATGGTCATCGAATTTCTCCGCAAATTTCAACCACCGAGCTTGCTGCAACATTTGTTTGACCTATGAGTAACCCTCCAAAAACCTAATTCCATTACGTTAAGTTAGTCTCCGCACTAAAACAGGGTCAAATGAGATGGAAGTGTTCAGCATGAAAAGGAATGATGAGTGGAGAAGTGAGGTGATTTTTGAATTATATCAAGGTTTAAGCCTGACTCAATTGACAATACATTGATATTTCCGTTAGCATCAAAGTCGTGTCGAAACAATTAAGGGCAATCATTATTTGGTGTGGAAATAACAACAGTTATCCATCATTTAATTTCATAATTCAAATGTTCTTCCTTTATTATATAACTCAATATTTACATAACTTTTCTCCTTTCTCTTACCACTTTTGACTTATCTTTGGCATGTTGTCAAGTTGCTTAAGCTGCAATCTTCATTAAATTTTTCATTTTCCATAATTTCCATTTGATCTAGTCATAATATGTCAATCCAGCTGCAGAATTTTGTTAAAGCTGCAGATTGTTGACAATTTTGTAGTTGCATTATTTCAAAACAAAAAAGAGGAATAAAAAGAAAATGGGACTTGAATAGGGAAAAGAAAATCTAAGCTACCAAGAACTCTTGGTTTTCAACTTGGATTTTTTGTATAAACATGTCAACAATGTTGGTTTTCATGTTTATTAAAAAAATAATAAAAATAAAATAAATAAAAATAAACAATTAAAAAAAATAGAAAAGTAAAAGACTAAGTTGGAGAGAAAGAAGGGCCTTCCTTAACAATATTTAAATCAAAACTGCTTTGCAGGTCCTTTATGAATTCCTCCTTTGTTAATGGTTTATGATATATTCGTAATCTATGACCATTGATAAGGAAGGTCACCTTCTCTTCATCAATAGTTCTGATTCTAACTGCTCCATTATCAAAGATGGTTTCAATCTCATATGGACCAAACCAATGAGTTTGAAATTTCCCTTGAAAATCCTTAAATTTTGAATCAAAAAGCAATGCTCAATCACCAGGTTGAAGTTTCCTTTCCTTGATAAACGTATCATGCCACCTAGATCTTTGGTGTTGAATTGTATTGGTTCTTCGAATAGCAATTTTTCGCATTTCATCAAGTTCATTCAATTGCTTCATTCTTTGTCTTTGGGCTTCTGATAAATCAAGGCCCAATGTTGTTGTTTTAAAAGTCTTTAACTGGAACTCAATAGGAAATAGGACTTGTTTTCCATAAACAAGTTCATAAGGAGTGTGTCCAGTTGTATTTCTCCATGTGGTACGATATGCCCACAAAGCTTCTGGAAGATTTTCTGCCCAATCCCTTCTATGCAAATGCACAATTTTGGTAAGAATTGCTTCAATTACTTTGTTGGTAGATTCAACTTGTCTGTTGGCTTGTGGATGGTATGGATTTTACCTTCTATGTTTGATTTTGTATTCCCCCATTATATTTTGTACCAGCTTGGATGTAAATTGAGTGCCTTGATCTATCACAATTTCCCTGGGACACCAAAACGAGTGAAAACATCCTCAAAAAGAAACGAAACTACAACATTTTCAGTAGTAGAAGAAAGTGTTTTAACTTCTACCCATTTTGTGACATAATCTGTACAAACAAGAATATACCTTTTTTGTCTAGATGGTGGATTAATTGGACCAACAAAATCCAAAGCCCATTTTTCAAAAGGTTCAATAAGTACTTGAGGATGTAAAGTCATTTCATCTGAAGGAACAGGTTTTCCCATTTTTTGACAACTATCACAACTCTTAACATATTCCTTGACATTCTTAAAAAGGGAAGGCCAATAATATCCTAAGAGAAGGACTTTATAAGAAATTATTTTATCAGCGAAATGTCCTCCACAAGTTTCATCGTGACAAGCCTTTAATAGATCTGGTACTTCATCTTCTCTAACACATCTTTGAATGATTAAATCAGGACATCTTTGTACAATTCTTCATTTATCCATGAATAGAATGCACTAGTTTGAATAACTTTCATTTTCTCTCGAGGAGACAAATATGGTGGTAGCTTCCATGTAGCCAAGTAATTAGCAATATCTGCAAACCAAGGAGATTTAATAGATACTGCAAAAATATATTCATCAAAAAAAGTATCCTCTACAGGAACATCGTTATTATTATTTTAAATCCTAGATAGAAAATCAGCAACTGTATTTTGTTTTCCAGGTCTATCCAAAATAATAATATTGAATTCTTACAACAACAACCATCTTGTAATTCTTCCACTAGCGATTGGTTTATTCATTAAATATATAATTTCATAATGATCTATGTGTATGAAGGTTTCATAACCAATGATGTAATTTCTGAATTTATTGATAGCATGGACAACAGCTAAAACCTCATTTTCTATTACAGTGTAATTTAACTCTGTAGGAGTCGATTTTTTACTAGTGTAGTAAATTCCATAAGGAGTTAAATCCTTTTGTCCTAATACAGCTCCCAAAGTTGTATCGGAGGCATCAGTCAAAATGTGAAAATATAATTTCCAATTTGGTCCTCTTAGAATGGGTGCTTTAGAAATCTTTTATTTCAATGTTTCAAAAGCTTTTTGCCAATCAGAATTCCAAATGAATTCACAATCTTTTGTGAGTAATTTGAAAAGTGCAGAGGCTATTTTTGTAAAATTTTCTATAAATATCCTATAATAGCTATTAAAACCAAGAAAACTTCTAACATCTCTTTAACAAGTTGGAATTGATAATTTAGAAATAACTTCTACTTTAGATGTATCCACTCTAATTCTATTTCCTGAAATATGATGTCCTAAAACTTCCCTCAGTAAACATCATAAAACATTTTTCATGAATTAATGAGATATTTTCTTCTTTACATCTAATGATAACTTTTTCCAAATTTTTAAGAGATTCTTCAAAATAATTTCCATAGACAATAAAATCATCCATATAAACTTCTACACAATCATGAATTAGATCAAAGAAAATGCCTAAAACTGCCCTTTGGAATGTTGCAAGTGCATTACAAAACCCAAAAGAAAGTACTCGGTAGGCATAGGTTCCCCATGGACAGGTAAATGTGGTTTTATATTGATCTTTTGGAGCTACTTGGATTTGGTTATACCTGCTAAAACCATCCAAGCCTGAAAAGTATTGTTTTCTCGCCAATGTATCTAAAACTTGATCTATAAAAGGAAATGGAAAATGATCTTTTAATGTAGCTTTATAAATTCCCTTTAATCAATGAATACTCTCCATTTTCCATTCTTTTTTGGAACAATTACCAATGGGGAAACCCACTAGCTATCTAATATTGGATAAATGAAATTCACATTTAACGATTTGTGTAATTCCTCCTTAACAATTTCTCTTAAATTTGGATTCATTCTTCTTTTAGGTTTTCGGATTGGTTTTTCATTTCCTTCATTATAAATATGATGTATGCAAGTGTTGGGATCAATTCCTTTCATATCAGTATATTCCCATGCATAAGCAGAGGGATGTTCTTGTAACATCTTTATTAATTTTTTCTTTTGAAATTCTTCCATATTATTATTGATGTTTAAAGTTTTCTCTAGAACGATTTCTATTAGAGAATTTCCAAATTTTTCCATAGAATGTAAAGACAATTGACGAGATGATAGATATTCAATATTACATTGTTCTTGAAAACTTTGGTTAGATTCACAATGTGAGGAAGATTCATTATTTTCTATTAATTCAAAATTTGATCTTCTTCATCTATTTGTGAAGTAACAAAGATTGGTCGTATATCAATATCATCATCTATCCATTCTTCACTTTCTACCTGTATTGTCATTTTTGCAGGAGGATATAATGTGAATTTATTTGTTGAACTTCCATCAAAAATAAACATATCACCAAGTCTACAAATTATAAAAGAATGAGTTGTAGCTAACCATGGTCTTCCTAGAATCAATGGATGTCCCCCTAAATTATTCTTAGGTGTTAAAATCATAAATTCAACAGGTTACTCCCAAGAATCTAAAGATACAAATATATCTTCTAATACACCATGAGGTTTGATAATATATCTATCTTCTAATTGCAATAATGTAAGTGTAAATTGAAGATTAGGAAGTTTCAATTGATTCATAGTTTGTTTACTCACGATGTTTATAGATTCTCCTAAATCAATCAATGTATTTGGATTTTGTTATGCAACCAGCTCACAAAATAGAAGAAGAGATAGATCAGCGACTTCAAAATAATCCTCTTCAAGGGGGAAACCTCCTTTACATTACACAAATGAACAATTCTTGGATGATATGAATGAAAAGACCTCCTTTCCATATATAGGAGTCTAAGAGATCACAATATAATCAGAGCCTACATAACAATAATATTGTATGGGCACAATAATAACAATAGTGGGCTTTTATGGGGCACAATAATAACAATATGGAGACATCAATACAATAATGGGGTTGCACTAATAAAAATAAGGGGCTACACTAGTAGTATAGGGACCTAACATGTGCCTCTTCTCCAAAAAAGTGTTGTCCTCAACGCTTGAGTAGTTCTTGATGCTTCTGTATAAAATTCTCGTCCTCCCATGTGGAATATTCAGTGGGTAAGTTCTTCCACTTGATGAGATACTTTGAAATTGATCGATTTCGTAGATGTCGAGTTCTTGTTTCCATGAATTCTTCAGGTTCTATTATGATTTCTCCTTCCTCGTCAAGTTCTGACAATATTGTTTAAACTGGGAGCTTGTCACCTATAACCTTTTTTAAGCATGAAACATGGAGAACTGGGTGCACTTGGGAAGATGCAGGAAGCTCCAATTTGTATGCAATAGTACCATTCTTTTGCAACACCTTGTAAGGACCATAGTACTTTGGTGATAATTTATTATCCTTCTTAGCTTGCTTGAGGGACATTTTTTTGTAGGGCTGTAGCGGTAAAAATACCCAGTCGCCTACATCAAAACTTCTTTTGTTGCGATGTTGATATGCATGTTGTTTCATTTGATTCTACACCAAATTAAGTGAGGTTATCATTTAAGAGTTTGAGAACTTGTTGTTGACGCTTGATGTGATCTCCCACTGCTTGAACCTTAGAATTTCGTTGGAATTATGATGTACGTGTTGTACTTGATGGAAACCCGCTTGTAGCAGAACAACTCACTTGTATATGGTAACTAGATGAATATACAGAAGGGAGATCAAATGTGACAGAATGCATGACAGTAGTGTTTACAGATGTGATGAAATGCAGGGCAGCTTCAAGGAATCAGTTCAAAAGGAAACTCACTTAGATGAAAGATCACAGTATAGCAGGTAAACAGCAAAGAATTACAAATCAGTCTTCACAGAATGAAGAAAGAGAGGTATACGCAGGTTCATCATTAACCAAGCTACGTATACATGCAGGTTTACTGTATACAAGTCGCGTATACATACACATGCACTTTCACAGAAGGAAAAGCGCATATACCTTGAAAAACTAAATTTTTGGTCCGAAGTATTTGATCCATGGTATTGGTCCAAGGTATCTAGTCCGAGGTATTGACCCTAGGTATTTGGTCCAAGGTATTGGTCTGAAGTGGTTTTGTTCCATGGTATTGAGAAAGGCCTAAAACTATAAAAGGAGGAGAAAATCATTAGGCCAAGGTGTGCAAGTATTGAATATCTGATGAAGTGTGAGATCTAGTATGCAGGTTATTGGGTTATGGTGTATTGCTAATCTGAACCAAGGATGAACCTTAGCTGATTATGAGAGATCAGATCTAATGATGGATCGGGAACTTAAGGCGTAAAATGAACTATCTTTATGTTTTTTTGCTCATGTATATTCTAGATCTGAATATGACGCATATATTATTCTGTAAAAAATATGATCTCAGTATAACTAAAGTCTGGAATAGTTGCAGAACTCTGAATTTATATTTGCAGATGTATACGTTGTTTGGCTATAAGCAAAGCGCGTGTACACGCAGGTTCAACACATGGAAGTAGTGTATACCTTATAAAATATGTTTCCGTTGTTTCTCTTTACTGTTGCAGAGTTCTGGGTTCTGGTTTGGGTTCTGGTTACTGTATTCTGGTGACAGTATTCTGAATGATCAGATTGATGGGTGGTCTAAGTGAATGATTGATTCAGCTATGGTTGGTTCAAAAGATGATTAGTTGATACAGATATATTTGACGATTGAATGATGTTGTTGATAGATCCAGTCTGAACATTTATGAAACGTGGTCCCTGGAAGAAAAGAGAAGGTCGTAGCCTTCTATAGGTCGGAGCCTACATACTAAGCAAACATATCGGCTAGTACAAGAGCTAGGGGGTTGTAGCTCCCTTCCAGTAGTAGCTGGAAAACGAGAGAAGGTTGCAGCCTTCTACAGGTCGAAGCCTGCGTACTGGTATAAGTTTGCATGAGTACAAAATTTTAAACAAAACTTTCTTATTATTAACAGAAGACAGAGACAACAGCAGCAGGTGGTTTTTACCCACATTGGGTTTCCACCTTATATCTTGGTGTTCATGTGTGATTCTTATGCTTTATTCTACTTTTACTACATTGTCTAATTAATATCTGACATACTGGTTAAAGTTCAATACATGATAAATTAGGTAAATCAAAAGTTCTCTGCATATATGCTGGTTGCTTTAATAACAGTCGCGTGTACACGCTGGTTCACTTAGCTAAAGTAGCGTATACAAATTTGCCTATGGAAATGAAAAATTATTGAGTTACTAATATTGATTCACCCCCCCCTCTCAGTATTATTTCCAACAATTGGTATCATAGCAGATCCTTCAGAAGAAGCTGGATTGCTTGAAGGAAGATCCATCATCATGAATAATCAAGAAAGCGGGGGATCCATCAAACCGCCAATCTTTGATGGGAGAAACTTTGTTTATTGGAAGATAAGAACCACAACCTACCTTCAATCACTTGGAACAGATGTCTGGGAAATCGTGGAAGGAGGATATACATTTCCATCAGCTATTCCTACAGATACGGCAGGTAAAAAGCAATATGAAACCAATGTCAGGGCTGTCAATACATTGTTGGGAAGTTTGTCACAATCAAAGTTTGTCAAAGTTATGCAACTCAAATCAGCCAAAGAAATATGGGACAAAATCATTCTAAGCTACGAAGGATACTCTCAGGTAAAACGTGCTAAACTACAAACTCTCGGAATTCAATGTGAAACTCTTAAGATGCACAATGATGAAAGTATTGCCAGTTACTTCTTACGTATAGATGAGGTTGTTAATTGCATGAAAAATATGGGTGAAGAGATAAAGGAAGTTACCTTAGTTGAGAAGTTTTAATATCCTTGTCTGCTAAATTTGAATCAAAAGTATCTACCATAGAAGAAAAACAGGATCTACAGACTATTACTATGACACAGCTTCACGGAATCTTAACTGCCTTTGAGATGAGAAAAGGAGGCCCATCAAATATGAGTGAAGTCGCATTTAAAGCTTCAGAAAAAGGAAAAGAAGAACTCAATGAATCAAGACATATTTCAGAAGAAGAAGATGAAGTAAACTTTGTCAAGAAGCTTCAACGGGGTTCCAGAAGATTTAGAGGTAAACTACCTTTCAAATGTTTTGCCTGTGGTAGAGTCGGTCATTATGCTGCCAAATGTCCTCGTAAAGATAAATATGATAAAGGGAAGGAATCTGAAAAATGGAATAGAAAACAAAGTGTAAGTAAAAAGAGCTACTATACTCATGAAGATAGCGATGGATTATCAAATAGTGATGAAGATGAAAATAGTAATGACTATAGACTTCTAATGGCTTATGAAGATGATAAATTTTTGGATGCTTTAGAAGAAGATGAACTTCATGAAAAAATATCTAAACTCAAAATCTGTTTAGAAGAAAAGAATATGATTATAGATACCTTGACATATCAACTTGCTAAAAGAGAAAAACACAATGAAAAACTGGAATGTGAAATTGTGGGTCTAAGAAAGGATCTTGAGAAAACAAAATCTCTCAATCTTAGATTTGCTAAAGGATCATAAACCTTGGATGAAATTATCAAATTGCAGTGTTCTCCTCTAATATAGACAGGTCTTGGATATATTGAATAAGCACCTCAATCACAGAAGCCGTCAACCTCCACTAAAAGCTATCTTCATGCAGCTAAGAACAGTGAATAGTATGACAATCGTCAGCAAAGGCATAAAGCAGATCACCAAGTAAATCAGGCTCAATTTGCTCCAAGGATGAACAAAATCACAACCAACCTCAGGTAAATCATACTCAATTTGTTTCAAAGATGAATAGAAACTACAATCACCAAATCAATAGATTCGATAATCGCAGGAACTTCTTCAATGGTCAATGTTTCTCATGTCATAATTTTGGACACAAAGCTACTCAATGTGTTGCTTACAAAACCATCATGACTAGAGAAGCACGAAGTCAAAGGAATGTGACAGGGATCAAGAAAAGTTCCTATAATAACTTTTCTCTTCTTGGAAATTAAATAGAATGCTCAATCTGTAACAACTTTGGCCATGAAGAATCTGAATGCAGGAGTAAATTTCGGCAAACATCTCAAAAGGAGAAAATTCCACTAAATTCCAAAATATGGAGAAAGAAAGAACCATAAACAGAAATATGTGGTATAGCCTTATATGTAGAAGGACAAGAAAACCAGTGGTACATCGACAGTGGATTCTCAAAACACATGACAGGTGACAAAGAGAAACTACACGCATATAATGCCTTAGAAAAGGAAAAGAATGTCTCATTTGGAAAAGACACACCTGCTATCATAAAAGGTAAAGGATCTGTTTTCTTGAAAGAAAAAGTTAAAGCTGGGAATGTTACGTATGTTGATGGTCTAAATCATAACTTGTTGAGTGTGAGTAAAATGTGTGATCAAGAAAATGAAGTAGTGTTTAGATCAAACGGACGTGTTGTTTGTGAGCGTGATACAAGAGAAACTGTGATCAAAGGTACAAGAACTCCAAACAACTTATACATACTCAAGGGAGGACAACAATAGTGTTATCTGAGCAAAAATGATGAAAACTGGCTATGGCACAAAAGATTGGGACATCTAAGCTTTTCTCAAATAAGAAAAGCATGCAGATTCTAGGTTGTTCGTGATCTTCCAGATATCAACATTCTTGAAAATACTATATGCAAATCATGTCAATTCGGTAAGAAAATCAGATCTCACTTCATCGAAAAGGAAGGGTCAGCTAGTAAGCCTCTTGAACTTGTTCATACTGATTTATGTGGACCATCAAGGAAAAGTCACCTCGTGGAGAAGAATACTTTATATTGTTCATTGATGATTTTTCCAGAATGTGTTGGATAGGTATTCTAAAGCATAAAGATGAAGCATTTGAAATATTCAAAGCCTTCAAAGCTTTGGTTGAAAATGAATCAAATCGCAAAATCAAATGCCACAGATCTGATCGAGGAGGGGAATTTACCTTAGATGAATTCTTTGACTTTTGTGAACAACATGGAATAAAAAGGCATTTCTCCACTGCAAGGACTCCTCAGCAAAATGGAGTGGTAGAAAGGATGAACAGAACTATCCAACAAATGGCTCGGGCTATGCTAGATGAATCTAGAATTCTTGCAACCTTCTGGGGCAAAGCTGCATTCGCCACCGTCACTATTCTCAACCAAGCAAATGTTCGGGTAAACAGCACTCAAACTGCACATGAACTTTGGTATGGTAAGACTCTTACTATAAAATACTTCAAAGTTTTTGGAAGCAATGTTACATCAAAAGGACTGATGAAAAACTTGGTAAGTTTGAACCCAGAGCAAATGAAGGTATTCTTCTTGGCTACTCTTCCCGAAGTAAAGGATATAAATGTTACAATAAAATACTTAGGAAAATTATTGAAAGTATTGATGTTGTGGTTGATGAAGCATGCAAAAATCCAAAGCAGATAAAAACCGAAGATTATGAAGAAGATGAGCATCATTTTCCCGCATCAAGTCACACTGATTCTGAAGAAGAAACCAATGAAGCACCAGAAGAAGAGATAACAGTAGAAGAAAAGACTTCGTCCAGGTATGTTCAGAAAAAACATCCAGAAACTCAAATTTTAGGGGAAAAGGGGCAGGTGTGTAGACAAGAAGAACTATTACAGAAGCCTCAAGCTATCTAGCATTATTATCTTCCACCAAACCTCAAAATGTAAATGAATCATGCAGAGATGAATGTTGGGTCAAGGCCACGAATGAAGAACTTGAGCAAATTGAAAAGAATAATACTTGGGAATTAGTTCCTAGACCTCATGATAAGAATATCATAGGAACCAAATGGATATTCAAAAACAAGCTGAACGAAAATGGAGAAGTTATTAGAAACAAGGCCAGACTTGTTTGTAAAGGATATGCTCAACAAGAAGGTATAGATTTTGAAGAAAATTTTGCACCTGTTGCTAGACTTGAAGCCATAAGAATGTTTCTTGCTCTTTCTATTTTTCAGAAATTCAAAGTATACCAAATGGATGTAAAATCTGCCTTTCTTAATGGAGACTTAGAAGAAGAAGTCTATATTGAACAACCAAAAGGATTCATTCTTGGAAATGATGCAAAACTTGTATACAAACTCAAAAAGGCTCTCTATGGTCTAAAATAGGCTCCAATGGCCTGGTATTACCATCTTGGCAAATATCTCCACCAACAGGGTTTTTCAAAGGGGTCAACAGATAGAAATCTATATACAAAGATTGACACTGGTAAATTGCTAATAATTGTTGTTTATGTTGATGATATCATTTTTGGTAGCAATGAAGAATCCATGAGTCAGAATTTTGCTTCAATAATGTAGCAAGAATTTGAAATGTCCTTGCTTGGTGAGCTTACCTATTTTCTTGGTCTACAAGTTCAACAAAATAAAGATGTTATCTTTCTCTCACAAACCAAATATCTCAAATAGATTCTGAAAAAATATGGCATGGAAGATTCTAAACCAGTGTGTACTCCAATGGTAACAGGATGTAGTCTTAGCTCAAATGATGAATCAGCAGCAGTACATCAACCAATATACAGATCCATGATTGGCAGTCTACTTTATCTAACAGGTACCCGACCTGACATCATGCATGCAGTGGGAATAGTTGGAAGATTCCAAGCAAATCCAAAGAAATCATACCTTCAAGCAGTCAAAAGGATTTTCAAATATCTTCAAGGAACACAGAACTTTGGTTTATGGTATCCTAGAGATACAGATCTTACACTTCATGCATATATAGATGCAGATTGGGCAGGAAGTGTTGATGACAGAAAAATCACTAGTGTTGGTGCATTCTATATGGGTTCCAGGTTAGTGTCTTGGTTCAGCAAGAAACAAAGTTCAATTGCATTATCTGCCGTTGAAGCAGAATACGTGGCTACTGCATCTTGCTGCACACAACTACTTTGGATGATGCAAACCTTGCAAGAAATTCAGATCACATGTACTCCACCCATCTCCATTCTGTTTGATAATACAAGTGCAATCAGTATTTCAAAGAATCCATTCATGCACTCCAAGACCAAGCAAATACCCATCAAATATCATTTTCTACGTGAAAAAGTACTTGAACAAAAGGTAAAATTGGAGTATGTTCCCTCCAAAGAATACGTTGTTGATATATTCACTAAACCACTTCCCAGAGAGACAATTGAATGTCTAAGACAAAAGCTGGGATTAGTTGCTGCATCATCCTGTTGTTAAATCCTATTTTTCCAAAAAAAAGTGGTTATACGCGAGTTTCATGAAGCGTAGCCGCGTAAATATGCGTGTTTCTCTGGGCACAGTCACGTATGTGTTGGTTTGAAGAAAAGGAGTGGGCCAGACTCAAAAAAAGGGGTCTGTTATGGTTATGTCAATTATGTGCTCTATTTGATGATGATTTCAATTTTGTTGATAACATGTGGAAATATATTGGTCCTCATAAAGTTGTTGATAACTTGATGTATATTTGATTGATGATGATGCTTTGATATCTCTTACTGACATATGCAATGATCAGAACTGACAGTGAACAGGTGAAACAGGTTCAGGGGGAGAACATGGTTGATGATATTTTGGGAATTAATGATGGACATATACAGGTTGCTGGTTTGGATGATGTTGTTGATGGTGCAGATCATATGATAGTTGTTGATGACTATCATGGTCTTGTTCAAGATATTTGGTCTCTGTTATATATGGCATGTATATCTTTTAATGTAAAGGTCATGAAAAGACCTAATTTGTAATCCCACTATGCATGGGATGGATGACGTAATGTTTCTTGTTTTTTACATGTATAAACAATTGGTATATCCCCACTTGGTTGGCTGGATGAGTCAAATTTGGTATATCCCCACTTGGTTGGGAGATGGATGTATGTATGAGTCATTGGTGATAGGAAGGTCATTTGTGATGTATGTATAGAGTCATGTTCGTCTTTTAGAACATCTTTTTGCAGACTTTGCTTATGCTTAGGGGGAGCATGGACTCAATCATGGGAGCTCAATCAGCACACTTTAGCATATCAGATAATTCAGCATGCACTCATAGGGAGCATGACCCTTTTCCCTTGATGCCAAAGGGGGAGAGTGACTTGGTGTGGTTGTTGCCATCAAGTCCAAAGGGGGAGATTGTTGGCATTATGATGTGTGTGTTGTACTTGATGGAAACCTACTTGTAGCAGAACAACTCACTTGTATATGGTAACTAGATGAATCTATAGAAGAGACATCAGATGTGACAGAATGCATGATAGTAGTGTTTACAGATGTGATGAAATGCAGGGAAGCTTCAACGAATCAGTTCAGAAGGCAACTCACTTAGATGAAAGATCACAGTATAGCAAGTAAATAGCAAAGAATTACAAATCAGTCTTCACAGAATGAAGAAAGAGAGGTATACGCAGGTTCACCATTGACCAAGCTGCGTATACACATAGGTTTACTATATACAAGTCGCGTATACGTACACATGCACTTTCACAGAATGAAAAGCGTGTATACCTTGGAAAACTAAATTTTTGGTCCGAAGTATTTGGTCCATGGTATTTTGATACATGGTATTGGTCCAAGGTATATGGTCCGAGGTATTGACCCTAGGTATTTGGTCCAAGGTATTGGTCTGAAGTGGTTTTGGTCCATGGTATTGAGAAAGGCCTATAACTATAAAAGGAGGAGAAGATCATTAGGCCAAGGTGTGCAAGTATCGAATATCTGATGAAGTGTGAGATCTAGTATGCAGGTTATTGGGTTATGGTGTATTGTTGATCTGAACCAAGGATGAAGCTTAGCTGATGATGAGAAATCAGATCTAATGATGGATCGGGAACTTAAGGCGTAAAATGAACTATCTTTATGTGTTTTTTCTCATGTATATTCTAGATCTGAATACTGACACATATATTATTCTGTAAATAATATGATCTGGGTATAACTAAAGTCTGGAATAGCTGCAGAACTCTGAATTTATATTTGCATACATATACGTTGTTTGGATATGAGAAAAGCGCGTGTACATGCAGGTTCGACACATGGAAGTAGCATATACCTTATAAAATATGTTTCAGTTGCTTCTCTTTACTGTTGCATAGTTCTGGGTTTTGGTTTGGGTTCTCGTTACTGTATTCTGGTGATAGTATTTTGAATGATCAGATTGATGGGTGGTCTAAGTGAATGATTGATTCGGCTATGGTTGGTTCAAAAGATGATTGGTTGATACATATATATTTGGTGATTGAATGATGTTGTTGATGGATCCGGTCTGAAAATTTATGAAACGTGGTCCCTGGAAGAAAAGAGAAAGTCGTAGCCTTCTGTAGGTTAGAGCCTACGTACTAAGCAAACATATCAACTAGTACAAGAGCTAGGGGGTTGTAGCTCCCTTCCAGTAGTAGCTGGAAAACGAGAGAAGGTTGCAGCGTTCTGTAGGTCGAAGCTTGCGTACTGATATAAGTCTGCACCAGTACAAAATTGTAAACAAAATTTTCTTATTATTAAAAGAAGACAGAGACAACAGCAGCAGGTGGTTTTTACGCACATTGGGTTTCCACCTTATATCTTGGTGTTCATGTGTGATTCTTATGCTTTATTCTGCTTTTACTGCACTGTCTAATTAATATCTGACATACTAGTTAAAGTTCAATACATGATAAATTGGGTAAATCAAAAGTTTTCTACATATACGTTGGTTGCTTTAATAATTGTCACGTGTACACGTTGGTTCACTCAGCTAAAGTAGCATATACAAATCTGCCTATGGAAATGAAAAATTATTGAGTTACTAATACTAATTCACCCCCCCTCTCAGTATTATTTCCAACAATTGACGCCTGATGTGATCTCCCACTGCTTAAACCTTAGAATTTTCTCTTAAAAATGATGTGATTGATGGTGGATGATATCCATAAAGTGCCATAAATGGGGTCATTTTTGTTGAAGCGTTATACCACCATTCAACCAAAGGTAACCACTTGACCAAATACGAAGCAACGAAGATATACTTCCAAACATTTGTTCACTATCTCTGTTTGTCCATCTATCTTGAGAGTTTGAGGAGTGGTAATTCCTACCAATGCATTACAAGATATGGTCAGAGTCATTTCTTCTTTCTCTAGGGTTGTATCCTAGTGTATATCATCTTATTTTGATGTTTCGTGGTCCTTTTCTCCTCCTCTTCACAATCTATGTAAAATAATTTCTTCTCAGCACACTTATGACCTTTAGTGTATTTGGTATCACAACTATAACAAAGCCCTTTTGCTATTTTTTCTTCCAATTGTTGTGTTTTCATCCATGTAGGTTATGGAAGGCTAGGAGAAACAACACTTCCATCTTTATAGTTATGAGTGATAGGCTTCCTTGTTGCCATAATTTTGCTTTCACTTTTTCTTCCCAACCTGTATGCCTTCTCCAATGAATCAAGTTCCCAAAGGAGAACCTCATGTTGGATTTTATACTTTAAAGTCCCTATGAAGACTTCAATCGTCTACTTCTCTAGAATATCATTTACCCTTGTATTCAATTTTTAGAAGTCCTCAATGTGCTCTTCCATTGAACCCTTTTGTTTGAGATTTATCAATTGACTAAAGATGGTGTTTCTCTTTTTATCCTCATAATGTGATATCATTTCCTCCATGAAAATTGACAAGGTGACAAGTGGTTTACAAGAAAAAGTCTCTATACCATACAAACTGATTCAGTTCTAAATATAAAGATGCAATATGTACCTTTTTTGGCAGTTTCACATCATGTAGATCAAAATATTGCTCCATCTGTAGTATCAAAGTTACTAGATCCTTGCCATCAAACTTCCTCATATATATCTTCTCTAAGATCTAAAATTTCATCCTATGGTATCCCTCTGTGTCCTCTTTCTAACCCCACAAGTCTGATCGAGATTGGATTCTCCAAGAAAGAGTTATACCCAATCTCCCACGTGTTGGAAATAATACTGAGAGGGGGGGTGAATCAGTATTATCTAGCAATTTAACAAATCTTCCTTATTTGATCTTTTGAATTATTCTTGCATATCAGTACCATAAAATAATGAGCATGAACAAAGAAAATAGACAGTCACACCAAAGAACACAAGATGTAAGGTGGAAACCCAATGTGGGAGAAAACCACCTGCTGCAATATGTCTCTATCTTCTTTCAATTTAGAAATTCTTTTACAATGATTTTGTACTGGTGCAGTCCTTTACCAGTACGCAGGCTGCAACCTGCAGAGAGCTACAACTCTCTCTCGTTTTCCAGTCTCTCCTGGAAGGGAGCTACAACCCCCTACTTATTTTCATACAAGGACCACTTTTCATAAATTTTCAAACTGGATCCATAAGCATTAATTGATCATCAAGTGTAAGAGAATCACCCAATCAACTGTAGTAACCAGATCAACAATAATAGGACCAAAACCCAGAACACAACAATGAGAAACAAGGATTTTAAGAGAAGGAAGCACCCTGCTCAACTGCCAGCCTGAGTCCGGACTCACCCTGTTCAACTGCTGACCTGAGTCCCTGGACGCACCCTGCTCAACTGCTAGCCTGCGTCCCGGACGCACCCTGCTCAACTGCTAGCCTGCGTCCCGGACGCACCCTGCTCAACTGCTAGCCTGCGTCCCTCGCACTGAGTCTATTGAACTGCCTGCGTCCCAGCGCACCAGAACCCTTCCTGCACCTGCGTCCGGTGCTCCTGAAACGCTTCGCTCCTGCGTCCCGGACGCACCTGAACCCTTACTGCACCTGCGTCCCTCTGGGCAAAGATGATTTCAAGACTTTAGAAGTAACCCAGACAATCAGATCTACAGATCCGAGCAAGGGCCGAAGAGATCTCGGTCCATCAGATTCGCCTTGTTTAGATCTAGACCAGATCTTACCCTCATAAGATGTTCAACCAAAAACATGATTAATCCAAATGAACTCCTTTGCTTTATATAGGCAAGCTCCTCCCCAAAACATGGAACAATACCACGAGCCGACACCATAGAAACACAAAACCGTCGGCTAGAAACCACACAAGAAACCCCCACGTGCTTTTCTCTGTCTTGAAATGTGTGCACTGGGTGGACGCACCCCCTGAACGGCTGGCCTGCGTCCCTGGACGCGGGTTCTGCATGGTATACCTGCGGGGACGCACTTTCTGAACAGATTGCCTGCGTCCTTCTTAAAAATAGAGAGTTGATCATCAAGAATAGTGATCTATCACCTGAATGGGTTGCCATCAAGGACAACACCTGAATCATAATGCCAACAATCTCCCCCTTTGGTCTTGATGGCAACCTCATGATCTTCAGCTTCATTCTCCCCCTTTGACATCAAGGGCAAAGGGTATGCTCCCCCTACGCTCATGCTCCCCCTATGAACCTGATCTGCAGCAACGTACCACCATGAAAGAGATAGAGACATATTGCAGCTATTTCTAAGATCTCCTTCTCCATAATGCCAACAATGCATTATGTGCTCCCCCTGAGCCTATACCACCAATAAGAAGATGTTCAACAATAAGATGATGCATCAACAACCCCCAGCTTTTGCCTGAGGTATTCAAAAGTGTCCCTGGGCAACGGTTTGGTGAAAATATTAGCAACTTGTTCCTTAGAAGGAACATACTCCAACTTGACCTTCTGTTCAAGTACTTGTTCCCGGAGAAAATGGTACTTGATTGGTATGTGCTTGGTTTTTGAATGCATAACCGGATTCTTTGAGATGCTGATTGCACTTGTGTTGTCACATAAGATAGGGATTGGAGGTGTACAAGGGATTTGATAATCCTGCAAAGTCTGCATCATCCAAAGGAGTTGGGTGCAACAAGATGCAGCAGCAACATATTCTGCTTCAGCTGTAGACAAGGCAATTGAACTCTGTTTCTTGCTGAACCAAGATACCAGTCTGGAACCCATAAAGAACGCACCACCACTTGTGCTTTTCCTGTCATCCACGCTTCCGGCCCAATCTGCATCTGTATAAGCATGAAGAGTGAGATCTGTATCTCTAGGATACCATAAGCCATAATTTTGAGTCCCTTGAAGATATTTGAAAATTCTCTTCACTGCCTGAAGATGAGTTTCCTTCGGATTTGCCTGAAATCTTCCAACTATTCCAACTGCATGCATGATGTCTGGTCGGGTACCTGTCAAATATAGTAAACTTCCAATCATAGATCTGTAGGTTGGTTGATGTACTGCTGCAGATTCATCATTTGCACTGAGACTACATCCTGTGACCATGGGTGTACATACTGGTTTTGCATCTTCCATGCCATATTTCTTCAAAATCTGCTTGAGATACTTGGTTTGAGATAAAAGAATTCCTCCTTCCTTTTGTTGGATTTGCAAACCAAGGAAGTATGTCAGTTCTCCTAGCAAGGACATTTCAAATTCTTTCTGCATGACTGAGGCAAAGCTTTGACTCATAGCTTCTTCATTACTGCCAAAAATAATGTCATCTACATACACAACAAGTATTAGCAATTTGTCATTTTCAACTTTTATATATAGATTGCTATCTGCTGAACCTTTTGAAAAACCTTGTTGATGAAGATATTTGTCCAACCGGTAGTACCAAGCCCTTGGGGCTTGTTTGAGACCATAGAGAGCCTTTTTCAATCGGCATACAAGATTTGGATCATTTCCAAGAATGAACCCATCTGGCTGTTCAATGTACACTTCTTCTTCCAAGTCTCCATTCAGAAAGGCTGATTTTACGTCCATTTGAAATACTTTGAAGTTCTGAAAACTTGAGAGAGCAAGGAACATTCGGATGGCCTCAAGTCTTGCAACAGGAGCAAAAGTTTCTTCAAAGTCTATTCCTTCTTGTTGTGCATACCCTTTACAAACAAGTCTGGCTTTGTTTCTAATTACTTCTCCATTTTCATTCAATTTATTTTTGAAGACCCATTTTGTTCTGATAACATTCTTATCCTTTGGTCTAGGAACCAGCTCCCAAGTGTTGTTCTTTTCGATTTGCTCAAGTTCTTCATCCATTGCTTTCACCCAACATTCATATTTGCATGCCTCTTTCACATTTTGTGGTTCAGTAGAGGAGAGTAATGCCAAATAGCTTGAAGCTTCTGCAACTGTTCTTCTAGTTTGTATACCTGCTTCTTTCTGTCCCATGATCTGAGATTCTGGATGGTTCTTCTGAACATATCTGGATGGAGTCTTTTCTTCTATTCTTGTTCGTTCTTCTGCGTCTTCGTGAGGTTCTTCTTGAGATTCTTCTTGAGGTTCTTCTTCTTCATCATTCTGTCTTTGAGGGTAGCTTTCATCTTCTTCGATGTCTTCACGATGTATTTGCCTAGGAATGTATCCCTTCTCATCAACCACTACATCAATGCTGTCAACAATTCTGCCAAGTCTTTTATTGTAGCATTTGTATGCTTTGCTATGTGGAGAATAGCCAAGAAGAATGCCTTCATCTGCTCTAGGATCAAGTTTGCCAAGCTGCTCCTCAGTATTCTTGATATAGCATTTGCTCCCAAAGATTTTGAAATGCTTTACTGAAGGAGTTTTACCACTCCAGAGCTCATGAGGAGTTTGAGTGCTGTTTACCCGAACATTTGTCTTGTTGAGAATAATAACCGCAGCATGTGCAGCTTCACCCCAGAAAGTTGCGGGAGTTCCTGATTCATCAAGCATAGCACGAGCCATTTGTTGGATTGTTCTGTTCATTCTTTCAACAACTCCATTTTGCTGAGGAGTTCTAGCTGTAGAGAATTCTCTCCTTATCCCATGTTCATCACAGAAATCGAAAAATTCATTTGAAGTAAATTCCCCACCTCTGTCGGATCTGAGGCACTTAATTTTGTGACCTGATTCATTTTCAACCAAGGCTTTGAAGGATTTGAATTTTTCGAATGCTTCATCTTTGTGCTTCATAAGTCCTAACCAAACAAACCTGGAGAAATCGTCAATAAATAATATCAAGTATTCCTCTCCTCTAGGTGTTCTTTTCCTGAATGGTCCACATACATCTGTATGTACTAGCTCAAGAGGCATGCTAGCTGATCCTTCTTTCTCTGGAAAGTTAGTCCTGGTTTGTTTTCCAAACTGACATGATCTGCATATGGTGTTGTCAGGAATTTTGATATCTAGAAGATCGCGAACTGCCTGATATTTGCATGCTTTCCTTATTTGAGAGAAGCTTAGATGTCCCAACCTTCGATGCCATAACCAGTGCTCTTCATCCTTGCTTAGATAGCATTGTTGTTGTCCTTCTTCAAATATGTATAGATTATTTGGAGTTCTTTTCCCTTTGAGAACTGTTTTACCTGTATCAAGATCACGAACAAGACATCCATTTGATCTGAATATAACCTCGGTTCTTTGATCACACATATGGCTGACACTTAGTAGATTATGCTTCAATCCATCAACAAACAAAACATTTCCAGCCTTAACATCTTCTTTTAAAGGAGCAATACCTTTTCCTTTTATAGTTGCAGGAGTATCATTTCCAAAAGAGACTTTCTTTCCCTTTTCTAAAATAGAATAAGACTCAAGTTTTTCTTTATCACCTGTCATATGCTTCGAACATCCACTGTCAATGTACCATAGATTTTCCTGTCCTTCTGCATAAAATGCTATCCCACATCTTTCTGTTTGAGGTTCCTTTATTCTCCATGTTTTGGTTCCTGAGGCTTGTTCCTTTTTCCGTTCTTGTTCCTTTCTTTCCTGAAACCTGCTTCTGCATTCAAAGTCTTCATGACCAAAATTATTGCAAATAGAACATTCAACTTCATTTTCAAGAGCCGAAAAGCTGTTATAGGTCTTTTTTGTAATCCCTGTCATACTTCTTTGTTTTTGAGCTTCCCTAGTCATGATTGTTTTATACGCAACACATTGAGCTGCTTTGTGACCAAAGTTATGACAAGAAAAGCATTGTCCATTGAAGAAGCTTCTGCGGTTATTGAATCTACCAGCCAACTGATTGTAATTTCTATTTTCATCTATTTTTGAACCAAACTGGGAAGATTTTACCTGTGGCTGGTTGTGGCTTTTGTTCACCCTTAAGCTGGATTGCCCCTGATAGTTTCTGTTTGAAGTTTGTCCCTGCTTTACCTGATGATCTTCATTGTGCTTTTGCTCATTTCTTCTTGCTGCATCAAGATAACTTTTTGAAGTGGATGCTTGAGAAGTTTCTCCATTATAGCCCAGACCTGTCTTATTTAGTGGAGACCGCTGCACACTGATAATCTCATCCAAAGTTTCAGATCCTTTGACAAACTTGAGATTAATAGCTTTTGTTTTCTCAATTTCTTTTCTAAGACCAACAATTTCACCTTCTAATTTTTCAAGATGTTTTTCCTTTTCATCAATTTGAAATTGTAGAGTATCAATGATCATGTTCTTTTCTTCTATACATCTCTTGAGTCTAGTAATTTCATCATAAAGGTTATCCACATCTACAGCATCCTCATAATCATCATCTTCAAATGCCATTAACAACCTATATTTATTACCTTGTTCATCTTCATCACTGTTTGATAAGCCATCACTATCTTCATGGGTGTAGTAGCTTTTCTTATTTGCACTTTGTTTCTTGTTCCATCTAGCTGGTTCCTTTCCTTTATCCTTATAAGGACATTTTGCAGCATAATGGCCTACTCTTCCACAAGCAAAGCATTTGAAAGGTAGCTTACCTCTGAACCTTCCAGAACCCCTTTGAAGATTTCTGACAAAATTTGATTCTTCTTCCTCTTCTTCTGGAACATGGCTTGCTTCATAGTGATCTTCTTTGCCTGATGCCTTAAAAGCAGCCTCCCTTCTGTCTGATGGACCTCCCTTTCTCATTTCATAAGCAGTTAGAATTCCATGTAGCTGAGACATAGTGAGAACACGGAGATTTTCCTTTTCTTCTATTGCAGATACTTTAGATTCAAACTTGGGGGATAATGATCTTAGAATCTTTTGAACTACTATAGACTCTTTTATTTCTTCACCCAAATTTTTCATACAATTAACAATCTCATCTACCCGAAGAAAATAATTAGCCACACTTTCATCATTATACATCTTGAGAGTCTCATATTGAATCCTGAGAGTTTGAAGTTTAGCTTGTTTTACCTGTTCATCTCCTTCATAGCTCGTGATCATTTTGTCCCATATTTCTTTTGCTGATTTGAAGTGCATTACCTTCATGAATTCTGTTTGGGATATACTTCCTAATAGAGTACTGACTGCTTTTGCATTTGTTTCATACTTCTTTTTCTCAGCTGGATCTGTAGGAGTAGCTGAAGGAAAAGCATAGCCTATTTCTACAATGTCCCAAACTTCTGTACCAAGAGATTGAAGATATGCAGTAACTCTTACCTTCCAATAATTGAAGTTTGTCCCATCAAAAACCGGTGGCCTGATTGATGCTTCTCTCTCGTAGTTGCTCATGATGAACGATCTACCTTCAAGCGATCAAGCTTTTCTGAAGGACCTGCTCTGATACCAATTGTTGGAAATAATACTGAGAGGGGGGGTGAATCAGTATTATCTAGCAATTTAACAAATCTTCCTTATTTGATCTTTTGAATTATTCTTGCAAATCAGTACCATAAAATAATGAGCATGAACAAAGAAAATAGACAGTCACACCAAAGAACACAAGATGTAAGGTGGAAACCCAATGTGGGAGAAAACCACCTGCTGCAATATGTCTCTATCTTCTTTCAATTTAGAAATTCTTTTACAATGATTTTGTACTGGTGCAGTCCTTTACCAGTACGCAGGCTGCAACCTGCAGAGAGCTACAACTCTCTCTCGTTTTCCAGTCTCTCCTGGAAGGGAGCTACAACCCCCTACTTCTTTTCATACAAGGACCACTTTTCATAAATTTTCAAACTGGATCCATAAGCATTAATTGATCATCAAGTGTAAGAGAATCACCCAATCAACTGTAGTAACCAGATCAACAATAATAGGACCAAAACCCAGAACACAACAATGAGAAACAAGGATTTTAAGAGAAGGAAGCACCCTGCTCAACTGCCAGCCTGAGTCCGGACTCACCCTGTTCAACTGCTGACCTGAGTCCCTGGACGCACCCTGCTCAACTGCTAGCCTGCGTCCCGGACGCACCCTGCTCAACTGCTAGCCTGCGTCCCGGACGCATCCTGCTCAACTGCTAGCCTGCGTCCCTCGCACTGAGTCTATTGAACTGCCTGCGTCCCGGCGCACCAGAACCCTTCCTGCACCTGCGTCCGGTGCTCCTGAAACGCTTCGCTCCTGCGTCCCGGACGCACCTGAACCCTTACTGCACCTGCGTCCCTCTGGGCAAAGATGATTTCAAGACTTTAGAAGTAACCCAGACAATCAGATCTACAGATCCGAGCAAGGGCCGAAGAGATCTCGGTCCATCAGATTCGCCTTGTTTAGATCTAGACCAGATCTTACCCTCATAAGATGTTCAACCAAAAACATGATTAATCCAAATGAACTCCTTTGCTTTATATAGGCAAGCTCCTCCCCAAAACATGGAACAATACCACGAGCCGACACCATAGAAACACAAAACCGTCGGCTAGAAACCACACAAGAAACCCCCACGTGCTTTTCTCTGTCTTGAAATGTGTGCACTGGGTGGACGCACCCCCTGAACGGCTGGCCTGCGTCCCTGGACGCGGGTTCTGCATGGTATACCTGCGGGGACGCACTTTCTGAACAGATTGCCTGCGTCCTTCTTAAAAATAGAGAGTTGATCATCAAGAATAGTGATCTATCACCTGAATGGGTTGCCATCAAGGACAACACCTGAATCATAATGCCAACACCACGATGACCTGATTAAAGACTGGTTCAGTAGAGAGAACTTGTACGAAGTTCCACATGTCACTATTTTGAACTTCGGCCCTGAAAATGATACCCAAAAACAAAATTTTGTTCTCTTTTTGTCACTTACTACGAAATTTGAATCCAATGCTCATAGAGAGAGTTATGATGATTTTCCCAAGGTCACCTGTTTGAGATGGATTTCGAGAGCCTGCAAAAACCCTAACTTCCTTGGATAATCTCCGAAAATATAGCGAACCAAGAACTGAAATTCGTACATGAGGTTCACCAATATTTTTTCTCAAATTTGTTTTAATTTCATCTTTTGAAGCTTCGAAAAAAAATAGCGAAAATGCCACGATGATCGGTTTGAAGCAGCGAAACCCTAGAAGTCAAAGCTATGATACCAAATGTTATCCAACCAACTCACAAAATAGAAGAAGATATAGATCAATGACTTCAAAATAAGCCTCTTCGAGGGGGAAACCTCCTTTAAATTGCACAAATGAACAATTCTTGGATGATACAAATGACAAGACCTCCTTTCTATATATAGGAGTCTAAGGGGTCACAATATAATCAAAGCCTGCCTAACAATAATATTGTAAGGGCACAATAATAACAATACGGGGACATCAATACAATAATGGGGTTGCACTAATAAAAATAAAGGGCTACGCTAGTAGTATAGGGACCTAACAGAATTTCGATACCATTGATGTGTGTTTTCACAATGGGACTTCCTGGATCAAGATATTTCTGAATTGTTTTTTTTCCAATCATGATATCTGCAATTTTTCCAATTAACTAGATTATTTTGACTTCTTTCCTCTTTCTTCCTAGTCTTTTAATACTTAACTTCCTAATTGTCTTTACAAATATTGGTATTTCATTTATAGCTTTTAGGAAAGGAATTTTTATGCAAACATTCTTCAGTTCATCTAGTATATCATAATCAGGCAATGTAATCTATTTTTCTACCCCTTTATCAATTTTCAATCTTTCAGAAAAAGGTGGTGTTTGAACACAAACTGAAGGTTGTTCTATGATGGGAGTTGAGTTTATTGGGATATCATCACGTGTTGTTTTTTTTTTTAATTTTCCACTTGATGAAGAAATTTCTCTTCCTCAGAGATATTTTTTTTTTCGTATTCCTGAATAACAATTGATGGTGACTTATTTTCCAATACTCTACTAGATCTAAGTTGAATATTGTTTAGATCTAACAATGTTATCATGTAGGTTTAGAAATTTTTTCCTTCTAAACAGGTTGTAGTTTTTTATTATTATTCGGATTTAAAAGTGGGTGAGTAGACAATTGATTTGGTCTTTGTGGAAATGGTAATGAAAGTTGTGGATTTCTATTCTGAGGTTGAGTTGGTTGAATGGGCATAGGAAAATATTGTGGTGGAAAAACAAGGTAGGTTTGTTGATATTGAGGATATTGAGTATACTTACCACAAGGATTTTTCCATCCTTGTGCCCAAGGTCACGGCCAAGATTTCCAAGGCATGGGTGTAGTCCAATTGCTTTGTGATGGTTGTGCAAATGTTTGAGTGTTAAAACCTTGGGTCATATTTGGTTGTGAATCTTGACATGGTCTCTTAGCAATAAAACAGAGGGGTTCTACTTGACTTGTTATTACTTCCTCTTGATAGACAGCTTTAAGACCTAGTATTGAAGGACATTCCTTTTTATCATGATTTTTGCACATATAACACAGGGTTCTACACTCTTTATGTTAAGAGGGAATTCTCTCAAAGCATGCTTCTTTCTACATTTTGGACAAAAGATAGATAATGCAACATTTTCACCCTTTTTTTAATTTAAAGGTATTTATTTGTTCACTAAGATTCCCAAAAATATATATTTTTTTAAGTTGTCAAGCAAATTGCCTAATTCAGCCCTACTTACTATCCCGACTACAGATTTATTAATCCTTGACATGACAGGGTCTCTTGAATTTTTCTCATTTCTTGCTTTACCTCTTGAAATGTGTGCATAATTCACAAATATCTCCAAATGATAACTGAGAAATATCTCCCTTATCCATTAAATTGAGAATATAAATCCACTCATATCTAATGGATTTTAGTAAGAGAGATTTCAAAGTTTCTTCATCTAGATTATGAATTTTATCCCTTTTAACACTATAAGCAAACCTTTCAATAAAATCTTCAATCTTTTCATCTTCTTTTTGCATCATTTTAAAGACTTCGTCTTTAAGATTATGGGGCATACATTAATCCTTATATTTCTCTAAGAATGTAGTTTTCATTTGTTCCCATGTTATTATAGAATGTACTCCTAAGCCCATGAACAATTTTAATGTTGCATCCTTAAGAGTTGCTGGAAACAATTTCAATTTTTGAGTGTCAAGAAAGTAATCATAGGATCTACACAATACTTCAAATTCAAAGAGAAATGTTTCAAGATCCTCACTCCTTAATCCATGAAAATTTGGAAAGATGGAGGGTGAGATATTTTTATTTGTAGTTGTTGTATCTTTATCGAGGATAGGAAATCCAAAAGGTTATGGATCTCCTATAGCTCCTCCTCTCCCTCTTCCTCCACCTCTTCCACCTCCAATCCTAGGTTGTTCACCATTCACAGTATGTACTTCTCCTTCCCCTTCTCCGGCCATTATAGATTCTTCAAAACTAATGTAAGGTTCCAAAATTGGATTTTCTAGTTCCTCTTCTACTTATTTCAGTGCTTCTATAAATGGAAGGTTAAACTAAATTTCTTCCTTTTCTTCTCCACTAAGGATTTCTAGTTCATGTCCTAGAAGTTTCTCTCGAATTGAAGATAGACAAATTACTCCATCTGTTGGGGATATGTGATCCTCTTCTTCTATTATGGCTTCAGTTGATGAAGTTGGTGAATATCTAGGTTGAATTTCAAACCTCGGTACCTCAAGAAGTTTGTGCTTGCCTACAATAGATGGAATATGAGTTTGGGTGGATGGTGTGGCACTACAAGGTCATGGTGGGGTGATTTATGATGTCGGAATCAAAATTCTCTCTCTCTCTCTCTCTCTCTCTCTCTCTCTCTCTCTATATATATCTATATATATATATATATATATATATATATAAAGGAAAAGAAAAAGACTGCTATATACACTTCCCCGACAACGGCACAAAAATGTTTGGTAATTTAATTGATGTTAAATTACTTACATAAAATTATCAACTAGGGCTAGTAAAATGATGAAATGTATGTGCAATGTATGTGCTAGAAATATTTATCACTTATTGAATGCCTAAGTCAATTTGAGTTATAAAGATGCACATATTTCTCTATGGCTATATAAGTAAACAAATTTCTTATATCAAATGAAATCAATTCTGCACTCTTTGATTAAATAACAATTTTATCCTACTTGAAAGAAACTTCAAACTTTCTTCATAAGATCACACTCATACTTTGTTATGCAACCATCTCACAAAATAGAAGAAAAGATAGATCAACAACTTCAAAATCATCCTCTTCGAGGGGGAAACCTCCTTTACATTACACAAATGAACAATTCTTGGATGATAAAAAAGACAAGACATCCTTTCTATATATAGGAGTCTAAGGGGTCACTGTATAATCAGAGCCAACGTAACAATAATAATGTAAGGGCACAACAATAATAATAGTGGGCTTCTATGGGGCACAATAATAACAATATGGGGACAATGAAAATATTAATAAGGGAATATATTAGTATTATAGGGACCTTTTTTTTCCAAATAAAAAATCGAACTTTTTATTACCAGGATAAAAAGTTACATAGTATATGCTAAAGCATTCATTTTGCTCTATAATTTGTGAATCATAGAGCTCACTGGATGAATATTCAGTCCAGCTAAAAACAAGTAGAGAAAGTCACTGAGCATATGCACGGCCTCCTCATATGAGGAAAATTTCGGGCTAGTGCCTGTCAGAGATGAGAGCAACGTCAAGAAAAGAAGGGGCAAAAAATAAAAGCAAAATTTCAAGTGAAAACGACCACAACGAGAACAGAGGAGCCAAACTTGGAGGATCAAGACTTCCTCCCCTTTTTCTTCTCCACCTTTCGCCATTCTCCTTGGGCTGGGGTTATGGGAACAATTTGAAGTGGATTTTCTTCGCCAGGTCGAGGATTTTCTTTGTCTGAATCTGAGGTATCTGATGAATGCTGCCTTTTGGTTCCACTAATTTCCATTGTATTTGGATTTTTTCCAGATTGTGATTCCATGGTCTCTTGTATAGAAGTATTTTGTGTTTCTGTTGGGATACTTTCGTTTGGACCAGGTTCTTCCTCTTCATCCTCTTCCTCCTCTTCCGAATCTGAATGGTTGAATTTCCATCCTTTTTGTTGATTGTCGGTTCTCTTCTTTCTGCAGCTGTTTTTTTTATATTCCAGACAAGCATTTTGGAGATGTCCAATTTGCCGACATATTTTGCATCTAAAAGTTGTATTTTCATAGTCTAAAGACTGCATCCAGCTGCGGTCTTTGTGTTTCAGTTTTATGCTTCCCGGTAATCCTTTACTGAGATCTACTTCCACGCATATGCATGCAAAAGTAAAAATTATTTCTTCTATTCTTTGTGTATCCATTTTGATATATCTGCCTATGGCATTTCCTATGCTTGCCAATACCTTTTGATCCCAAAAATGGATAGGAATATTGTGAAGACGAACCCATACTGGCATCTTAGACACAACAAAAGTGTTTTCGTCAAAATCTGGGAACCATGGAGTGATGAAAAGACCCAAAGATCCCCAGAACCAAGGTCCTTCCTGGATCACAAGATCTCTGACTTCTGGGGATTGAAATTTGACTATAAAAAATCCTTTTGAGCAAAGATGGATGTCACAGTCCAGAGACCATTTCGTGAGAATCCAACGAAACAAATCAAATGGTTTGGGCCAAAATCCGTTAAAACGGCAGATGATGGCTTGCTTTTCATAGTTGTTACATACCTTCTCTGCTTCTGTTGTTTCGATTGTTAGTTCTGGAGTGTGTTGTAGTTGCTCCACTATGTATGGGCTCGGTTTTGATCCAGCCTGTTTTGGATCTGTTGGAGAAACTTTCCCTCCTTGCAAAATATGCCTGTAAGATGTTATGTCACCTCTGTGCTGCGGAAGTGGATCTAGGATGTGGGTTGATTTAGATCTGCTGCCTCCTACTGTTGATTTGCCAGATGTTGTGCCTCCTTGTAGTCTCAGATTGAGGATGATTGTAGATCCTGGCTTAATATTGTAATCCTTTATGGATCGGAAGTCCTGAAGAGATCTGCCCCCTATTAATAGGTGTTGCTTGCCAGCCGGGTAGCCGATCTGATTTGCAATGTTGTATTTCAGATCTCTTACACTATCTGTAGCTGAAACCCATATCAGTGTTGAGTTCCCCTTGGGCGTTCTAATAAAAATTTGGAAGTGGTCATTTAATTCCAAATCTGCCCCGTTTGCCAGATCCGACTCGATCAGATCTGCATCAGGTCTGTGGAGCCAGACCTGGTCATGACGCCAGATTCCTTTCCACTAGAGTGTCGGCATTGGGAAGATGTCGTGCTTTCCGACTGCCCCTTTGGATCCCGCTAAGAACTGATTCCTGATCATCGAAGGCCTGATGCAGCCGATCTCTGCCTTGATCATATGAGCTAGGCTATGGAACGGCCATTCCTTGAGGATCCAAGCCGTGTCAGACCAGTGAGAAGAAAAATCCATGGCAAGAAATGTAGATCTGATTCCAGATCCAGACTCTAACGCTGCCCGTGGCTCGAGATCTGTTCTCCCAACAGCATAGAGACTTTGATCTCGTCCTGGGTATCTCCCTTCCTCCGCTTGCAGGTGTTCAGCATCAGTGATCGCCTCGGAGAAGTCGCCAGTGCTGTTCTGCAATCTCCTTGCAAGACAGTTCTTGGGTGCCTGCGCCCTCATCTTTCCCACGATGCAGCCATCTAATTCCCTGTGAGGCGATTCAAGCCAGGGACTACTGGGTTTTCCAAGAGAGTCATCAATGAAGGGTTTCCTTATTGTGGCCTGCTGCATTCTTGGTTCGCAAGGGATCAAAACTGCCAAGAGTCACAGAGCCAAATCCCCTCCAGCTCCCATGATTAGGAATTTATTCAAGTGATAAACATGTATTTATTAGTTTTTATCCAAGAACATAACTATATCAATGATCTCTTTCTTATCCCTTAAGCTATTTTAGGCATAAGATTAGGCAAGCCATTGAAATGATGAATCATCCCCTTAATCTCATAGAGATAATGGTTCAAAATAAACCTTTTTGTGCTGTAACTCAATCTACTTATGTAGTTAAGTAGATGTTGCTTTTAGTATTATAGGGACCTATCATGCCCCTCTCCTTCAAGAAATTGTTGTCCTCAATGCTTGAGTAGTTATGGATGCTTCTGTATAAAATTATCATCCTCCCATGTGGAATATTCAGCGGGTATGTTCTTCCACTTGATGAGATACTCTGAAATTGATCGATTTCGTAGTTGTCGAGTTCTTGTTTTTTTGACTACTTCTAGTTCCAATATGATTTTTCCTTCCTCGTCAAGTTCTGGCAATATTGTTTGAACTGGGAGCTTGTCACCTATAACCTTCTTTAAGCATGAAACATGGAAAACTGGGTGCACTAGTGAAGTTGTAGGAAGCTCTAATTTGTATGCCATAATACCAATTTTTTGCAACACCTTGTATGTACCATAATACTTTGGTGATAATTTATTATCCCTCTTAGCTTTCTTGAGGGACATTTGTTTGTATGGTTGTAGCCATAGAAATACCTAGTCACTTACATCAAAACTTCTTTCGCTATGATCTTAATATGCCTGTTGTTTTATTCTATTATGCGCCAAAGTGAGGTTATCCTTTAAGAGTTGGAGAACTTGTTGTTGATGCGATGTGATCTTCCACTGCTTGAACCTTAGAATTTTCTCTTAAATATGATGTGATGGATGGTGGATGACATCCATAAAGTGCCATAAATGGGGTCATTTTTGCTGCAATATGCAAGGAAGTGTTATACCACCATTCAGCCAGAGGCAATCATTTGACCCATTGTGTCTATTTATCAAATACAGAGCAACGAAGATATCCTTCCAAACATTTGTTTACTATCTCAGTTTTCCCATTAGACTGAGGATGATAAGATGAGCTATGATCTAACTAAGTACCCAGACAAGAAAATAATTCTATCCAAAAAATTCCAGTAAAAATGGGATCTTTGTCGCTTACAATAATCTTTGGGTTTCCATGTAGCTATTGAATTGTTTCCATAAATGCAGTAGAAACTATATTGACTTTAAATGGATGAGATAATGAACAAAAGTGTGCATACTTGGTAAGTCTATCAATTACCACCATGATGACACTCTTTCCTTCGGACTTGGGTAAACCTATGATAAAATCCATTGAAACCTCCTCCCAACGTTGACTTGGAATGGATAAAGGTTGTAATAGACCTAGGGTCTTACTTGTTTCAACTTTATTTTGTTGGCAAACCAAAAATTCCACCACAAACTTTTGAATGTCAGATTTAAGGCCATCCAAAAAAATTCCTTCTTAACCTTGTGGTAAGTTTTTAAAAATCCGAAGTGCCCTCCTAAGGGAAAGGTGTGCAATTCCATAAGAATATTTTGTCTGAGTTGGGAATTCTTACAAAGGTATAAGCGATCTTTGTACCATATCATTTTTCTAGCTAAATGTATCAGATGTTTTGGGATCTTGTTGTAACTTTTGAATGAGTGCCCACACTTCTTCGTCATTCTTGCATTCACCCCTTGTTTCATTTATCCAATCTGGTTGGATAATATAAATGGCGCAAAGCAATTCTTCCACATCCTCATCCTTTCTTGAGAGTGCATCTGCAACATTTTGCTTCCCTTTTTTGTAGACGGTTTCAAAGTCATAACCCAACATCTTTGTAACCCATTTTTGTTGCTCTTATGAAGATAATATTTGTTCTAAAAAGTATTTAATACTATCATGATTCATTTTTACCTTGAATTGTCTTCCCATTAGGTAATGTCACCATTTCTTAAGTGCATGTAGTATTGCCAACATTTCCTTCACATAAATAGCTTTGTGTAAATACTTTCCTTTGATTCAACGACTTTCGAAAGAAATGGGTCTTTCTTCTTGCATTAAAACAGCACCAGTTCCATTTCCTGATGCATCACATTCCACAATAAAGGTTTTTGTGAAGTCTGGTGTAGCTAAGACCGATGCTTGGAACATTGTCTCTTTAAGATGTTCAAAGGCCTTTGTTGCTTCTGGAGTCCAAGAAATGCATCTTTCTTCAATAATGTTGTTAGAGGTGCTACTATTCTCCCATTATTCTTAACAAACCTGCAATAATACCCTTTTAACCAAAGATATCATCGCACATTCTTTATGTATGTGGGGATTTTCCACTCCTTAATGGCTTTAATTTTTCTAGGGTCTACCTTAACACCTTCATGAGATAAAATATGACCCAAATATTCCACCTCTTGTACTCCAAAGAAACATTTCGAGGTTTTGAATATAATTGTTTCTCCTCCAATAGTTTGAGCACCCTGTCAACATGTTGAACATGATCCTTCCAAGACTTGTTGTAGATTAGTATATCATCAAAAAATACAAACAAAATTTTTTGAAGGGTTTGAAAATGGAATTCATCAAACCTTGAAAAGTAGAAGGCGCATTAGTAAGGCCAAAAGGCATGACCAAACATTCATAATGACCCTCATGAGTACTAAATGTTGTTTTCGGAATGTCTTCAGTCTTCATTCTGATTTGATGATATCCTAAATGAAGATCCAACTTGGTGAAGTAAATTGATCCATGCAATTCATCTGATAATTCATAAATGATGGGAATGGGAAATTTATCTTTAATAGTGAGGTTTTTGAGCTCCCCATAATCCAGACACATGTGCCATGATCCATCCTTCTTGTGCACCAATACTACTGGAGCAAAGAAAGAACTTTGACTAGGTTGACTTATACCAGCCTCTAGCATTTCTGCAACCATATGTTCAATTTCACTCTTTTAGGCATAGGTGTATCTGTAAGGCCTGATGTTGGAGGAGAACTCCCTATAATTAAATTAATAGCATGATTATGACCACGAATAGGTGGGAGGACTTTGGGAGTCTCAAATACCTTAGAATGATTGTCCAAGGCTTTTTGGAGATCTAGAGAAATAGATGATTTTGATGTGGGAACCTCTAGCGAACATAATTGTGCAATTACGCAATGTTGTTCTTTCTTTAGCAGCTTTGTCATGTTGTTAGATCTTATTATCTTTCCCAGTTTCCCTGTGATAACCCTTAATTCAACTTCATTTACTTCCGAAAAATATATATATATATATATATATATATATATATATATATATATATATATATATATATATATATATTAAAAATAATAATAATAATAATAATAATAATTAATTAATTATAAATAAATAAATAAAATAATAATTAAGAATAATAATAATAATAATTAAAATTAAAAAAATAAATAAAATAAATAAATAAAAAATAAAAATAAAAATAAATAAATAAATCTTGAAAATTAAAAGATATTGTACCCAAAGATTGTAGCCATTGGACTCCTAGTACAACATCAGCACCACCCATTGGAATGGAAAGCATCGGACTATTCAACACATATTCTCCCATGTATAACTTGATATTATGGCACTTTCCAGAGAAATTTATGGTTCCTCCATTTACAACCATCACTTGACACTTTGGTGTTGGATATAGGAAGAAATTCAATTCCTTGGCTATATCGCAATGAATAAAATTATGGGTACTGCTCATATCAATCAACACTATTACCTTTTTCTTCTTGATATGTCATATCTTGAGAGTTTAAGGAGTGGTAATTCCGGCCAATGCATTAAAAGATATGGTCAGATTCATTTCTTCTTTCTCTAGGGTTTGTTCCTAGTGTATATCCTCTTCTTTTGACGTTTCTTGTTCATTTTCTTCCTCCTCTTCACAATATATGTAAAATAACTTCTTCTCAGCACACTTATGACCTTTAGTGTATTTGCTATCACAATTGTTACAAATCCCTTTTACTCTTTTTTCTTCCAATTGTTGTGGTGTCAACCTTGTAGGTTGTGGAAGCCTAGGGGCAACAACACTTCCATCTTTATCGTTGTGAGTGGTAGGATTCCTTGTTGCCATAATTTTGCTTTCAATCAGGTTCCCAAAGGTGAACCTCATGTTGGATTTTATCCTTTAGAGTCCCTATGAACACATCAAACCTATGCTCCTCTAGAATATCTTTTACCCTTATATTCAGTTTTTGGAAGTCCTCAATGTGCTCCACCATTGAACCCTTTTGTTTGATATTTGTCAATTGGTTAAGAAAGGTGTTGCTTTTTGTATCCTCATAATGTGTTATCATTTATTCCATAAAAATTGCCCAAGTGACAATTTGTTTACAAGATCAAAGCCATCGATACCATACAAACTTATTGGGTTCCAAATATAAAGTTGCAATGCGTACCTTTTGTGTGTTTTGCACATTATGAAGATCTAAATATTACTCCATTTGTAGTCTCCATGTTACAGGATCCTTCCCATCAAACTTCCTCATATTGATCTTTGGAACATGGTGGGTCTTCAATCCAACGTTAGAGTCTATGAAATCATGATTAACATTTCTTTTGTTCTCATCATGAGTTTCCTTTACTACCCTTTCACCATTAGTAAGCATTTCTTGTAGCAAATTTGTCAAATCTATCTTCAAATCTTCCATGTTGCCTTTAATTTTTGCTTATATACCATCCATCTTAGCTTCCACACCATCCATATTAGCTTCCACACCATTCATCTTAGATTCCATGCCTTTATTTAAACCATCCATCTTAGCTTCTGTTACTTTTTGTGAGAGTGAAAATTGTTACACTTGGTCTAATAATTTTGATATATCATGTTGCATTTCTTCCTCTTCTTCATGAGTCATGGTAGATATTTCAGGTTGCTTACTAGGTGTTTCCATTTTCTTTCTTCGGGGCATCAATTAATGATAATTATGCCTCACTATTCCCTTTGAATCACTTCAAACTAATTTTTCAAACCAAACTTATGCAGATTTAAAAAACAACTACACACTTTTTTTGGCTTTGTAGGAGCTCGATATTGAATTTATTGTATCTCTTTAATTTCGGATCTCTAAGGTCTGAAGTTTTGTCCTACGGTAGACCTTTGAGTCCTCTTTCTAACCCCACTAGTGTGATCAATATTGATTTCTTTAAGAAATAATAATACCAAATATCCCATGATGGCCTTATTATAGACTGTTTCAGTAGAGCGGATTTGTACGACCTTCCACGTGTCAACGTTTCGACCTTCAGATCTGAAAACGATACACAGAAAACTATAGTCCATCCTCTTCTATAACTTCTTACGAAATTTCAATCTAATGCTCAGAGAGAAATTTATGACGATTTTCCCAAGGTCACGTGATTGGGATGTTATTCGAAAGCCTACAAAACCCTACTTTATTGGATCATATAATCGAAAATATAGTGAAAAAAGATCTGAAATTCAGAACAGAGGTTCATAATAATTTCGGCTCAAATGGGTTTTAATTTCAGCTTCTTAAACTTCTTAGAAAAAATTTATAGCTTAAATTCCACGATGACCTGTTTGGAGCAATGAAACCCTAGAATCCAAAGCTCTAATACCAAATTTTATGCTACCAGCTCACAAAATATAAGAAAATATAGATCAATGACTTCAAAATCAACCTCTTAGAGGGGGAAACCTCCTTTACATTACACAAATGAACAATTCTTGGATGATAAAAATGACAAGACCTCCTTTCTATATATAGGAGTCTAAGAGGTCACAATATTATAAGAGCCGACATAACAATAATAATGTAAGGGCACAACAATAACAATAGTGGGCTTATATGGGGCACAATAATAACAATATGGGGACAATGACAATACTAATAAGGGAATATACTAGTATTAAAGGGAGCTAACACACTTACATGAAATAAAATCACACATGTTTTAATGAAAATCAAACACACTTGCTTAAATGAAAATCATTCTTGAAAATTACATTCATTCAAATGGAAAGCATACTTGCTTGAATAAGAATCACAACCCACACTTGTTTAAATGAGAATCACACCCGTACTTAAATAAAACCACTCTTTAAATCGTAGTCATAAATGAATCTATCTCTATGAAAACTGTGATTAAAAACTACTACAATATAAAGCTTAAATTCCTACTGTTATTTTGAATTATGCTCTATCCATATGCATCTGAAATCTCTCCTTTTCTAATCAATAAAATGATTAGTAAAACAATTTCAAATCTGTATCTAAAAATCAAAACTTGAATACTTGAATGAATTGACAAAATCTAAAGGAAATCTGTGCAGAAATACTAACTATAAATAAACAAAATCCTTACTGTCTCGAGGGGGCCCTCCTACGAGAAGCAGGAAACACTATAAATATTTCAAGAAAAGACTATTAATGCATTGGAATGCACAACAAGCGATGGAGTTGAAACAGAGTTTTTATATCAAAGCATAGAACTTCACAAATATAATTCTTGTCTCGTTCAGCGATGCCGAGAGATATATTTATAAAACCCTTACGCAATAAATGTTTTCAGAGCTTTATGCCCATGTTAATCAACATCAGCTATAATTACCCTAAGAGATAAGATATCATGATCTTATTCATGATTTTCTAACAACGTAGCAAATCATGAAATGGAAAATCTGCATCTCTTTCACTTGATCTGCCTTATGCATTGTTTGATGTATCCTTTGATCGGACTGATAAGGTGCCTTTTTCATCGATCCAGATTCTATAAATAGGAATGAATTGTTGTTGTCATTATTTTCCAACTACACATGTGCCATGTTTCTTAGATGGAGCTCCGCAACATATAAAAGCTTGGATCTCGTTGTAGAAACTTTTATCAGTTGCAGAATCACTGTAATTCGGTAGCTTAGGTAGATATTAAGTTAAATGATAAATAATAAATGACACTTATGAAATATATGATGCTTATATACATATTATGCTTCAACCTTGTAAATTGATACCCAGATTGTAACATATGAAGGTCAAAAAGGAAAGATTAAGGGGTTTCAAAAAAGAAGCATTTATGGGGTTCAACAAGCTCCCACAACAAGGGAAAGGGAGCTTCCAGGGACTTTTTTCCCCAATTTTCTATTTGTGACTCCAATATTTGTGCGAAGTTTTCAAACCTAGAGCCCAGGTCATTGCCCAGAACTCAATGACAGGTTCAGAAATGAAATTTCACAGCGGAACATACTAGACTAGAACCCTACTAGCCATGATAGGCATTTCGTCAAACATGTCACAAACATGAAAGCTACAGGTCTTAACACTAGAACTGAGCATAAGGGTCTCATACTTATCTGAGATTCAATATGAGGCATTGTTCTCTTATCACATTAGCTGCAATATCATCTATTAGGCCATAGATACATTGTTCATTCATTTACAAGTAAAAACATGATGAGAGCCATACATCAATACTATCATAATACATATTCATAACCAGCATAATAACAACATAAATACCAAGGAAACAATAGCCATATAATCCACATATGAACCAATATAATACTCCTGAAATAACAAGGATAAATAACCTCATATTAATTTATGCAACGACCAACCAGATTTGGGACTTCCACGAACCACCTGACCATAGATTAGCTAAACCAAATCTTTCTTTCAGTCTTAGGGTCCTATAATTTTTTATAGGATCATTTGATTATAACTGATCATTATTATGTTTGAGATGTTGTAAATAATATTTCTTGCAAATTATTTCCAAAGCGACACTAAGTACTAAGAGTGAGGGAGATTTTTTCATATAAATGTTTGGATCAGAGGTATTTTCATTAGAAAGAGCTCAGAAGTAGCTTTCCAACAGTATATCAAGAATTCAAATCCAATTATTGTATCAAAGGCAAGAGCAAGTTGAAGTCTACACGAGAAAACAAAGAAGAAGGCATAAGTGAGAAATCATTTATTTTGAAGTATTAAAATAAATTCTAAAAATAAATGAATAATAAAATTCCAAAAAACATGAAAATTTTGTTTGTTCATTCCAAAATCCAAAAGTCAAAGCCTATGGCCCACCCTGCACTCATGTGATGTATGCATATTATTTGAAGTATTAAAATAAATTCAAAAAATAAATGAATAATCAAAATTTTGGAAAAACATGAAAAAATTGTTTATTCACTCCAAAGTCCAAAAGTCAAAGCCTATGGCCCACCCCGCACTCATGCCATGTGTGCATATTATAAATCCACGGTTATGAATATGTTTCCAATCCCCCAGCCCCTCCGACATTTAACCAAAGGGGGGTCCGAAAAGAGGTTTTCACTTTTACTGTACTTCACAGCCCCTCCGACATTTAACCAAAGGGGGTCCGAAAAGAGGTTTTCACTTTTACTGTACTTCACAGTTGTCAACCTCACGTGATTTAGGACCCCCTTCCCCTAAACCTCTTAGTGCCCACCCCCCTCTGAACTCCATTAACTATTTTGGTTTGACTTTTTAAATATGGCAGGAATCAAATTTCATGTGATTACAAAATCAATGTTTTGTGGATGGGAAGCTAAGTTAAAGACATCAAGCGAGAGGGATAGAAGGTTAAGTGGGTAAAATGAAATGACAGACAAAGGAGTAAAATAATTTTACACCAATGTTTTGTGGATGGGAGGCTAAGTTAAATAATTTTACACCAATGTTTTGTGGATGGGAGGCTAAGTTAAAGAGATCACGCAGAGGGATGAAAGGCTAAGTGGGTAAAATGAAATGATAGGCAAAGGAGTAAAATAGGGATGGAATGCTAAGTGGGTAAAATGAAATGACAAGCAAAGGAGTAAAATAATTTTACAGCTGCATGAAAATAAATTCATGAGAGATAATAAGAGGAAAATTGTAATGCGAAGGTGATAAAAATAGGGAGCTTCATGTAAACGAGTTTTACACATAAGAGGACTACGTAAAATTGAAAAGTCAAAAATAAAAATGTTTTACCAACCATGGATTTACAAAAAACAACACATGGTTTTGTAAATTCATCCAAATATTTACAAGAGTAAAAGGAAAATTACTAGGGAAGGTAAAAGGAGAAACATGACATGGTTTTTGAAAACAACACATGGGTTTCAAAATACATGGGAAGAGAAAATGACCCAAGGATTTTTGAAACAGTATATGGATTTGAAATCATTCTAAAAAATACTTGAATTCTAAATTCTGAATTTCATTTAAATATTTGGAAATATTAATTTAAATATATTATTTAAACCCAAATATTTTGTGACAAAACAAAGTCTTTAAAAGATAGTGGATAAGACTATGCTCATTACAGCAACAAGATAAACAAGGACATCACTGCATATTTAGCACAACAGTTTCAGAACAAAATGCAGCAGAAAGAGGGACATCACAAGCATGTGTTAGCAAGACAAACATCATTGCTCATTCAAAGGCCAAGTGACCACCAGAATACCCAGAAAAAACATATTTCTAGAAATCAACAAACCAATTCCATATTTGAATGCACAATACTTGCAGACAATCCTAGCTAGAAAATTAGAGATATTATCTTATCTTTAGTTTATTATATGGGATTTTTCCAAAAAAAGCCACATTCAACAACAATTCACTTTAAAGTGTAAACAAAAGATCAGAAATAATATAGACTTCCTATTACGTAGTTATATTTTGGGAAATATCTACATGTTTTTGGTATATATTGTTTGTAATAATTTTTATTTAGATTTTTCCAAAGATTATTGGAGAATATTTTGTAAAATAATTCCTTTTTTGGGATTTGATATTAGTTTAGCATAATATCTCACGATATATTTTGTAAATTAGTTATAAATACTTCAATTGTTGAAATATTAGATGTTGGTTTTTATAGAAAGAAACATTATTGTATATCTTTTTATGAAGCATCAATAGATTTTCCAAAGTAATATAGAAGCTCTTTCACAGGATTCATGTGTCAAGTTGTTGGTGAAGTACATCTATCTGTTTTATGTGTTTATATCTCTCTGTTTATAGCACATGATTGTTTTCTAAATCTAAATTATTCAATAGATAAATAAAGGGCAGAATTTGTTTAAATCTACACTCTGCACTTGGCTACGAATAATTTCTATGTTTTCTTCTGATCTTTGAATATAGAATTCAGGTAACAATGCTCTATATTTTAAAGTGAACCTTATTTTGTTCTTCTTCTCCTTTTCACATACCTTAAATAATCCATTCGATTTGGATACCTTGCCCTGTGAGATCTATTTGTAGATACTATAGTCAATATGTATTTATGAGACAGACTCCATAGCGCCCAATGGAAATCTAGTTATCAAATAACCATTCAAATACAAATCAAACCCCAAACTTCATAACTAGCCTAATATTCAATCAAACAAAGTTAAATCTTACATAGAGAGCCCTCTCTGAAGCTGGCAGGGCTAGATCCCAGCTTCCAAAGTTGGTTTGTGGTTACCTTGGTGATTTTCTTCTACAACCTCAGAAAATTACTGAGTGCTAACACAACCAATCACCCTCGTGCCATATTCCAAGCATGAATGTGAGACTTAAAACCAAACTCAACCAGGTCTTCCAAACTCTATACCACCTCACCCTCATCAATAAAACTAGTCTTTACCGAAATCCATCCCGGATCACTAAGCCATAAAACAAGCATGGATGCCACCGAATTTCTCCACCTACACCGTCAAGAATTTCCCTGACTCCTAGTCTCTAGGATTCACTGCAATCCACACCAAATCACTAGGCCCTAACTGAGACTCCACCTTCTAGGCTTTACCGTATATCCCAGCATTCACTGGCAAAGATTCCTAGGCCTAATAAAGGGAAACCACCTCTAGGATTTACCATATATCCCACCATTAACCATTCGAGGATTCCTAGGCCTACTGAGGCACACAATAATTGGCTTTACTACAACCCACAATCCGGTTGAGGGGTCACTAGGCAAGTGGATTTACCGCATTCCACAGTCTAGTTTAGGGATCACTACACCATGTGTTCTTTCTTTCAGAGATCCACCTCACTCATCTTTGAATCCATCTAGTAATCCAGGTCAACCAAAACATCAGAACCCCGTCACACCATGGTTATCCAGAAATGGAAAGGCTAGGCTGAAAACATTGTAACACAAAACCCATGCCATGACAGCAAATAACCACATGCAATACCATGCATGTCAAATATATCAAGGAAACCACACATGCAAATCGATACTTGCAAAGAATATTGTTGCAATTGCTTGATCCCTCTATTACTTGTTTTCTCCTTCCTTCCTCTTGCCTTCTTTGTCTTTCTTGATCCAATTCCAAAGTGCTCCAAGAAAACTCTATGTGTCCAAGAGTGACAGAGAGAGAGAGATTAATGAGAGAGCTCAAAAACTGAATTGATAAAAGGTTACACTAACCAAAGATACCAACTAATCCTCATAATCTTTTTTATTAATGAGGCCTCTAATTTCTTCATTTTTGCATTATTTTCCTTCATTTTCCTCCTCACGTGCAACATGTTGTTGTGAATATAAATCCCTTCTGCGGACAAAAGTGATCTATCTAGCCCTATGAGAGGATCTAGCAACAAACCAGACAAGCTAGTGTAGGTTTTCCTAGTTTATGTTGATAAATGCAAAGTAAGAGAGAAACTTACATCACTCTAATGTTAAGTGCTCAACCTTTGATGATGATATCGATACCTTAGCTTCCAATCTCTCTCCTCGCTATTCCTTGCATCTAAATACCTGCAAGAGAGATCAAAATACAACACAAGATACAAGAGCATACATATTATAATCCAAACATAAACTACATGATAGATCAAGAAGCATCATGCTAAATGAATAAATATTTAGACATTTATGGAAAGTAAACACCAGATGTATTTATTAATGAATCAAAAATGGAAGCATACAACCATTGCCTTGATTTTGGATACCACCTTTGTAGTCAATTTCCAAGTCCAAGCCAAGACTTCAAACACTCCTTCTCCTTAGTTAAATGGGTAGCATTTGGGCATAATTTGAGCATAGGAATGCAGGTGAGAAATGACAAACCATTTGGGGATGGAAGGGACTTGATTTATAGGAAGGAAAAGGGAGTTAGGGATCCAAAAATGAGGGAGGGAGGTCCACATCTCAAGGGGGAAGATACGTAGAGGTAGGATCAAGGACTCAAAAAGGGAGATCTCAACCATATCTCTATCCAACAACTCATTGTTCTCAAATATTATAGCAGATGAGGCTTCTCCTCCATTTTGGGAAAAACTACCAGAAGAGGTTCAACGCAGGTCTTCCTATCAAAACCCATGCTGACAGCACTAGGTCAACAAATTGTAACCTATCATCGGCACAGGCTAGCAGTAGTGCAAAGAGCATTATCCTCAAAACTAGGGTTTCAGTCAAACTTCTCCAAAATTGACTCAAGGCAGTTTTTCTTTTATTCTTCAAGCATGTTTCTGTATGTGTTTCATAGTGAGTACAATTCAAAGTTTTCATCATTTTGGCACTTCAGGATATGGGATGAGAAGTGTGACAAAATATTGTGTAACAAATGCCCCCTAAAGCATGAAGGTAGAACAGGGTGTGATAGGTGAAATTCTCTACAAGTCAAGGAAAGGACCCAGAAAAACATCGTCAAGAGACCTGCAAATCAATCATGATACAACATATATATCTGACATCTTTGATATAAATATGCCTAATGATACATCTCTGAATAGGCATCTAACAATACATGAATCCACGGCATGGATGCAGCCATCTGAATAGAAGGGATCATGTGTATGGACCCATGGCATGGACACAACCATATGAATAGAAACGATCATATATATGGTCCCACAATATGGTCGCAGTCATCTGTATAGAGGTAAACATGTGTACAATCATGTGTACAATCATGTATAACTCATAACTTCACGCAACCTGGATTTATCAGATGAAACCCAGGGTCTTCATCTATGTGTTGATCCGATAAATATACGAATTCTATCACGTGAATAGATGTGTCGAAGTCGAACATGATAGAAAACCACTTGATTACTGATCAATGATGTAAACCATTAACAAGCATGAGAGAAACCACAAATAATGACAATAGATCTCAAGTTGCAATAACACAATCCATGAGTGTGAATAATGAAGTTGAATTCAAACATCCATAGAATCATTTGATCGAAGGCCAATGATGTGAACCTATCATCGAATGTAAATAAATTTCCATTGAGGCATGTAAGCTCCAAGGTACTCGAAGGGAGTTTCTAGATCATCTTCCTAGATAATGAGCTGAAGTCGACAGGAAGTGATTCGTCGAAGGAGGGCCATAATGTATCCCACATCATTGACACGAAACAAAATATCTAGTAGAGTAGGTAAGTTTGATTCAAGGCTGTGGTAGAAAGGTCAGACAATGTACAAGCGGTAAAAAACTGCAAATGGGACTTCTCTTGAACATATCGGCGAGACAACTCTAGAGTTTGGCAGCATTTGACTCAACATAGGATTAGAGGTCATGATGATAATGCAGTATAATCATATGAGAGGAAAAATGGATTCCCAAAACCCAGGAAGGCAAGTAATGAAGTGAGGATAACCCAAATTTGACCCGAGCAATAGATAAGTGTCATGTTCAAGAGAAACATGTTGCCTTTACATAAAATACAAAAGGTGTTCACTTTCATTTTTCCCCACTATTTCTAGTGAGTACCCCATTATTTTTTATCACAAGATTTAAGAGGATAGCATATGCTTGTCGTATAAGTTCATCCTTCTGACAAAACCATCCTAGTAAGTTTAACGAGTCCTAGGAAGGAGAAACTCAGTCTCGTCATGGTGACAAGTCCTGTGTCATCCTTATGAGTCTAGCGGAGGGGTAACTCAACATATTTTTCATGTTTAGAGGGTTTGAAAAAGAAGCAAAAAGGAAACTCCAAAGGTCCCTTTTCGTAAATCGTATCTTGGATCCGAAAAGGTAGAAAATAATATCCAAAAGAACCTCTTAGTCATGTTCGACTAAGGTATTCCTTTTTCATACAATAGTCTATCTTAGTCCGAAAAGGGTTAAACTTATATTGAGTAGACGTCATTTCATTTGCTTTAACAAGTTTGAAACGGCAAGTACTCAACAATCTTTTCATATTTCTAGGGTCAAGAAAGAGCTTAAAGATGAGGTCCGGAGGGGTTCATTTTTCATTTTTTGACAAGTCTGAAAAATGATCAAACAAAACTCATTGAATCAGTCAAAATTAATCATTGCCACCAAGTATCCATGACCTGTCGATGCACAAGTGAAACGCACATTACCCCTTTCAAGAAATAATATTAAAATATAAGTAAAATGTGCCCTAATATCTTTAAAAACTTGTAAAAACTCAAAAAGTAAAAACATTTTTACCATTTCACATTTTATAAATCAAAGAGCACTTTTTACCCTATTTTACCCCAATCTTCAAGCTAGGAGTGTGACCAATCCAGGACATCGTTTTTCGAACCGTTTGTTGTTGGTAAGAGATCTATCCTTTCTCTTCATTTCAATTATGTTTTTAATTGTTTTGATCCATAGGTTAGGCAGTAAGGAGGGCTTGGAAAAAAAATATGTCGAGGGCGATCAGCGCGGGTTTTACCCATCGGAAACACGCGGCTCACCTTATGGACAACTGTGCCAGTGCACTGGAAACGTGAAAAATATGGAAACAGTCGTGTTGGCATAGATTTGTAAATTCTTTTGGAAAATCCTCCATGTTGATGATTTTTTCCCAATTTTGTTTCCATAGATGCTCATGAAAACTTGTTTTATGGATGTTCCACAGGTTAATCAACGAAAAACGATGATCGAATGGAAAGAGAGAGGACATGAAGAGAAGATTATCAGGCAACCCAAGACCCAAATTGCATAGCTACCCTTTAAGCATGCAGGTTACTAAAATTCTTTCGGACTCCTAGGATTAGAACCCTAATCGATTTACTGCAGCATTTAGTCGATTAGTGGGATGTTGATCGCCAATTTTCATCATTGAGGACTAGGGACTTGAGATTGATATCTCAGACATATATTTCATTACAGACTTGCCTAGGAGGGGACAACGGATTCATTTGTTTGGTCCTTGTACTGTATGGGAGAGTACGGATATGTTAATCACGATACATTTCCCAGGCTCCTGGAAAACCAAGAGTGGGAAGATAGACATAAAGACCATCACCAATATCCCTCTAAGAAAAATTCACCATACCATGGCCTGAGTAGCTGGGGCTCAGGATTTGCATGAAGCAACAAAATCCCATTTCAGTATATCATTGATTGCTTAAGTCCCACAGTTTTCAATTGGTGTGAAGGATTGTTGGTCAACATGAAGGACCAACTTACAAAATGAAAGACAGGGAAGGTGAAACAATTTGGCTATGGATCTAGCTTGGTGGCATTATTCTTGGAACGTGCACCATTATTCAGATATCAATGGATATAAGTAGAGGCTCCAACACCCAGGGATCCATGATTATTGAGATGGCGTGAGCTGATGCCTCGACATGGAGGTGGTCAGCAAATGTCATTTTCTCCAGCATTTTTTGGATGGTTGTGACATCATCTAATCATGGTAAATTATTGGGCATATGTTGGCATGAATTTCTAAGGAGACCCTGATCTTCCACTTCCACATGGTACACGGTGGATTGATGCAGGTAAAAAACTATATGTTTTAGTTTTTCAAGTTTTTTATGTTTTTGTTTCATGTGTACTAAGATTTGATACTTGTGATTTTTTGCAGATGTTGGACCAGAGAGACCCCTAGGGGTTTCTCCCATAGCCAGGTGGCTAGCACAATAGATAGAGGATGATCCCTATGAGGAGGGATTTGACCCGATTGTAGAGGTGGAACGCAACCTGGAAGCCTTGACAAGAGGCATTCCAGAATACACGTCTATTGATGAGGTGCCACTGCGATATCAGAGGCATACTGTAGGGGTGTCCGCCAAACTGCGTCGGTTGTTGAACCAAGTCATCAAAGTTATTTCGTGCTATCATGAGCACCATGTTGGTGGATAGCCATCTCTAGTTTTTATGTTCCGCACTTATGTAGGCTCAAGAAGCCATGTGTCTTAGAACATAGATTTTGATATTTTGATGTAATAGACTTTTTGCAAACACTATATCTATATATATATATATATATATATATATATATATATATATATATATATATATATATATATATATATATATATATATATATATATATTTCATGTTTATTGTTCCTACTATGTGATGGTTTTTGTTTTACATATGTTGTAGGTGTCTATCTAATATGTAATGATCCAATATATCTATTAATGTGCTCAAACATCTCAGAATCTTTTTATAAGTAATATAATCAAAGTCTCATTACAATAGATGAAGTTGTGAACACATTCTCAAAATATGGGGGTTTCTGACTGAATATTGTTTGTTAAGTTGTAGTACAATCAGTTGTGAATCGAGATTACCAACTAACTCTCTAATGCCAAGAGCAATGGCTTCTGAAATTTTTTTGATAACTGCACTATATTCGGTAATGTTATTAGTGGTATGACATAAACATATGCCTTGTAAATTCACTAACTCACCATTAGGGTCATATATTTCCCATGTGGTGGAAAATAGATTATGTGTACTACGACAAGCACCATTACTGAAACCGACATAAAGGTTCGATGAATTCTACAAACCAAGTAGGACATGTGGTAAGCAGAGGAAAACATTTTTTGCAAAAGAAACAAACACACCAAAACCCACTGCACATTAATGAATCACACTATTGTACAAAGTATTTACACGAAATTATGCATAAACACTTTTTGAGGTAAAGCCTGTTTTAGGGCTTAGCCAAATGATTTCCTTCATAATCAACCAACTCATAGGCACCTTTCTGTAATACTTATTTAACAATGTAAGGACCATGCCACATTGGTTCGAATTTCCTAGCTCCCAATTTATCATTGGCTTGATCGTATAACAGGACCAAGTCACCTTCAGCAAAAACACGGGGACTAACAGTTTTGTCGTATTGTGATTTAACTCATTTATTTTGAGCTTCAATAACTAACACAACAATACGGAGAGTTTCATCAAGCCATTCAAGGAAAAGCAATTGTTCCTCTTCCGGTGAAGTGCCAGGGAGTAATTCGACAGCTAGTTTTAATGAAGGAATCTCACATTCAATCGAAAGGTTTGCCTATAGACCATACACCAACTAAAAGGGTGTGAATCTAGTTGTTGTCTTAGCTATAGTTCGATATGCCCACATAGCTAAAAATAGCAAAAGGTTCCAATTTTGTTTATGCATCCCAACAATTCGTTGAAACATTGTAACCAAGACTTTGTTGACTGCCTCAACTTGGCCGTTGGCCTGTGGATAGTAAGGAGTTGAGTTGTCATGACGCAGACCCAACTAAGCAATAAGCAGTGTCATCATATAATGTCAAAAATGAGAGCCATGGTCAATGATGATGGCTTGAGGGATACAAAATAGAACTATGACATGATTAAAAAGGAATTGAGCTACAGTTTTACCGTCAACGACATATGTAGGCATTGCCTCGGCCCATTTAGTGAAACAATCGACAACAATGATGATATAACCATGAATCCCAGTTGAGCGAGGTTACATGTCATGAATTCAATACCCCATTTTTCAAAGGTTCTGACGGTAACAACTGGGTGCAAAGGAGCGGGTGGGGCACATTGTTTGCGGTTATAAATCTAGCAGGCATGACATTTTTGGAATGCTAAAATGCAATCTTTGAAGATCGAAGGCCATAAATAATAGTGCAAAGGATTTTTTGAGTAGTAGCATATCCTAACATGTAACCACCATAGACCTTAGAGTGATAGGCATTTAAGACTCTCTCAACCTCCTCAAGCATTAAACATTGAAGAAGGATGGAATCGACACCAACACCGTACAAAGTATCCCCAATAATTTGATAAGGTTGGGACTAATGTCGAATGTGATGACATTCAGAGTTGGATAACTCCAGTCAAAAAGTCTGGGTCTGGAGATAAATAATGATATCTCCATACCATGGGTCGACAGTGCTGATGGGGAAGATATTTTCGTCAGGAATCAACTCATCAGATGCAGTAGATGTGGTTGCAGAGGGAAGGTCACAAATCAACTCGGTGAAAACCAGTGATTTCTTCGATTTAACTTTAGGAAAATCCAAATTGAATCCTTATAGGATAAAATCCATTTAGAATACTTGCCCCCCAGCAAATGACGAGTCAGAATGTATGTCATGGGGTTATAATCAGAAACCACAATGGTCTTACGCAAGAGAATATAGTGGCAAAAGTGTTGAACAACGTGAACAGTTGCCAAAAGTCAATTTCTCGGCATGGGCATATCGAATTTCAATGTAAATAATATTTTGACTCAAGTAAGCATGTGTTCGTCTCCATCATCATCGTCTTCAACAAGTACCATATCAATAGTACTATCAGCGACAGCCAAGTACAAGAAATAATCTTTGTGATAATTTGGGGGATGCAGTAAAGGAGCACTAATAAGGGAATTATTCAATGCATCAAAGGATTATTGAGCAACTTCATCCCAAATGAATGGGATCCCTTTCTTTAACAAGTGAGTAAATCCCTTGGCAAGTTCAGCGTAATTGGGGACAAAATGATGAAGGAAATTCACTTTCCCTTGTAAACTCTACAACTGATGTAAGGAAGATGGAGAGGGGAAATTGATAATGGCCTCCACCTTAAGGGGATCAATCCAAATGCCTTCTTTGGATACGAGAAACCCTAAGAGATGACCATATTTGAAGTAAAATACACACTTATGCGGATTAGAAAATTGCAGTGTCGCTAGCAAAGAAAGATCACTCGAAGGTGATCAGGATGGTTTTGACACTTAGCAGAATGTGTTTGTAAGTCATCAAGATATGGTTGAATGATATGCTTAATATCATGAAAAGCATAAGAGATCACTCATTGGAAGGTAGCACTAGCATTCTTCACACCAAAAGAGAGTATTTTGTAGGCAAAGGTTCCCCAAGGACAAATAAAAGCAGTTTTTTTTTTATCAACGGAAGAATGTTAATATGGTTGTATCTAGAAAAACCGTCCATAAAGGAAAAAATCTCACTCCTAGCACATTCGTCAATGATCTGATCTATAAAGGGAGTTGGATAATTATCTTTAGGACATGTCTGATTGATATCATGATAGTCAACACAAATGTGGATAGTCCCTTGTTTCTTAGTTACGGGAACAATATTCAAGACCCAATCTATTAATGGAATAGGATAAAGGAAACCAGATTTAAGAAGTTTTTCAACTTCTCCCTTTATGGCAACGTCCTTTCTAGGGTACAGGGGGTGAAGACGCTAACGAACAGGCTTCGCATTCAGATAAGTGGGTATCTTGTGCATTACTATGCTTAGATCTATGTCAGGCATCTCTTCGTATGACCAAGAAAACCCATCAGGGAATTCTTTGAACAGGGTGGTATACATCATGATCTCATCCAAAAAACAAGAAACCCCAATATGGATATTTTCGACAATCCCTAGTTTGACAGAGATGTTGATGGGCATTGTAGCTGAAATGTTTCCCATGTTTCCTTCAGACAACACTTCGTGAACCAAAATAGGTGTCTGAAGTGGATGAGTCAGTACATCAGAAACAAGGGTTTCTAGACAAGAAGAAATCTCACCAAGTCTTGGGAGAAACGAGGAACGATGATGGCCATCATTCCATGGAGTTTCTTGGAGAGACATAACTTTTGCGATACTCAGTTGGAAATGTCTCATTCAAAGGAATTGGAGAATCCCAAGAACCGAGCCAAGGAGATTTTGAATATGTTTATAGACTCATACGAAAATGATCATGAATTTCAGAAGTAGTTGTAGAAGGAAAACGGAAGCCTGATGTGCTTCTACGAGACTAAGCGGCATAACATCGCCAAAATTGTTGATCTGATCAGGACGGGGAATGACCCAAGGATCATGATGAGTCAAGACCATGTTAATTGAAGTGACATTCGGAGGTGGAAGGGAAAAAGTTCCCATAAGGGAAGAGTCTTTGAAAAGACCCACCTCAACACTCTCATAAGGGATATTGGTATTCCCAACATATGGCACATTTCCATTTGAGGAGTTGGAAGAGAAAAAGGCGAGTTGATCGACAGTGACTATTTTCCCTTGATGAGGAAAATGGAGCACACAAAATAGGGTAGAAACCACGCAAAACATTGCATGGGTCCAGCTACTACCAAGTAAAATATTGTAATTCATATTGACATTGACAACTTCTACTTCCAGGTTAATAGTTTTTCCTTCCAATTGAATTGGCAAGTCATTGAGAATACCATATGGATAAAAACCTCTACCATCAAGCTTCCAATGTATTAGGGGATTGGTTGAGAGGTGGAGAGCCAATAGCTTTCCAACATGAAAGGGACATGATGCAAGTAGAATAACCCTAATCACTAATAGTTCGATGAACAATCTTTCTTTGATAACAACTTGTATCATAAAGGCAAGTTGATGCGAGAGACGAGAAACGTGGTTTTCGAGATCAAAAGTAATCAGGTTTGAATCTGTAGGATCAATCCCTCCTATGGCGAATAGTAATGTTTTCCTTTTCGATGGAAAATTCTGAAGGACCTCCAAAGCAAACATCATCGAAGGTTATTGATCTAAATCTTCCACAATACTATAATGTTGATCAACTCACGCATTCAGATTATACGATGACTTTCGAAGAACACCTTTGGGAGGTGGTCAGATAATGGAATCATTACTAGTTCGTTTAATATGAAGAGGACCAAAATTGGGTGGAGTGGAAGTAGAATTCGTATTAGTGACATAATTTTCCACAACCAGTTTGGTAGGAGTCTACTAATCTTTTGATCGAGTAGCAACAAAGATAGTTGTCGTGCCACTCATAAAAACTTGAGAGCCTCCAAATGTAGAGTATTGAGGTTTGATCTACCAATTGAGTCTGTTGTGATGGAAAGGGTTCTTTCAACATGCCCGATGTCCATGGGGTGCCTTTTAGAAGACGACGAACCTCAACACAATGGGCACAATCTGTGGTGTAATGATCTTCGTCACATATAAGACATGGATATTTCGGCTTGTGTTTGGATGTATCATTAGTAGACGGTTTAGGAGAATCCTGTTTAAGGGTATCAGATTTAGGATTACCTTTACCCTTCTTTTTCCCTTTCGAGGCTTTGTCTGCTATGGTATATTGGACAACATTCACCTCGGAATTTTTACCAGGACTTTTGGAAGTATTCAAAGGAGGAGGAGGTGCAGTAGCTAGGTGGAATTTATGCTTCGTAGAAGTAGAAGAAGCATTACTAGAAGGTTTAGCTACTAACCCAATAATACCATCAACGGGTGGTGTTTCCGCAGGTTGAGAAGATGTCATAGTAGTTGAAGGTGGTAAGGCATTGGGTAAGAGATCGTAAAGTGTGCCAGATTGTGAATACACCAAATCCAGATACTGAGCACAGGCGATGGTTTGTTCTTCAGCCACACAGCCACCCATAGTTATGTCTTTGGCGATTTTATTAATGAATGACTCAGCAAATCGTTCGGTTAAAAGTTCATCAATGATATCAAACTTAATAATACGACGTTGACGTCTCCATTCATGGATGTGAACGGAGACGTGAGTAGCAGTTTTCTGTTTCAAAGACATTAGGAAATGGGTCCCAATTTCATATCAAATTGGTAGTTGAAAGTGAGTGAGAAAATCCATAGCCAACGTATTGATATATTGAAAGGGCCCTTGAGGTAACTCAATATACCATTTGGCGGAAACACTCGTTAGAGTGCACTAGAGAAGACGAAGTCGAATGGAATCATTGACCCAAGAATTGGATGAACACCATAAATGATAGGTCATGACATGAGCTTGGGGGTCTTCTCCTGACTTCCCTTCGAATTTTGGACAATCGCCAGGAATTTTGGTAGGAATCAGAGGCCAATATAGTGAATGGAGTATTGGGTCGTTTGTAACCCTCAACACATCCAGTAACTCCAATGTAGCTAAAAATAGAAATTTAGGATTAAAAGGAATGAAAGGCCTTTAATAAGGTTCAAATTGAGGATTCCAACCTTGTTGGTATTGATTTTCCCCCATAGTGGCAGATTTTGATACTGCCCCCACTAGGAGGAACTTTGACCATACAAAGGTTGAGTCTGTCCCCACTGAGGTGGGTTCTGACAAGGATAGGTTTGATATTGACCTGACACAGGCCGTCGAGAACCATAAGGAGGATAGACAACATGTGATGAGTACTGAGCATAGGGTTGTTGATGCAACGGTTGGCCTTGCTTATGCAACGGCTGGCCTTGTTGCTACAACGATTGTTGATAAGACCCTTGTTCCACATAAGGTCCTTGTTGTTGTTAGGTTCCTTGTATATATTGATAGGTTCCTTGCTTATATTAATAGGTTCCTTGTTGTTGATATGTGCCTTGTTGAAAAATATTACCAACTCCTAAAGGATAAGTTCAAGAAGCAGATTGAAACTAAGTGATGATTGAGAGGTGGGTTTTGAAGTTGTTGCAAACCATAAGGAGGGTATGGCTATTGGTAATGTATTTGAGGTGAAACGGGATGCTGATAAGGAATTTGACCATATCTAAATGGAATGGACAATCCACTAGGATAAGGAATACTACCAATAGTTTGACTTTCTCCCATAATGTGAGTTTGAGATCTAGCATTCACATAAGTTCCACTGGAGATGGGAGGTACATATGGAGGAGGTGGTCCCCCCATGTGGTGGGATACGAAGTGGTATAGATTTCCCACTCAATGGAGGAGGTGTAACCACTGTAGAGATTGAAAGGGGAGCTGAAGAACTTATAGGGACATTAACTACCCCAATTGTGACTATAGGTTGAACAGGAACCAAAGAAACCAAAGGTTGAACAGGAATTTGGGAAGCTACACTTGAAACAAACGGGCTATTGGTAGGTGTAACACTAGATGACCATATCAGATGGTGATAAAGTGAAGATGTGCTAGGAGTACCCCAAACCAAATTAACAAGAGAGGTATATAAAATAAATTTTCGAAAGAAATCACATTGAAGACCAAAATATTCAATGTGATTTCTTCCGAAAAATTATTTTATATTAAGATATGGATCGCAAAAGCTTGAAATCGAATAAGAGAGGTATAGTTCGGAGGAAGTAAGGGTTCACTTCTTTCAGGCAGTGGAGTCGTCCCACTCCCCATATAAGGAGAGGACACATATGGAAAGCCTTCAAGTGGAAAGGGATATTTAGAACCATCACCAATACCAGGAGTATTGGTGGCTGAAACTTCCAGAGGAGGATCTCGAGGAGATGTTGGCATAAATGGAATCTCACCTCTTGATTCCATGGGTAGAAACAATTGACGAGCAGGAACCCGTGACGTACCAAGAGAACGTTCCAAATGCACGTTAAGATTATCAAACTGACTATATGGGTGTTGAGGAGATATCACCGAAGGATCATAAAGTAGATTCGGGGGAAACAATAGGAAATGTTGAGGAACCTTAATACTTTATGGCTCAGATTCTTTAGATGACTCTCGAGGTGGAGGGCAAGAAGAAATGGGTTGAATGCTTGGGAAAATTCTAAGTTCAAAACCTTGATCTTCAAGTGACTCTAGAATCTCAGGATGGACTCCTTGTGATGACCCTTCAATATCAGATTGTGAAGGGGGTATGTGAGGTGAACTTGGTGGTTTTGCCACAATGACCTTTTCTAAAAAAAAGGAGAGGAGGTGATTTATCTGAGCTTTAATTAAAATTTACCATTAATAAGGCATAATGAGGCCAAGGAGAACTACATGGATAGGACATGTTATCATGTGCAGTAAATTTTAGAACTTTAAAACGAAAAATAAATCAAAAAGGGTAATCTAGGCAAATGGTTTACCAAGTATCCCTGAACTGAAATATACACCTTAGCGAAACCAAGGACTTAACATACGGAGGCAAATATCCCCGAATATTGTGTTCGGTGTATCACGTTTACAAGACGGCTAACTCGGTTACCTGCGGCTAAAGGATAGAAACCTAGTGGGGTCTCCCAATATATACGCGATGGTACGGGGAGCACAAGTTTGTGTTAGGGTTTCTTAATGTGTAAACATTCGATGAGAGAATTCCCATATACTTTCCATACGTGGAGAGCCTCTGATATACCCAAAAGTACTGAAGAACGATCCTATATACTTCTATACGTGGAATGGGATATCACCCCCAGGATACAAAGTTGGCAGATAATGATAGTTGCTAGTTTTATAGACGTTGGAACACGTCTGTAGCCTAGACCTCTAAATGTTTGTGTTAATTTCCAAATGCTCCTTAGGTTAATTGAGTAAATTTTAATGTTTATCTTGAATTATGTTTCAATTTTGGGCTCTAAACGATGTCACCTGAACGCCTAAGATGCAGTTATATGAGAAAAGAAAAACTTTCCATTTCTATGAAAGCTAGACTAAACAAGGGAATAAGTTTGAATTGATAATGCATCAAACAAAAAACCTTCTAGTAACTTTCACTTTCACTTTCCAAATGAAATGCCAAAAAGTAAAAATTAATTTTCACGTTTCGTTATCCTAAATGAAACTTTTCAAGATTAAAATGATTTTCACTTTTACTAAGATGCACTTATATGAATAATATTTTTCTTTTGATTTTAAATGATTTAATGCAACTAATGCATCAACCAAAGCAACATGAAATCTGATTCAAAAGTACCTACATGAAAATATTTTTCACTTTTCCTTTTGAACAAATGATGATGCACTTCTTTCAGCTTGAGAATCAAACAATGTAATATATGCTTGATTATAAACCAAAAATAACTTTCCAATTCAAATAACCTAGTGCAACTTGAAAAGCCGATTTTTGAAAAACAAATGCAAAATGGTGATTTTCAGTGATTTCCACATAAAACAAAACTCAATCAACCAGCAAAACCAATATTCCAATGACACAAATAAGCAACAAGCAATGACTAATTGACCTAAAACCTAAAGACTCAATCAGACCTCACTTCAAATCCAATGAGACAAATTTTACAAATTAATCAAGATAATTAGTCAAAACACTAACAAATCCCAGCATACATGATAGGGAAAGACCTCAAATATAAAGACACATTAGACCCTATTACAGAAACCCTAAATTTCTCAAATCTCTAGGATCAACGCAACTGTTATAATCAAACCTATGCTAACAAGGGATTTAGCGCGACTGTTATTAAGAAAAACGTGATGGCAGTGCGACTATTCCAAGAAAAAACGCGTTGGACAAGAAAGATTGGGAAAAATAAAAAATAAATTCAACAAGCAACCCAAACTTAACACTCTAAAGTAGTACTCACTCAAAGTGCAGACTTATACAAAATCCAAATGACTAATAATTCGACGGTTGGCCAAACTGCTCAAAAGACCAAATCGAAGAAGGAGGTTGAAAAGGCTATAGCTCCCTAGTGGAGTCGCCATTTTTTTGTGAAGATAAATCCCTCCTACGAACATAAGCGATCTCTCTAGTCCTATGAGAGGATATAACAATAAACCAAACAAACTAGTGCAGGCTTTCCTAGTTTATGTTGAGAAATGCAAAGTGAGAGAGAAACCTACCTCACTCTAATGTTAAGCGCTCAACCTTTGATGATATCTCTATCCCTTAGCTTCCAAGCTCGCTCCTCATTGTTCCTTGTGTCTAAATACCTACAAGAGAGATCAAAAGACAACATGAGATACAATAGCATACATATTATAATCCAAACATAAACTACATGACAAATCAAGGAGCATCATGCTAAATGACTAAATATTTAGACATTTATGGAAAGTAAAGACGAGATGTATTTATTACTGAATCAAAAAGGGAAGCATACAACCGCTTCCTTGATGTTGGAGACCTCCTTTTTAGTGTATTTCCAAGTCCAAGCCAAAAATATTCAAGCACTCCTTCTCCTTAGTTAGATGGGCATCATTTGGGCATAGTTTCATCATAGGAATGCAGGTGAGCAAAGATCAACCATTTGGGGATGGAAGGGACTTGATTTATAGGAAGGGATAAGGAGTTAGGGATCCACAAAAGAGGGAGGAAGGTCCACATATCAAGGGGAATATCCCTAAATTTAGGATCAAGGACTCAAAATGGGAGAGCTCGACCATATCTCTATCCAACAATGTTCAACTCGTTGTTCTCGAAGATTCTAGCAGAGGAAGCTTCTCCTCCATTCTAGGAAAACCTGCCAGAAGAGTATCAACATGATTTTTCCTATCAAAACCCGCGTTGGCAGTGCTAGGTCAACAAACTGCAACCTGCCATCAACACTGGCCAGTAGTAGTGCAAAGATCATTGATCCTGAAAACTAGGGTTTCCGACAAACTTCTCCAAAATTGACTCAAGGAAATTTTTCTTCTATTCTTCAAGAATGCTTTTTATGTGTTTCATAGTGAGTACACTTCACAGTTTTCATAATTTTGGCGCTTCAAGGTATGGGACGGGAAGTGTGACAAAATATTGTGTAACACCTGTGATATTTTCTCCTAATTTCCATTATATCCTTAAATAAATGTGTCAAAAATGCCATTTTTCCTTTTCAAAGCCTTTGTTATTGTCTTTTCCAATTTCCTTCACCATAATAAACCGAATGAACACCCACTAGGATGTTTTCCCCACCATTCAGCTTGGAATATGTGTCCCATGACCTTGGTCTTATTTTTTCCTTTATTAACTTTTACATGGAATTTTGACTAGGGTTGTTACAAAACCCTCCCCTTTGGGGGAACACCGCCCTCAGTGTTTAGTGACACCTATAACCAGAAAAACCATTGCAACCGAACATACTACCCATGGAGATTTATAACACAGCTCATTATGATATTTACAATAACCACATATACACATATGCACATTTTCTAAACCATCAAATAAAAGGATATGATGAATGCATCAGCAACGAGGGACTCCAAAGGCTTACACCTCCACACTAAAAAGCAATTCCAAGATTCACTTCCATCCTAGAAAGTCCAGAATCCACTACCAAAGTCAAAGTTGCATCCAATGTCCAATGCTACAATCTTGATCCACTTATCCTCTTAGCGAACAGTTACCGGCTCATTGTTCCAGGGTGCACTCCCAATGTATATTTGATTCCATTTGGAAATGCTAGTGACCAAAACAAATCCATCCCCGGCCTTCCCTTCTCTTCTACATAGTCCCTTGAGCAATCTAGTCACCCCTTTCATGCAGTCACTCACCTTCCAAGTTCCTCGGCATCCCCTATCCTGGGTGATCTATACCTTGGCAAGGCTTCCTCACATCATAAGGTCAAACAACCAAGGCATATACTTGCCTCAAAACAATCATATCGGTCATAACATGCCCATGGAAATCAATGGACACTATTGGGTACTAGTGTCCCACAATGGCCTTATTACTAATTCTTGCAGTCGGTTTCAACCACCCAACCTAGAAATTTCCCATGCTTTCCTGTACCAAGCACATAATTATCGTTAGATTTAAAATAATTTGAAATAAACTCACATCATACCTCATTGGTAGCTTGTCAATAAGGTACACTTACAATCATGTTTACTTCATGTCACAACAAGTCAAACTAGCATATTTGATCAAATCATTATTTATAAACATATCACATCAAGTTAGCTCAAGACAAAACCATCATAAATCAAAATCATGAATCGCATTCAATCATCATAAACCAGAATCATAGATCACATATAACCATCATAAATCAGAATCATAGATCACATGTAATCATCATAGACCAGAATCATAAATCACATGCATAATAAAACTGAAATAAAATATTGATACTTATCCTTTAATCAATCCTTATCTTCTACCTTTGCCCTTATTCCGTACGCACATTGGATCGGTTGCCACACTCGACAAACACCCAGTGCCTTCTACTCAACCATGTGCATATACACATAGTGTGCATCACACACATACAACCACACATGACATACAAGACCATGCAATAGATGCACCTACACATGGAATACCACACATACACCTACACCCAATGTACAACACAACACAATACATACTCTTACATCCAGTGTACACCACAACAATATACATACACCTACACCAGGTGTACAACACAACACAAATATGTACACAGAGTACCACACAATGAATACATATGTCACGATATCATGACTACACAATGCACATACGTAGTACCTTATGTACACAACCCAACATGTACGACATGCACAAAATACCACATGTACACCAGTACCACATGTACAGCATGTACACAGTACCACCTATACATAATACCACATGCACAACATTTACACAGCATCACATGTACATGGCACCACCTGAACATTGTGTACACAGCACCACATGTACATCGCACCACCTATACAATGTGTACACAACGCCATATGTACATCGCACCACATGTACCATGTGTACATAATACCACATGTACATGTCACCACATGTACACATCACCACATGCACGACATGTAAATGACACCACATGTACACAACACAACAAACACGACATGTACCAACACCACCTGCACATAGCACCACATGTACAACATGTACACAACACCAGATGCACTCAACGCCACATGTACAATCATGCACACAAAACGATTTGTACATAGCACCACATGTACAACATGCACACCACCATATGTACATATCACTACATATACAACATGCACATAGCACCATATGCACACAACATCACATATACATCATGTGCACAATACCATATGTACACAACATTGTATATCCAACATGTACATAGAATGATATATACCTAACACTGCATATCCAATATGCACACAAAACCATAGGTACAATCATTGAATATACAATATGCACAACATATACACAACAGTAGGACTGCACATCAAAAACCACATTGTCTCTACCAACCAACCTTGCTTCCAGTGTCTCTTCGCCATCCATGCTCATCCCAGCATGCTACAGATCTTGTTGCTTTCATTTAATTGGTGTATCCCTCAAAGTTACCTGTCATAACATAAACGTAGGCATAATACAAGCATACAATATCAATTCATATCCACATGATACTGACCTCGTAAATTTTTTGAGGCTGCTCTTCCCACTTGATTCCCCATAAGACCAAGAACCTCTTTCATTCCCTTCACCTGCATAAGCAACCATTCCTTCATAGAATGATCCTTGACAACCTTGTCAGACGCTAACATAGTTACATACATATATATAAATATTAGCATAAAACAATCATGATCATGTTTGACATGACATACATACATGCATAAATGTATACATATATAGACATCATCACGATCATGATCACAACATAATTACCAGATACCATAAGGTCAAGGTTAAGAAAACTCCCTTTATCTGTTCACAGCATGGACAACATTGAGAACAATGATTCTCAACATAGCCAAGGAATCTAATGCCTAAAATCCATTTACTTTACCTTTCTTGATTACTTTTCTCATGAATGTCCCGTTATCATCCATTTACACCGATGGACCTAACCAATCCCACTGGATGTCATATTCTTGCCTTCAACTTCCTTTATACATGCACTGATATTCATCCGGACCTTACATCACTTGTTGGGTTTCATTCATCTCTTCTCGAGCATAATTAAATTTCCTCTTTCCCAACCAATTCTAAAGACTCTCAAAACATAAAAGTAAATACTAAGAAGCAAGCAAGATAAAACCAAGAAAACCAATAACAATACGACACCACAAACAAAGTGGTATGGCCATACACCAGACGTAAACAGAGCCGCAATCAAGCACAACAAATCACAAAATACCAAAACCACAAGACTAGCAACAAACACCATGACTCAATCCCCATGGTTCCCAAATCCTCCAAGGGAAAGCCCAAGCTGATCCTTCTTCACGACTTCATGGTAGTCTCTTTTTCCATGCAACTCCCTGCATCACACTACCATAAACATATAATTGTCAGTGTATAAACAAATATAACAATATACCAGTTAACGTACCTTGTTATGTCAAGCATGTTGCCTTGTAGTTGAACACGTGTGCCATGTCTCATGGGAATCCAATTCCCTTGAAATATCTAGCTATAACTAGACACCAGTTGTTATACCTGTAAAATACATGTCCATGAACATAGCACATGTCCACATAATTTCAAAAAAAAAAATTAAGAAGACTTCTTGTATGCAAAGCACTCGTTCAGTTGGAATTGCGGTTTCCAAACATGGCCAAAGGAATTCTAACCCAATTCCTTTCTTTTACCTTTACCTTACTGCAATTGATTCTTACTATGTGTTGTCACATCACCCCATGGATAGTTATATAAACAAATCAATTATTACCTCGTCATGCTAATACCAAGCATATTTCCTACAAGTGTTCACACATTTCGATCACAAGTTCCAAAGATCAAGGCAACATATCTATTACTTGGAAATAGACCTTCACCAATTATAACAACCATGTAATAGCCAAAATCAACTCACATTCATTAGTCATAATACATAATGTTACATTCAAGTACATATTATTTGTCTCAACACATGTGTTAGTATGACAATCTTAAATAAGATCATTTCTTCATGCAATCTTACAGACACATACTTATATCATGCAATTAATCAAACCTCCAAACAAACTATAAATGTACCATGTTAGAGAAATCAACCAGAAGACATAATCAAATAGTTAAGCACCAAGTATACGACATAAGAAAACTCATACCTTAATGTATCTCAGTGGAGGCTATCTTGTCTACACAATCAAGCTAGATTAGCACGATATAACTTCACAACATATCAACTCAACCATAAATAATTTCATGATATCCATAATAGTAACTAGCTAACATGTTCACATCATAAACTCATAAATAATTATCATTCATGCATAGCAATCACAATATGCAAAGTCAGTCTAGATTAGCATGGCATAATATCACAATGTATTAAATCATACAAGAATTTCTTGACCACGATCATCTGCATAGGTCAGTTCAAAATAGTACAAAACATAATAACATCAAGACCTCGGCTGTAATGACCATAATCATCAGGCATACGACCGCAATGCATATAACAACATGTTACTATCCTTCATGACTAACTGATGCATGTACATATGACTATAGAATCAACTAGCTTCTATCATGTATGTAACCATAACATCAATAGAATGAAAGGCATACACATAAACATAATGCATATAACAACCCTTAACTTACATACATGCCTGCCTAACATACAAACTTGTATGACAATCTGATATTACCCCAAAGTCTAGTGTTGCAACCTCGCTCTAATAGCCTACATTTCCTACTTTATCTCAACTCATTAGCATAATAACATACCAATAACATCATGATGGCCTAATTACATACAATGACCTCATAATGCATGCCTAACCTACCATACATACATAACCATAACCATGACAATGCATTCATAATAACATATAGGCATTGACATGCATAACAAATGCATATACATCTACTAATACCAATCGGTAACACCCTCATCCCACATCTACCCAAGCAATCGGCCGACCAAGGTAAATATGCAACAAGAGGCCACTATAACGGGATTCAACCTCTTAAGTCACCTTAAGTAAATTGAATTGATGGAAACACACCACATAGACCTTCCACATCAACAACAGAACTCCCAGGATTCATCCCAACCACTCAGGTAACCAGCCCCTGAGACCAACTAAATTTTTAGTATATCAAACCCTTGGAAGCTCCCTTGATATGGATAAGGGTGCATCTGGGAGGCTCCAGATTCTCCCACAGCAAGGGAAAGGGAGCTTCCGGGGACTTTTTTCCCCAGTTTTGTGTATGTGACTCTGGGATTTGTGCCACTTTTTTAGTCCCAGAGCCCAGGCCACTGTCCAGAACTCAATGACAGGTTCAAAAATGAAATTTCATGGTGGAACAAAGATACATATGTAAAAACATCAACAAGGACTAGACTGGACCCCTACTAAACATGACAGGCATTTTGTCAAACATGTCACAAACATGAAGGCTACAGGTCTTAACAACATAATTAAGCATAGGGGTATCATAGTTATCTGAGATTCACTATGAGGCATTGTTTCCTTATCACATCAGTTGCATTATCATCTATTAGGCCATACATACATTGTTCATTCATTTCCAAGTAAAAACATGATGAGATCCATATATCACCACTGCCATAATACATATTAATAACCAACATAATAACAACAGAAATACCAAGGAAACAATATTCATATAATCCACATATGAACTGGTATAATACTCTTGAAATAACAAGGAGAAATAACCTCATATTAATGAATGCAACGACCAACCAAGTTTGGGACTTAGATGAACCACCCGACCATAGATTGGTTGAACCAAATCTTTCTTTCATCCAATCACCCACGTGCCATATTCCAAGCATGAATGTGGGACTTAAAACCAAACTCAACCAAGGCTTCCTGAGGCTACACCACCTCACCCTCATCAATAGAACCAGGATTTACCACAATCCATCCTGGATCACTAGGCCATAAAACAAGCATGGATGCCACCATATTTCTCCACCTACATCGTCAGGAATTTCCCTATTTCCTAGTCTCTAGGATTTACGGCACTCCACACCAGATCACTAGGCCCTAACTAAGACTCCACCCTCTAATATTCACTATATATCCTGCCATTCACTGACAATGATTCCTAGGCCTAATCAAGGGAAACAAAATCTAGGATTTACCCTATATCCCGTCATTAACTGGTCAAGGATTCCTAGGCCCACCAAGGCACACAATACCTGGCTTTACCGCAACCCACAGTCTGGTTTATGAGTCACTAGGTCGGTAGCTTTACCACAATCCACATTCTGGTTCAGGGTTCACTAGGCCATGTGTTCTTTCTTTCAGAGATCCACCTCACTTAGCTTCGAATCCATCTAGAAATCCAGCTCAACCAAAACATGAGAACCCCATCACACCATGGCTATCCAAAAATGGCAAGGCTAGGTTGAAAACATTGTCACACCTGGAAAAACCCATGCCATGACAGCAAAGAACCACATGCATGCAAAATATAGCAAGGAAATCATACATACAAATCGATACCTGCAAAGAATCCTACTATAGCTGCTTGATCCTGGTCTTCCTTGCTTTCTCCTTCCTTCCTCTTTCCTTCTTTGCCTTTCTTGATCCAATGCCAAAGTGCTCTAAGAAAACTCTAAGTGTCCGAGAGAGAGAGAGAGAGAGAGCTCCAAAACTAAACTGACAAAATATTACACTGACCAAAGATACCAATTGATCCTCAGAAGCCTTTTTATTAATGAGGCCTCTAATTTCTTCTTTTTTCCATTTTTTTCCTTCATTTTCCTCCTCACATGCAACTAGTGACCTTTCACCTTCCTTTTCTCCTAATTTCCATTATTTTCATAAATAAATGTGCCAAAATGCCATTTTTCCTTGTCAAAGCCTTTTCCATTCCCTTTGCCAATTTCCTTAGCCACAATAAACTGAATGAACACCCACTAGGATGTTTTTCCCACCATTCAGCTTGGAATACGTGTCCCATGACCTTGGTCTTATTTTTTCCTTTATTAACTTTTACATGGAATTTTGACTAGGGTTGTTATAAAGAATAAAAAAAATTGACATAGTCATGTGTAGGTTGGGAGGTGTTATTAAAAAGTTGATATATATATGGTGAAATAAATAAATGTATATTAGTTAAAATAAAGTTCAAAGATAATTCATTTGCATTTGCATTTCCATGTACCATAACATTGTCCTATGCATAACTAACATAGATAGGTTCCTTGTTAGTTACATAGGCATGTTCATTGTGGTTATTAATATGTAAATCATTATATTTGTACAATGGTTGTGGATTTAAACCTATAAATGAATAATGATCATCATACGCATCATATAAGGGAGGTTTTGAGTAATCAACATGAACCTCAAATGAATAGACATTAGAACTAATGAAAACACCATACCATACCTTTTATTCTTCATGTTTGTATCATATTGATTCTCCTCCAAAGTTTCCTTCTTTACAATCATCATTGTTAGCATGATCAAGAACATGTAATAAATCGAGTATGTTAGGAAAAATAAGAGACGCATATTGTAACACCCTCCTCCCATATCTACCCAAGTAACTGACCAACCGAGGTAAACATGTTGTGAGAGGTCATTATGATAGGATTCAACCTCATTGGTGACCGTAAGGAAATGAAATTGACATAAACACATCAACCATACCTTCCACATCAGCAACAACACTTCCATGAGGCATCGCAACCACTCAGGCATCTTGCCCCTAGGACCCATTGAGTTTTAAGACTCTTAAACCTCTGGACGCTCACATGCTATGGGCATGCCAACGTCCAGGGACCTCTGTATGCTCCCACAAGTTTGCATACCTACGTCCAGTGACTTTTCCCAACATGCTTGTCCCAGCATCCATGGAATTTAAGGCACTTTTCTAGCCCAGAATTCTGGTCACTACCCAAAACTTGTTATAAGTTCTAGAATCCATCAAACACATGATGACAATACTAATAAACCAAAAATAAATTCAGGACTAGGCTTGACCATCCCCAACTGGGACTAACATTTTATCAAACACTTGGCATCAATGTAATCTACAGGTCTAGGATACAAGACAGAGCATCAATGACTGAAAACTCTTATGAAACATGATAAGAAGGATCACCACCTTCTCCCTTGAACTATTTTGACATCAATTAGGTCTTGCATCCATTGTTTTAGCAATTACAAGTAAATACATGAAATAACCATGACATGAACCAATCAATTAACCATGCTTATAACCTGCATAAAACCATGGAAATAATAGTGAGATAACAACCATTAAATCCACATATAAACATGTACAAAAGAAAGGGAACTTAGTTTTTATTAAACGTAGGAAAATTCGATGAGGTTCGGGACTTCCACGTATCATTTGACCGTAGACATGGCTGAACCAAGTATTTATTTCGTCAAGTCACCCCCATTCCACATTCCAAGCATGAATGTGGGATCTCATGGATAAACCAATCCAAAAACAGCCAAGGGAATCCATAGGTTAAACCACCTCCACCATCACCAAACTGTGATCATATCAAAACCAGTGCTCCAATCACAAAACCGAACTGAACATGGAATGCCATCCAGAATCCATCACTATCCTTGAGGAATTTTTCGTCTCCTTGTCTCTCAAGCTTTACCTTAATCCAATATCGTATCACTAGGCCCTAAACCGAGACACCTCCCTCAGGATTTACCGTGCATCCCACCAAAATCAGTTAAGGGATTCCAAGGCCTTCAGGAATGAACCTTGAGACCACCTCTACCCCGGATTCTGAAATCCATCTGGCAATTCCAAAACTCAAAACCGAGATAAACATCCCAACACACCATTGCATTCAGAAAAAGGAAAGGTTGGGCTGAAAACCACCGTCATAACCCAGCAAAACCATGCCTCTGACAGTAAGAGAACCATACACCAATATGCAAAGCCTTGCATGTCAAAACTAGTTAGGAAATCACACATGCAATATGTTACCTGCAAGTATTCCTACTGAAGTTGCTTGATCCTTGCTTTCTTTCCTTTCCTTTTTCTTGCTTTTCCTTCCTTGCTCCAAAGCTAGAGTGCTTCAAGAAAACTCTAAGTGACCAAGAGTGAGAGAGAGAGAGAGAGATAATAATGAGATAACTCCAAACTAAAATAACAAAAGGTTACCAACTTATCCTTAGAAGCCTTTTTATCCATGAGGCATCTATTTTCTTCATTTTCCATTATTTTCCTTCAATTTCGTCCTCACATGTAACCTGTGACCTTTCGGCTTATTTTTCTCCTAATTTCCTTTATTTACATAAATAAATGTGCCAAAATGCCTTTTTTTCCTTTTAATTCCTTTTCCTTTACCAATTCCCTCTAGCCATAAACACATCCAGTGATGCCCACTAGGATATATTTTCCCAACATTCAGCTATGAATAAGTATCCCTTAACCGTGGTCTTATTGTGCCTTGATTAACTTTTATTACATGATATTTTCACTATGGTTGTTACAAAACCCTCCCCCTTGGGGAACACTGTCCGCGGTGTTAAACCACCCTAAGACCTAGCAAAACTTTTAAAAATCAAACATACTGCCCGTGGAGCTTTATAACTTAGCTGATTGCAGTATTTACAATGAAATACTTGCTCAAAAGCAAAACATCATGACAACATGAAAAGATAACAACCATATCGCTTATTGGAGCTTTATAACTTAGCTCATGGTGGTATTTACATCCATATATATACATATACCAAAACATCAGAAAACATATGCCAAACATATAACAAACATCAAACAAAACTAGCAAACAATGAAGGATACATGGCCTGCATCTGATCCGTCATCTCCCATATAACTTCTTCAGGCCCAAAGTGCTTCCACTGCACTTCAACTTGCTCTATGGCTCTGTTCCTAAGCATGAGATGCTTCTGCTACAGTATGAACTGAGGCTCTAGATGGAACTCTCCTTCTTTCTCCACCTACAATACAAACCAATCAATAACATGATCAACATCCTTTATATACCTCTTAAGCAATGAAATATGGAAAACGTCATGGACTTTCACTATTGGAGGTAGTGAAAGTCAATAGGCCATTGGTCCAATCCTCTCAAGGATATCAAAAGGACCGTAATATCATGGTGCCAACTTGGAACATGATCCAATCCTCAAAGAGCTCTTCTTGGGCTTGATGCGCAAATACATATGCTCCCCAACCTGAAACTCCTTAAATACCCTATGTTGGTCTGCATAACTATTCTGTCTATCTTGTGTTGCCTTTAGATTCTTGTTTATAACATGCATTTCATGTTCCATGTCTGCCAACAAATCTGATCCAATAAGTACCCTATTCAATGGATCATTCTACTTGATGGGAGTATTACAACTTTGTCCATACAATGCCTCGAAAGGACTCATCCTCAGTGACTCCTGATAACCATTATTGTATGTGAACTCAACCAATGGAAGATACTCCTCCCATATCCTCTGCTCGTGCATCACGCACATCCTCAGCATATCCTCCAAGATCAGGTTGACCCTCTCTATTTTTCCATCTGTCTATGGATGATAAGTTGTATTGAAGGCCAACTCTGTACCCAAACTTGCAAATAGGATGCAAGAGCATCTCCTGTTTAACTTTTAGGTAATTATTTAATTAAATAATTTAGGATTTTCTAGAATTAGTGATTCACTCTATAATTAATTAGGAGATAGAGAAGTTAGGATAGAGTCCTAAAGTTGAGAGGATAGCTCTCAACTTCCTCCAAATATCTAGGAGGAAGTTTCTCTAGAAGATATTTGAGATACTTCTCTCCTCTAAATAAATAGCCATGGAATTGTTTGTAATGCTGAAGCTTTTGGAGTGTGATTTTATTTAATGAAGAAATCTTTAGTTGGGTTCAGTTTATGACCGTTGCACCATTTTTGGTATCAGAGTAGGCTATTAAAATAGATATGAGAATAGTTGTTTGAGTCAGTGATTGTTGGCACATGCTTACAGTTGCCATTTGAATATGGTGCATATGTTACTGGAGAATAGAGAAAAGGAAAATAAGAATGTTTTTTATGCTACAGAGAAGCTCGACTCCACTAAATAATAAGTTTTTGATGTTGAAGCTTATAAGATGTTGAAGCATCTTGGCTTTGCATGACATGTGGTTCATTCCAATGAACGCAAAGAGTAGGCACGGTGTTGGCAAGTCTGCAAGCACGCAATCATTGAATGCGGCATTAGAATGCAGTAATCGTTGAATTAAATCACAGTGAAACGTATGCTCATTTTGGCAAGTCACGGTGTTCCAAACATGGAGTTGTCAAATCTGTAAGCACAGTGAGAATCAATTTTGCAAGAAGAGAAATACTACCTTTGCAAGCACGGTAAACTATTTAATTTTTCACATTGAAGTCTATTATGTGTTGAATTCTATATGGTGCAGCTAGTGTAATAAGTGGGTTAAATATATTAGTGCGGTTGGTGCAAAAGTTGGTCCAATATATAGTGTGGTTAATATATATATGGTGTGAATATATATATCTGGTCATATATGGTGCAGTTGGTTGAATATAGTATGATTTTATTTTCAATGAGTCATAAAATGCTATAGTGGAAGGGACATTTTCCATATTAATAAAACATATAGATTGTTATATTGGCATTTTAAAGGGTTATTTTAAATAAAGGGTTTTTGTAAAAAGAAGAGTTTATTTTGATTTATACTTTATTTCAATTAATATGGCCCATAGAGTTAGAGGAGTTAGAGGAGCTGAAATTGATCGAGGAAGACCAGTTGCAAATCAAGTTTTGCTTGATGAACTAAGACATATTAGAACCAGATTGGATGCATTGGTGACAACAATCAAAGAGATGTCGACATCGGTGATACCAGTGAAGAGGAAGAAAGCTCAGAAGAAGAAGTTTAAGAAGAAACTCCATAAGAGAATATAGTCAAGATCATCGCGGGAATAAGTACCAAGCCAAGATTGGATGTGCCTGTGTATGAAGGAAATTTAAATCCTGAAGAGTTGATTGACTCGATCGGTGCCATGGATAAACATTTCAATTATGAAAATATAGCTGACGAGAAGAAAGTTAACTTTGTGGTGACCGTTAGTGTCAGCCTTTGAAGCCTTCCTCCAGTGATCAAACATGCTCTTACAAAGTGATTTTAAGGTGTTAAGGTCAAATTTTGTCATTTCAGTGAGTCTTCAAGCAAAATTTGGTCACTAGGTATTAGGTCTAGGGTTTGCTTTTACTCCTATCAAAGTTGTCCAAATGTCGGTCCATGTCACCATTCAGCTAAGTGTACCATCATTCAAAGGGTTTTCATCATCATGCCAGCTTCCAAAGGGTCAATTTACACCTTGTCCATGCTTCAGTTGCGCCTGGGTAAGGTTCATTTCCCTCTCCTAGGGTTTCAAAGGTAATTCCTCTTGGATGGTCAAATCATCAGCAAAACTTGTATCCTGATGTTCATACACCTTCCCCTATCCTTAATGTACCTTATTCAACACTTCCCATCACTGATATCCCTCAAATACCTCATTTTCGCACAAACCCTAGTTTCTTGCTACAAACTGGCAATTTTCTAGGCTAGACCTGTGTTTTGCCCATTTGGACCCCTTCCCCTCACTAAATATTTGAAATTCCACTTTCCTTTGCTTCCTAACATCCCTCCCTACTTCCTAAAATATCCTCAAGAACTTAGAAGCCCCTTATCCCATTCTTTTCACTTCATTTCAACAAATCCCTTGTTCCACACATTGGGGTAGGTTTTACTCAAATGATGTTTCTGAGCAAGAAAAGATGAATTTTTGAAAACTGAGAGAATTTTTTGTCCACAATAGGCCAAGGAAGAAAAACCTCCTTTACTTTTTACACAGGTGTCATGGTTTTAGAGAAATGTCAAAAATACAGTTGCCTCAGGAGAATTGATGCACCTCTGAAGTGACCTTGGGAAAATCAAGTTTTCTCCTAGCTTGGTTGGCCAAATGACTTGCTTGATGAGTCAAATGATAAATAGATACAAATATATTTCCAATGAGCTATCATGAGCTCAATTTGGAGTTGAGGAATATCTTCAAAAGTTGACTGCAACAGCACTCTGCCTTGAGGCAGCCTCATTTTGCACATTTTGACCAGTCTTGGGAGATTTGATTTTTGACAAGGCAAAGGAACTCCAAATTGAAAAATTCTAGTTTTTTTTGGAAATTAGACTCAATAATATTTCCAACGAGCTATCCTGCGCCCAATTTGGACACCGGGAAGGCCTCCAAAAGTCTCCTGCAAAAAGCGTGACGCATTGGGTTTGGAGTGCGGCACATTGAAAGGGCGCGGCGCATTGGGCAGTGCTCTGCAGTGTAAATTTTGAATGGGCGCGACGCATAGAGAAGGAATGGCACGTTGGGTTTGTGGCGTGGAGAATAGAGCTGTAAGCCCGATTTCACCCATAAACTCTCTCAAATTTCCAAATTTGCTCAATCCTATGGTGTGCAAGTAAGTCAAGCTTTCTTCCCTTGCTAGTGAATGAGTTTTTCTTAAAATTTATGGTGGTTTAGTGAGACAAAACTCAAACCCTACCTCCTTGCAATTTTTGCTCAAAAACAATGGTCTAGGGTTTGCACTTGTGTTTTTTGCTGCCAACTCCACAAAATTTCTCACTCCCTCACTCTTTCATTCTCTCATTACATTTTATCAAACCATTCCCCCAATCCCCATATCCCTAAGTCTACTAATTCTAAAACCCTAATTGTTATCCCAAACCCTAGTTAAAGATCCCCAAACCCTAATTGTTGTCCCAAGAACCTAAGTACTATTCCCTAAACCCCCTATTTCCCAAAAAACTTGTCAACAACATTCCCAAAACCCCTCATACACTTTCCCCTTCACAGTCCCTCATACATTCTCATCCTTGGCAGCAAAAATCTAAAGACACCATAAATCTCTTCATACTCATCAAGAAAACTCAAACATTGGCAAAAGTGGAGTCTAATCCTTCCTATGACTGAGATGAGGAAACACTCAGTGATTCTCCTAGAGAAATGCATGCACCAAGGAGACCTCACAAGGGTGGTAAACATATACGAGAGGAGCCCACTTCACTTGCCGAGTTGCAGCAGCAGCAAAACGAGTACTATCTCCACCCAGGGTGGAAAGGGTCTCGTTTTCACCATCAGTAGAGTAGGTACAAGACAAGGGTAAGAAGCCCTTGCATGATGAGGGACCGTCAGGAGGTCAAGAGGCAAATTTCATCCTCATTCAGGATGATGACACAAGTTTGGGCTCACAAAGCTCAAAGAAGTCATTCAGGAGCAGAAAGATGACATTCATCATTTGTCTCTCGATCTAGAAAGAGCCAAGTGGATAATTAACTATTTGGAGTAGAGGAACAAACAACTGTAAGATCAACAAATCATCATGGAGCTCCAAAACATGAAGGCAAAACGGCAAGCTACCAAGAAGAGGAAAACCCAATTCACAACACTTGAGAAAGAAATCAATGTTGATCACGAGTCTTGGTTGGAGAGGACTAATATTCACTTGGAGAGGATGCTCGAGAAAGCCATCAATGAGAAAAATATGTTGAAAAACATGGCATATCACTATTTGTCAAGGTATATGGTGTGCCAAGCTAGAATCAGGAGCTTGAAGGCCAAGTTGAAGAAGAGATCGAGGAGGAAAAAAGCGCAAGATAAACTTCAGATCTTGGCTGAGGCTTCCTTGGCCCAACACAGCACTTGATGGAGAACACTCAGCCCAAATTTCAAAAAAATTGGGACACTTTTTGCATTTTTGAAATTTTTGGGCTAAAACACAGAATTTTCTGCCCAATGTGCCGCGCCACCTGGCGCTCGTTTTTGATGGAGGCCTCCAAATGACAAAAAATCAGCATCTTTGGATTTGGCTTGGAAAAATATGCATGCCTACCAATGGCCAAGAAATTTTGACAGGTTTTGAGCCCCCAAAAATGTCAAAAACACCCAAAAAATGACCTTACTACCCCTATTTTGACACACATGAAGCAGTGTTGGGAGAACTCGATTTTGGAGGGGGAAATGGAGGTCAAATTCAAAATTCCATTGTTCTTGAAAGTAGACAGGCAGACATTTCCAACAAGCACACTTGGAGCAAATTTGGACACCGGGAAGGCCTCCAAAAGTGGCTGCAAACAGGCGCTACGCATAGAGAAATCAGCGCAGCTCATAGGGGAAATTTTGCTCAGTTTGACCAAGTATACTCTATTTTTCGCCTAGTTCCTTGACAGTTTGACTTTCCTCTTTATTAATGTCAAATTTATGATGTAATTTAATGTAAATTGATGGATCTTGACGTAATTATGTCAAATTTTCACCCATGGAGGTAGATTCATCCATGAAAAGGTAGTTTGCAACTGAAAGAATCAGTTCCCTAGTTTCTAGAGGCAAGTTGTTCCACTGCCTAATTTGTAGTTCTCAGTTTAGAATTAGTTGGACGGCTCCTAAACTCATGAGCTCAACCCCTAGAGGCTAGGATGAGTTGTTGTTTGCCTATATCTTATGTTTTTTCAGTCATTAGCATGGTTGGACTTTTGGGAAAGCTTGGACCTTATAGTATACTCATTTCAGCAGTTTTGGCTAAGGAATAAACCAGTGGTTTTGCAGCACTCTATGGGATTCATGTGGCATGTTGCTTTGATATTGTGTTTCCTTCTATAAATGTAAGTTTATATGTGTTTCATGTATGCCATTATCTCTCTTGCTTCTTCTTAACTAAAACAAACAAGGATAAAGGTAGAATCCATTGAAATTGTAGTGCTCTACCTAGGGTTTGCTTAGTTATTAATGTTTTCAGCTGTTTGAGAGGATCCTTAAGGTTTTCTTGCCCTCTTCAACTACTCACATTTCTAAATCTCTCCATTTCATTCAATTTGAAGTATCAAATCACTTGCCTACCTTGCCCCATTGAGACCTCTGCAAAACTGAGCCTCATTCCCAAGACCAAAAAACTGCCTTTCCATTTGAGCCAACAAAACATCATCAAATTCAATCAAGCCCTGTTGCACAAATACCTAGCCTAAAATCAGTCTTAATTCAAGTCATCTCAAGCCTCATTGATCATTTTTGTTGAGATTGACAGGAGAGAGCCCTCTCCCGACCTGATAGGGCTAGCTACCAGGTTAAGCTTGGTTTGATGTTACCCTAGATCCTACCTTTCTCAGCCTGAGGTAGATTTAGGCCCTAACAGTTACCAAAATGAAGGGACATGCTACACTATGGTTGGATAATGTGCAAGCTGAAAGGAGAAATAGAAACAAAGGGAAGATTACAAATTGGGATCGAATGGTGGTCAAGCTCAAAGGTAAATTTCTTCCTCGAGATTATCAGCTTAATATTTTTCGTCGAATGCAAAATCTTAAGCATAAATTTATGTCTGTAAAAGAATATACAGAGGAGTTTTATAGATTGAGTATAAGATCTGGGCATATGGAAGCAGATGAAGAAAAACTAGCTAGGTACATTAATGGCCTAAGATTTGAAATACAAGATGAATTAGATGTTTTGTCTCTAAAAAATGCTAAAGAATCTTATGAGAGAGTCGTTAAAATTGAAGAAAAATTGGCAAGGAAATAAAGTCAAAGAGGAAGAGGACGAAGCACAATAAGAGGCAGAGGACAATCAAGCAGAGGATATTCAAGTGGAATATTTCCCATTCAAAGAGGAGAAGGCAACAGTTCACAATAGGTAGAATCATCAAGAGGAGACTTCAGAGGACGAAGACCATATCAAGGAGGCAGAGGTCGATATTTTGTGGTAAGATGTTATATATGTAACAAAGTTGGTCATAAGGCTAATGAATGTCCAGAAAGATTTTCTAATCAAGGAAGCACACATATAACACAAACTAATATAGAAAGTGTACAATCCTCTACACATGAAAATGCACCTGAAACTGGTGAATCTTTGATGATGAAAAGAAATTTATTAAATTATGTTGAAGAAGTAAAGGAACCCACATAAAAATAAAAATAAAAAATAAAAATAAAAATAAAAAATAAAATAATAATAATAATAATTTGTTCAAAACTGTTTGTAAATTAGTAGGAAAATGTTGTAAAATCATTATTGATAGTGGTAGTACTGATAATTTAGTATCCATGAAGATGGTATAAAATTTGAATTTAAGAAAAACTTAAAATGATTATTGATAGTGGTAGCACTGATAATTTAGTATCCATGAAGATGGTATAAAAGTTAAATTTAAGAAAAACTAAACATCCTACTCCCTACAAAGGTTCATGGTTGCAAAAGGGACATCAGATATTAGTTAACGAACAATGTGAAGTGGAGTTTCAAATAGGATGTTATAAGGATAAATTTCTTTGTGATGTTATGCTTATGGATGTATGTCATGTATTTCTTGGAAGGCCATGGAAATATGACAAGAAATAAATGCACGATGGAAGGAGCAATACCTACACTTTTGAAAAGGATGGTGAAAAGCATGTACTTTTGCCTTTGAAGAATGAAAAATCACTGGAAGAAGGCCAATCCAAAGTAATGTTACTTAGCAGGAAATAATTTCTTCAAGAAATCAAGCATGAGGAGATAAATTTTTCTTTGATCAGTAAGCCAAAGGTAGTCCTCACAAGTACAAATTTGAATGACCTTCCAGAAGAAATTAAAAACATGTTGAATGAATATATTGATATTGTATTGGATGACTTGCATGATGAATTGCCTCCCATTAGAGGTATTAGCCCTCATATTGATCTCATTCCAGGTGCTAGCCTTCCGAACAAAGCAACCTACAGAATGACTCCAAAAGAGAATGAAAAGATTAAAAATCAAGTGCAGGAATTGCTGGATAAAGGTCTCATTCGAGAAAGCTTAAGTATGTGTGTTGTTCCAACAGTGCTAACTCCAAAGAAGGATGGTGGATGGAGAATGTGCACAGATTCTCGAGTAATCAACAAAATCAAAATCAAGTATAGGTTTCCATTACCCCATATTGATGATCTTACATATTGTCTAAGTGGTGTTGCATATTTTTCTAAAATAGATTTAGAAATTGGATATCATCAAATCAAAATTAGAGAAGGTGATGAATGGAAAACAACATTTAAAACTAATAATGGTTGGTAATGCCCTTCGGACTTACTAATGCTCCTAGTACTTTTATGAGGTTAATGAATGAAGTTTTAAAATAATTCATTGAGAAATTTTTTATAGTTTACCTTGATGATATCTTAATCTACAGTCAATCAAAAGAAGAGCACCTAAGACATCTTAAGATGGTTTTAATGAAGCTACAACAAGAGAAATTGTTAATCAATCTAAAGAAGTGTAGTTTCATGAAGACAAAACTATTGTACTTAGGCTTTGTGATTTCAAGGGAAGGCCTAAAGATGGACCATGAGAGGCCATAATCAATTGGCCAACTCCAAGAAGCATTTCAGAGATAAGAAGTTTTCATGGATTGACAAGCTTCTACAAAAAATTCATTAAAAATTTCAGTGGCATATGTGCTCCAATTGTATAAACTATTAAGGAGAAAAATTAACCATTCCATTGGACAAAAGTAGCTAATAAAAGTTTCCAATTATTAAAGAAGAAGATCACAGAACAACCTATTTTATCACTACCATATTTTAATAAGTTGTTTCAAGCTGAGACTGATGCCAGTGGAACTACAATAGGAGTTGTCTTAAGTCAAGAAGGAAAACAAATTACCTACTTCGGTTAAAATCTTAATGAGGCCAAGCGAAAATAGTATTCTTATGATAAATAATTTTATGCCATCATACAAACTTTAAAAAAATGGAGACATTATCTTATGCCAAAAGAGTTCATCCTCTACACAGATAATCAAGATTTATGATATGTCAACAATCAAACAAAATTGAGTCAAATACATGTTAAATGGATTGAATTCTTACAAAATTTCACATTTTTCATCAAGCATAAAAGTGGTCATTCCAACAAAGTAGCAAATGCATTAAGCAGAATCAATTTAATTTTGCAAAAAATTCAAGTAAATGTTTTGGGATTTGATGAATTGAAAGATATGTGCAAAGATGATCCAGATTTCAAAGAAGCTTATGCAGCTTGTGAAAATCTTGTAAGTAGAGATAGAACTCCATGGTTAGATTATATGATCCAGGAGGGAATTCTATTCAAAGGAAAACAATTATGCATTCCATGATGTTCGATGAGAGAAAATTTGTTGAAAGAAAAACATGGTGGTGGTTTAGCAGGTCATTTTGGGCAAGATAAAACTCTAGCAATAGACATAAGATAAATTGTGGAAAGATGCAGGATATGTCAATATGCGAAGTTGGAACACTGGATTATATCAACCTTTACCAATACCAAATCGACCATGGGACTTAATTGGCATGGATTTTGTATTAGGCCTGCCCAAAACACAAAAATGAAATGACTCAATATTTGTTGTGGTTGATAGATTCTCAAATATGGCACATTTTATAGTTTGTAAAAAGAAAAATGATGCAACTAACATAGAAAACTTATTCTTCAAAGAGATAGTTAGATTGCATGGATTGCCTGCAAGTATTGTTTCTAACAGAGACACTGGGTTTGTGGGTCAGTTTTGGAGCTCTATGGAAAAAGTTGGGAACCAATCTCAATTTTATCTTAGCATTTCATCCCCAGACTGATGGTCAGACCGAAGTGGTAAATAGAAGCCTTGGAAATATCTTGAGGAGTTTGGTAAATGAACATCCCAAACAATGGGATCAGGTACTTTCTCAGGTTGAATTTGCATATAACGATTCACCCAACAGAAGCACTGGATTGAGTCCATTTCAAATTGTCTATGGAATGCATCCGAGATGAATTTATGAGTTGAGGAACCTGGGAAAACAACAATTCAGAAGTGCATATGGTGAAGACTTTGTAGCCAATATGCAGGAAATACAGGACAGAGTCAAACATCAACTACAAGAAAGTAGCAACAAGTATAAACAAAAAGCAGATTCCAAAAGAAGACAGCTGGAGTTTAATGTTGGAGATCTGGTTATGGCACACCCTAGGAAAGAAATATTTCCTAAAGGGGAATATAATAAATTAAAATTGAAAAAGATTGGACCATGCAAACTTTTGAGGAAATTTTCATCGAATGCTTATGAAATAGAACTACCCAAAGACTTTGGTATTTCACCAATATTTAATGTTTCATATCCATTCCCCTTTAAGGAACCAATGGATGATTCTACAGATGCCCCTGTTCATGACAAAGTTCAGTGGGAGAAGCAGTTGCCTTCAATACCAGCCAAGCAGATTGAATCAATCATCGATCAAAGAGTAGCTAAAAGGACCAGAGACAAAGCATATTTTCAATACTTAGTTAAAAGGAGAAATCAACCAATTGAAGACACTACTAGGATGACAGTAGTAGAGATTTCAAAATATGTTACTAGCATTGAAGAGCTTCAAAAGAAAAACATATGATTGTATCTTTTTCTTCCCCAGTAGTATGATGCAGGAGCATCTAATGTGTAACTTTTATGTAATTATTTAATTAAAGAATTTAGGATTTTCTAGAATTAGTGAGTCATTCTAGAATTAATTAGGAGATACCGAAGTTAGGATAGAATCCTAAAGTTGAGAGGATAGCTCTCAACTTCCTCCAAATATATAGGAGGAATTTTCTCTAGAAGAGATTCGAGAGACGTCTCTCCTCTAAATAAATAGTCATGTAATTGTTTGTAATGCTCAAGATTTTGGAGTGTGATTTTATTTAATGAAGAAATATTTTATTGATTTCAATATATGAGCTCTGCACCAAAATATCTACTTCCAAAACTTGGAAGTGAACTTTGCATCCCTGTCTGACACAATATTCTTTGTAACACTGTGTAATCTCACTATCTCTCTGATGAAAACATGTGCTACCTCACTGGCTTAATATGTGGTCTTCACCGGAATGAAGTGAGCTACCTTACTCAACCTGTCGACCACGACCATAATAGAATCATGTTGCCTCACTAACCTCAGAAGACCTGTAATGAAATCTATGAAAATGACCTCCCATTTCCATTCCGAAATCGCAATAGTTTGTAGTAGACCACCTAGATGCTTACATTTTGCCTTTACCTGCTGACAATCTAAACATCTAGCCATGAACTCTCCCACTTCCTTCTTCAGATTCGGCCAATAGTAGAATTTCTTCACCATCGTAAATGTCTTCTGATATCCCGGGTGACCTGAGTATGGCTTGACATGAAATTCCCTCAAGATAAGCTTCTTGATCTCGCTGCAATTTGACATATAGATCCTATCCATGAATCTCACCAAACCATTTGTCATGAGATGATAGTCTACATCCTAATCACTTGTACCTATACATGTACCTGTACCTAAACTTATACATGTACATGTGTTTGTACCTGTACTCTATTGTAACATGTGCATGATCTCCATGAATTTTTCAACACATTTCCCTACCTGCAAGATCCTATCATGTAACTATGTCCCATAAGAGCTCATAGTTTCTATGTGATTTACCTATACCTTCCTTCTAAGAGCATCTGCAACCTAGTTCTCTTTTCCTTTGATGCATCTGATCTCGAAGTCGAACTCACTAAGGGTAGCCAACAATCTAGCTTGCCTGGAATTTAGATTCAACTGGTCAAACAAATATCTCAACCCACTATGATCGCTCATCAATACAAACCCCCTGCCAAGAAGGTAGTGCCTCCACATATTCAATGCATATATGATCGTTGCTAGCGCAAGATCATGTGTCATGCTCATTCAATTTTCGTGACTCATATCACACTACCTATCCTTCTTGCATAAGAACTCCACCAAGTCCTCTCTTGCAAGCATATGTACACAATGAAAACTCTTTGTCTGGATCTGCAATCTTTAACATTGGTGCATGTGTCAACAATTGCTTGAGCTACTCAAAACTAGTTGTACATTCTTTTGTCCATTCGAACTTCTTACCTTTCCTTTGCAATGATGTGATATGATATTTAATGTGTGAGAAGTTCCTCATGAACATCCTGTAGTAACCTGCTAATCCCATAAATGAACTCACCTCATCCACATTCTTAGGAGCTTCCCACTCCGTGATGGCCCTTATATTTTATGGATCTACTACTATGCCTTCCTTGGAAACGACATGTCCCGAGTAATGCACCTCTGTCTAAAAGATGTTGCACTTGCTAAGCTTAGCATACAACTGATGCTCTCTTAGCAATATTAACATTGCTGCTAATGCTCGGCATGTTCTTCCTCATTTTTAAAATATACCAATATTTCATCAATGAATACAATAGAAAACTTGTCCAGATAAGGATGCAACACACTATTCATCAAACACATAAATGTAGTTGGAGCATTAGTCAAATCGAATGGAACTACAAAAAACTCATAATGTCCATACTTGGTCCTAAACACATTCTTGAAGATATCCTCTTCCTTGATGCATATCTAATGGTATCCTGATATCAAGTCGATCTTAGAGAACAATGTTGCTCCCTTTAATTGATCAAGCAAAGCATCAATCCTCGGCAATGGGTACCTTTTCTTGATCGTTAACTTATTCAGCTGCCTATAATCAATGCACAATCTAAGAGTACCATATTTCTTCTTTATAAACAACACTAGTGCACCCCAAGGTGATACACTTGACCTAATGTATACCTTTTCAAGCATCTCATTTAACTGCAATGTCAACTCTACTAGCTCTGGAGTGCTCATACTGTAAGGTGCCTTTGATGCTGATGTTGCCCCTGGCACCAACTCAATAGAGAAATCCACTTCCCTATGAAGAGGTAACTATAGAATCTCTGCTGGAAACACATCCTGATACTGCAACAATATAGGGTACCTTTTGAATATTTCTGCATCCTCAACATCTTTGCCCTTATCACTAGATATATGCGCTACAGATATCAAACAAAACATTTTCTGCAACTACGCTTAGCTTGCATAGCAGTAACCATCCTCACTAATGTATGCTTCTTCTTTCCCTACAAAATTCTCTTTTCCACACTATCATCCACACACTCAATGGCCTTGTCTAAGCAATCCACTTTGGTCCTGTGAAGGTACAGCCAATCCATACCCAAAATCATACTATATGATCCTAATGGTAGTACATTCAAGTGTGTTATTGTAGGCATACCATTTAACTCAAATGCACAAACTCTCTTACCCAATGGTGAAGTCTATTCTTTGTACCTATAGCCAATTGTCCCAACCAAGATTCTGTGTTCACTTCTTTTCTCAAACCACACTTATCCACCAAGTCAGGATTAATATAACTATATTTAGATTGAGGATCAATCAAAATAGAAACAAATTGATCACAAAGCTTACTATCCATCTCAATGATGGATGCCTGATGATCCACCTGCATGTTGTCCACAGTTGCAGATATGAGGAAAGTTACGACCAACATCACCAATTGTATGCACCTCCTGAGCACTATAGATCTAGGTTCTACCACCCTAATACTACGGACAATCCCTCTTACGATGATCCTCACCACATATCCAACACTGCAATGGTGCTCTACCATCTCCTCTAGTTCACTTATCTCCATGTCCCTTATCAGTTGAATTCTTCTAAGCGACTACATTTTCTTTCTCACTCACATATTGAGGTATTCCTCGCTTTGGTGGCCATTTTCCTTTAGCTTTCTCATTTCCTTTCAAGTCACACTTAGGCTCAACTTTTTGCTTCAACTGCTCATAACAATGTTTCAACTTTCGAATGGTCTCCTCCAATGATCTAGGCTCATCGAACTCAATCCAGTCTTGGTATGCTACTAGCAGTACACTAATGAATCTTTGAACCTTAGCCTTCTCCTCCTTGAGGCAAGGCACATATCTCAACAGCTCCAAAGACCTGCTAGTATACTCATCATTTGTCATGGAACCCATTCGCAACTCATAAAACTCCTTAGCTTTGTCATCATAGTATCTCCCCGATAGATACTTGTTCTTAAAGACCTCTCAAACTCATGCCAAGTCAAATCATCCTCATGTATACCTTTAACATTCTTCACATCTTCCCGCCAAATATTTGCTTTAACTTTGAGTCTCAAAGTGGCTATCTTTTCTTTTATGTTTTCTGAATAATCATGCAATCTAAAGAACTTCCCAATACGAAGCAACCATGCCTCTACATCTTGTGATTTATTCATCTCTCCATGAAAGGTAGGTGACTTTTATTTCATAAAATCATTCAAAAAGTATCCCCTATCACTCCTCTTGTAAGGATGATAACGATGACGTCGATGCTTGTTAGAACCAGAACTAGAATAGTACCTGTGTCTATCATATATCCTATCTGGAGTATCCAACAACCTTCCATCTCTGATCATTTTGTCTCTATCCAACCTATGATCACCATAAGACCTACTAACATATGCCCCATTAATCCTTTCCTCCTACTCATGGTTGATCTGAAGTGGTCCCTGTCGTTGCAATTCTGACAAACTCTGAAGTAGTATTGCATTAAACTCTGCTTGTTTCTCTTATGTCTGCATGATTTTGTCATTGCATTCCTTACAACTCCTTATGTCTTCCTTCAAGCTTCTCATTGTATCTGCCAAATCAGAAGAGTGCCCAACACCACATTTCTCATCTGATTCATAGCGATAATCTTTGTAGTCTATCATATTACTAATCATTTTGATCTCTTTCTTGCAAGGCATACTATGTCAGCTAAACCAAATCACAATAAATCAACGTACCTTAGTATACTTCGGGGAGGATACCTTGTCTGAAAGATCAAAAAATCAGTGTGATACATGTATGTTATAATCATGGCATCATATGAAATATAACACATATGCATGTAACCATATGTCCATCATTCTAGCTAGGGTCTAGTCATTAATGCATGACCATATCAATTACACATGTCATGAACTCATGCATGACAACAACATCCATATCATTGTATATTGGTCCTATGCAAACATAAATAACATGTACCCAATCATACACCCATGAAAACATACTCCACGCAACAACATCCTCATTCCCATGGCGACATCACTACGACCATTACCAACACCATGCATATGCAACAAGCATTCAAGGATGACTGACACACGTGCAACTGACATGAATGGGTGACCAACACATAGCCCATCTAGTCCAAGGGGTGAACCATGCTCTGGTACCAATCTGTAACCACCCTCCTCCCAAATCTACCCAAGTAACCAACCAACCAGGGTAATAATGTGACGAGAGGCCACTACGATGGGATTCAACCTCCTTGGTGACCTTAAGGAAATGGAATCGACGGAAACATGTGAACCATACCTTCCACATCAGCAACAACACTCCCGGGATGCATCCCAGCCACTCAGGCATCCTACCCATGGATCCCACTACTTTTTTAGACTCTTAAACCTTTGGATGCTCCCATGTTATGGGCATGCCAGCGTCCACGGAATTTAAGGCACTTTTCTAGCCCAAAATTCTAGCCACTGCCCATAACTTTTTTTAACCTCCAGAATCCATCAAACACATGATGACAAGACTAATAAACCAAAAATAAACTTCAAGATTAAGCCTGACCATCCCCAACTGGGACTGACATTCTATCAAATATTTGGCATCAATGCAATTTATAGGTCTAGGATACAAGAAAGAGCATGATTGACTGAAAACTCTTATGAAACATGACAAGAAGGATCATCACCTTCTCCCTTGAACTGTTATGACATCAATTAGGTCATGTATCCATCATTTTAGCAATTATAATTAAATACATGAAATAACCATGACATGAACGAGTCAATTAACAATGCTTATAACCAACATAAAACCATGGAAATAATAGTGAGATAACAGCCATTAAATCCACATATAAACAAGTACAAAAGCAAGGGAACTTAGATTTTATTAAACGTAGGAAAATTCGCCCAGGCATTTGGTACTGATCACAAATTCTATATTCTACTTCTTATTTGAAAATTTGACCAAAAACTAACATAAGAATCACGATGATTTACAATCAAATTCCTTATCTAACAATCAAGCATCTAATTGAAAGTCTCAACTGTATTGTATCTACTAAGTTGTTAATTACACTAAGTCCCCTGTTCAAACCAAATATTCAAATGGAAACTTCCAATTCATGAACAATTCGAATGCTCCATTTCATATCTTAGAGACTATAAGTCAAAATGCTTTAACTTCAAATCTAAATATTGTGCATTCAAATGCTTTAACCTAAGGAACTGGAAATTCAATGCTTCAAATTTAAATCATAAATCTAAGGGACTATGAAGATCTTGGAAATTCAAATATTCTAACTTCAGATCAAAAATCTAAGAGACTAGAAATATAAATCTAAGATATTGGAAATTCAAATGTTCTAGCTTCATATCATAATCACACACAGGATACTAAGTAATATTTTTAAATACTAAAAACAAGCAATAGTGATGCAAGTATTTTATACGAACATATATTCCTACTCTAACTCAAATCAGTTATAAACTTGGTTGAGATCAATGGTGGGACACTACCATGATCTTAGACACGTTAGACTACAACAATAAACTTAACAAATTAATAACACATCAAACTTAAGAAATGGAAGCCGAAATCACTATATTAACAGTCTTCAATAGTACATCTGTAATGCAGTTCCAAACTTGAAATAAAAACAAAGTTTTGAAAATGTTCCACAATTATTGTTCTCTCTTCTCATTTCTTTCCTCTCTTGCTAACCCTGGTAGTATTGCTAATTGCCCCTTTTAAGTATTTAATAGCCTAAAGATAACTCTAACTGAATGAACAAGAAAATAGTACAAGATATGATTTGGAGTCAATTAAGACAAGTCAAATCTCGAAGATCACTAATCTAGTCTAACATATCCATGGAGATTTATATTAGTATTATTATTGGGAGGGAACGTTATATTTGTTGTTGAAATAAATAGGGAAGGATAACATTGCTACTTAGAAAATATCATTGAGTTGACTTGTACTGAATTTTTAGAAAGTGGTATTGAATCAAGTACAGAACTAAGTATTGAATAGCTTCAAGGTGCAAAACAAATCTAATTGTTTCTCTGCCAGTGTAATCTACCAATGCCATCGAGTTCTTATTTTCGTTCTTAGGAATCCTAGTAAAGTGACATCCAATTTTAGCAAAATAATATAAAATCACTTAATATCTATCTAGATCAACCAAAGAGATATGAAAATCATATTAATTTGTGACTTTAACTCCACTCATTGACTTGGACCATCTGGCAAGGATAAGGGCAAATTTTAAGGTGTCAAAAGGGTCAAAATGGAGTAGGGTATCACAAAAGATAACAAAATAAGGTGTCAAAAAGAGACAAAAGTAGGCCCCAACATCTCCCCCATGCCAAAGAGGATGCATGTCCTCATGCAGTTGTCTTCTACAAAATTTATTCGGACATCAAAATGGGGCTAACCTTGTTCTCAGATTCCTGTTGCACTAACCAAAATTTCTAGGCCACAATCATTCACTGTCCTTTTTTTTTAAGTCTTCGAATTCTATCATAGGTGGTGTATATTTGGGTAAGTTTCAATTGCCTTACCTTCCAGTGGAGAAACTTCTTATTTTTCACTATCAACTTGTCATTTTCTGATGTCAAAGTCAAATTTTGAGCTTTATACAATTCATTCTCACTTCTAGCATGATTGCACATGACCTTCTTTTTATGGGCCTTCTCCTTTAGCTTGATATTTTTTCTTTGTAGCTTATCAACCTGATATTGTAACTCTATCTTAGCAGAATTAGGCACATTTATAGGAGGTAAACTATTTTCTCTTAACTCATTCTCTTCGTGAACTAATTTCTCTTGAATTTGACATATCATTGTTTCAGCTACCTCTTTATCTATAGTTGGCCCATGTTTAGATAAAGCATTGGGGGGAGAGTTATCTTGAAAGTCATCAAATTTATCCACAATCCCTTCCTCCTCTAGTGATGATGGGATAGACATTGATTTCAGGGGTTGAATTATCTGTGGAGGGCATTGTTAATGTGCCATGCTACACATAAATATTTTGCCCTGCTACAAAGTTGGAATCTTTGCAGAATTATGAATTCTGGTAGGTTGTGGAGGAGAAGACGGGGTTATTGGTGGCACAATATCCTTTTTCTCTTGAAATAGATTCCTTCATCTCTTATTAGCACATACAATTGACTATTTCACTGCTTATTTTTTTCTTGTAGAGACACTTGGCTCTACAAATTGTATCCATGTCTTCTTCCCAACACATTCATGTAGTTGCTCTCATATTGGTTCCTTCTCTGCCTGGATATCCATGTCTAAACTTTGTTTGTGTGTCCCTTTCTTTTTCTTTTCTCAAGATACCAATGTTTCTTCTCTTGAATAGGGCTACAGCTTCTCAAGGAGAATTCATCTAGGGATTTCATTGCACTCCCTTCAGCCTAATTATATTTTGGTTTCTTTACAGGCTCCTCAACATGTTTAGTAATTGGTTTAACATGGGCCTTAGACCCGTCACCCAACTTCTTCGATTTCAGACTAATTGTTCTTTGTTTCAATTTTATTTGATTTTCTTCTCCAGGAAAACTTCTATTCAAAAATTCCACCCAGGTATCTTGTTGTTTCCCCAATTCATAAACAATAACCATCTTAATGAGGTCGTAATGGAATAGTCTAGTTTTTTCTCTTTTGGAGGTTGATTGAACATTCCTAGCAACTTTTGCAGACTTTTGCAAAGGAAGAAAGGGAAATTTATGTGACGACCATCTGTGAAATGTAGAAGAAGCCTTACATGGCAAGGAATGTAGCTACATACCTTCATTCACAAGTCATAAATCTTTGCAATTTTATGAGAAGTGGCCACCATTTTTTTTAATACAACCCCTTGAGACTCCTTTGGTCCAATTAACATGTTTATATGCAGGATTAAGAAACTTCGAGCACTCTTCCCAATCGACCTGGAACCCCTCGAAATAATTTTCGCCACTCAAAGGTAACCTCGTTACCTTAGCTATTAATGCATCTGTTATTTCAATCTCAAGGTCTCCAATTTTCACTGTCTTCCCATTGAAGTTCCGTGCAAATTCCATGGTGGCCCTGTCATTATTCCCTTGAAATTTTTGTAGGAAATATATCCACCCTTTTTCTTCAAAATTAGCTTTGCATGCAGCATACTCAACACTAGTACCGAACTGATTAAAGGTAGGCTCATGCCTATTCGCCCCCATGTTGGTGATAGAATTGATTCAAGGCTAATCAAGAAATTAAGAAGTCACTAGGTTGAGGCCAAAGAGGCTATGAAATTGGGAGTAGAAGCCTTCTCATTCTGGTCTTTTATAAATTCATAGTAGATAAATGTGATCAAATAGAAAGGGGTGGCCATGTTTTTAAATTATGATGAGAACAAGGTCGATCAAAAATTATGGACGAAAACACTAATTCATGTATAATGACAAGAAATCGATAATCATGATTTGTTGATGGATATGAAAATTCAAATTTCATTCCAGTGGCATGAGGAAAGGAGTATATTTAATCATAATTACACATAATTTAAACGAATGGAGGTTAAGACCACTAGTTCGAATCTATCATCCACATTCTTTGCATCAACCTAAATAATTGAAAGTGCATTCACACATTTGCTTTGATTGTGTCATAATAGTTATAGATTCAAAAGAAATGAGTGATAAAATACTCTTAGCATTATCAAAATTTAAGTTTGATGCTCTCCAATTGTTGAATCTGATGTGGACAAACCATTACTTCTAAATTGTTGAATTTGATGCTCACAAATTGATGCTTTTGAATTTGATGCTGACCCGATCATAATCAGTGGAACATAGAGTACCAAATTGGTTTAGTAATCAGTTTTTGTAGGCAATGTTTAAGTAATGAAATGAGTATTGAAATACTAAAATTTTATAGGGATTGTAAATGAATTTAGTAGTAACATAGGTACCGAACCACTGAAACGGTGTTGGAACAACAACTATGGAGCACAAATTATTAAAATAAAGAATTTTAAATTCAAATTAGCTTGGAACTAATCTAGAAAATAAACTATAGGAAGAAGGTCTAAATTAAGAAGCTGGCCAACATTAATATTTGTTTCTTCAAACCATTGTTGGAACCACTATTCCATAGATTTTGAACTAGACCTAGAATAGTCACTGCCTGGTGGCATTTCAATTTTAGAGAGTCTGAAACATGCTAAAGAAGACTCCACAAGATTCCTTTCTGTAATTATTCTACCAAGCCCGGAAAAGAACAACTCTCTCCTTGGTAGATCCTTAACTACCACTGACCCATCCAATTTTAACAATCCTAGGTCAATCTCTTCTCAGAGTCTTCATATTTTAGAGAGTCTAAAGATGATCAAAGTAGACTCTAGGGGGGCTTCCTTTCCATAAGCATTCTACCAAGCCTGGAAAATAATGACTCTATGCTTGGCAGATCCTTAGCTGCCACTATCCCATCCAATTTTATCGAGCCTGGGTCAGTCTTTGCTTGGAATCTTCATTTTTAGAGAGTCTAAAGATGCTTAAAGTAGACTCTAGGGGTGTCATTCTCCGTAAATAATCTATCAAGTTTGGGTAAAGGAATAAACTTACACTTGAAATATTTCCTCTTTACTCTATGTGGGCCTATGGAGGAAAGGATAATTAAGTCCATTTTTATTTATACTATGTATATATATGCATATATATTATACTACTAATAATAAAAATTAGTTTGAAGAACCAACAGGAGTTGGATCCTCCTTATTAATCAACTCCATCTCTAACTTTTGCAGGACAATTTGTAAAAATTCATGTTTGGAGAGTGGTCGGTGATAAACCTTCAATTTGTGTCCATTTACTACAAAATAAGTTTGATTATCATAAATAGTCTTGATCTTGACTGAGCCATTGTCAAAAACCTCTTCCACTTCATAGGGTCCTAGCCATCTAGTTGAAAATTTCCCTTTGAAGTGTTTGAACTTACTGTCATACAATAATTCCCAGTCTCCCAGTTGGAAAGTCTTCTTTTTTATGTACTTATCATGCCAACGATCCCTTTGATCATGTACCAACATAGTCTTCTAGAGAGCATCATGCTTGATCTCATCAAGTTCATTTAGCCACAACACTCTTTGTTTCTGAGCTTCATTCAAATCCATCCCTAATTGAATAGCAGTCCTAAAGGTCTTTACCTAAAATTCGATGGGTAGCAATACTTGCTTCCCATAAACCAGTTCATAAGGGGTATATCCAGTCACATTTATCCAAGTTATTTTGAAGGACCACAGTGCTTCTAGTAACCTGTCAGTCTAGACTCCATGATGCAACTGATTTTTTTTAGTAAGAATAGACTCCAAGACTTTATTCGTATATTCTATATAGCCATTAGCTCGGGGATGGTATGGTGTAGACTTGCGATGCTTGATTTGGTATTGTTCAGTGATAGCTTTCACTGTCTTGGAAGTAAATCGTGTTCCTTGAACGGTGACAATCTCTCTAGTTATGCCAAAACGGGTAAATATGTCTTCAAAGAGAAAATCCATAATAGACTTTTCACTACAAGAATATAAGGCTTTAGCCTCTACCCATTTTGTCACATAATTGGTGTAGAGTAGAATATACCTCTTCTTTCTAAACATAGGAGAAATAGGTCTTGCAAAATCCAACGCCCATTTTTCAAAAGGTGCAATTTATAACTAGGTTTGAAGAGACGTCTCGTCACTTGAAATTGGTCTTCCCATTCTCTCACAAGCATCACAGTTGGCAACAAACTTTTTATCATATTTAAAAAGGGTGGGCCAATAATAGACTACATGCAGCACTTTGTAAGTTGTCTTTTTATCAAAAAAATTCCCACAGCATGGCTCGTTGTGACAAGCTTTCAAAACATCATACATCTCATCTTCCCACACACATATCCTCATAATTAGATCTGGTCCAGTGCGGTACAGATCTCCTTTAATCCATGAATAATTAGCACTCAACTGAACAATCTTGTGTTTCTCCCTGGAAGATAAGTTTTGTGGCAACTTTCTTGACACCAAGTAATTAGCCACATTAGTGAACCAAGAAGTATGAGTGGAAATGGCAAATAGATTCTCATCAGGAAAGTCATCTGAGACTGGAGTAGCATCTTGTGAAATGTGCATTCTAAACAAAAAGTATGGAACTGAATTGTCTCATTTGGGCCTGTCAATCACAGTAATGTTAAATTCCTAAAGTAAAAGTAACCATCTTGTAACTCTACCATGTGTAATAGGTTTATTCATAAGAAATCTAATAGCAGAGTGATCTTGTGCATAAAGGTTTCATATCCATTAATATAACGCTTGAACTTGTTAATGGCATAAATTGAAGCTAACAACTCCTTTTCAATAACAATGTAATTCAATATTGCAGGTGAGAGATTTTTTCTAGCGAAATAAATAGCATAACGAGTTTGATTCTCTCTCTGACCCAACACAGCTCCAAGGGTTGTATTTGATGCATCGGTACAAATATGAAACGGAAGGGACCAATTAGGTCCCCTCAATACTAGTCCAGTTGACAGCCCATCGTTTAGTACCTAAAAAGAATTTTGATAGCCAATATCCCATGAAAAATCAACATATTTAGCAAACAACTTAAGCATGGGAGTCGCAAATCTAGTAAAATTCTCAATGAATCTTCTATAGTATCATGCATGCCCTAGGAAAATTCTTACCTCTTTTTGTGAATTTGGAACTGGGATTTGTGAAATTACCTCAAATTTTGTAGGGTCAACCTTTATTTATGTTTGTGAAACATGATGGCCACATACAATCCCTTCAGTTTGCATCATTTTTCACTTTTTATTACTGAGAGCTAGATGAGTTTATTTACAACGAATCGAGACCTTTTCTAAATTTTCCAAAGCCTCTTTAACATCATTGTCATATATTGTAAAGTCATCCATATAGACCTCCACATAGTCATGTAAAAGGTCAAAAAAAATGGCTAATACATCTCTTTGAAAGTGGCTAGATCATTGCAGAAGCCAAAAGGGAGAAATTTGTAGGCACAAGTGCCCCAAGGACAAGTGAAGGTGGTTTTATCTTGGCCTTCTAGGGCTATTTGAATCTGATTATAGTCGTTGTACCCATCTAAAAAGGAAAAATACTTCTTCCCAGACAAGGTATCCAATACTTGGTCAATGAAAGGTAAGGGGAAGTAATTTCTCAAAATGGCTTTATTCAACTCCCTATAGTCAATGCAAATTCTCCATTTTCCATTTTTCTTCAGAACAACTACTAAGGGAGATATCCATTTTCTATTAGAGATGGGATATATAAAATTGGCACTTAACAATTTTTAGAGTTCATCTTTAACAATTTCCTTGAGGGTTGGATTCATTCTTCTTTGTGGTTACCTTACTGGTCTTATTTGCTCATTGTTATAAATATGATGGATTTAAGTGTCAATATGAATTCATTTCACGTTTGAATAGTCCCAAGAAAATGCTCCAATTTGTTTTTGGATCATTTTTACTACAAGCTCTTATTGTTCTTCACTTAAATTGATACCTATGTACAGTGTTCTACCAAGGATAATTTCAACAGTGTGAGTGCCCAATTCTTTGTTTTCACCTATGGTTGCAATAGTAAAATATGAAATACAACAGGATAGTAGGTTTCCTGAAATTCAGAGCTAAAATCATGATTATAGCAATGAAAAGAAACTGGGTATTCAATACATCTTATGTCTGATAAAAATTATCGAAGGACATGTTCTTCTGTTTTCTTTTGAAATCCCTTGATTGTTCTAAGGTTAATAAGACATCACACATTCTTCCTCTCCATAAGGGTTATCTAACCAAGAGGGAACTTCATTGGCCAAATGAGTAGGTGGAAAAATGGTCATCTTTTGGGTTTGGGATCCATTAGAAATTTTCATTTCTCCAATTTTCTAGCCAATAAACGCATCAGAAGTAGATAGCCATGGTTTGCCCAAAACTATTGGATGTCCAGGTTTAGTGGTTTTGGGAGAGATCACTATAAAATCTACCAGATATTCCCAGGAAGCCACAATTACAATCACATCTTCTAGGATTCCAATAGGCTTAACAATAGACTTGTTTGCCATTTCTAACACAATAGGTGTGGGTTTCACTATGTTTAGTTGTAGTAAGGTCATATTATCAATGGTCATTGCACTAGTGGATGCTCCTATATCCACTATAGTGTTAGGCAGAAAAGTTCCATTGATTCCTATAGTTACTACTAGATTCCCTGGATCATCATATTTCGTTGGAAACACTGATATCATTTTAGAAAATTGGTTGACTACCTTAACGGTTTGGTTGTTATTTTTCTTCCTTCTAGGTTTCTTGATACAAATATCCCTAATAATTTTAGTGTAGATAGGTATATCCTTAATATCTTGTAGTAAAGGGATCCATATACAAATGTTTCTTAGTTCACATTACAAATCATATTCCATATGTACTTCAGTTTTCTTTACAAGAAGTCTTCCCAGAAAAGGAGGTTCTTTACGTTCCAATTGTTCCTTTGGTTCTCTCATTTCATCATTATTTTTGGTCTCCATTTGTTTATTTTCATAAATATTATTTCCGGGTTCTAATTGGGGATCCTCCTCTTGAAATATTGTTACAGATTTATTTTTATTTAACACTTTCCGATATCTTAGTTGAATTTCATTTATAGGAAAATAAGTGATGACATAGGTGGGAAAAGTCTATAGTTATATGTTTTGCAGAGGATGAGGAGGTTTGTTATTAGGATTAGATACAGGTTGTGCAGGTTGTTGAAAATAGCAACAAGAAATGCTAAAAATAGAAGTGCTAAAAATAGCACTGTTATAAATAGCATTTTGGGATACGTTCCAATTTTAGTTAGTCCCTGAAATAAAATTGAGAATTAAAATTCGAATTTGATCTTAGCAGCTATTTGTAAAATAATTAATTATTCATCTTGAGTTAATTAGTTGTAGGAAATAAAACATGAAGTCTATGTGAAGACATGCAACAGTTTCTCCATTGATTGAGGAAGTTATCCCTTGATTGAGAAGATCACGATGAGTTGTACTTTGAGTTGTAATTAGTTAGCTCAGTTATCTGAGTTAAGTCCAGTTAGATTAGTTCCAACAGTTTGTGGAACTGATTGTGAGTTCAGTTAGTTAATGCATGCAGGCATGTAACTGCTGCACTTCAGATAACTAAATATTCTCTCATAAATAACTCATGCATGTCAGTTCAGTCAGAGACCCAGTTGAGATCAGATGATGGGACAACGTACTATCAGTTGCGGGAATATTCCATTGAGGATATCTCTTGCATGCAAAAGGAATTCATTCCTTGGAGATTGTGTAGTTACTTTTGAGTTTGGTGAGTTGTGCGAGAGGTAAATTCACACAGGTGGCAGCATTGGACCCCAGGAGAAACTGCACAAGGAAATAGGAGACTTGGAGGGCTGAGGGAAGGCATATGTTGTGTCTATTCAGTCTATGAGTAGCATTGTAGGATTGTACTGAGAGCTGGATAGCTTGTGAGCTAAAGCTTTGTGTAATCCGGACATATTTCCACTTGTATGATATTACAGAGATCGGGGTTTTTAGCTGAGGCTTTCCCCAGAGTATTATTCTGTGTTCATGTGTGATTGCTTTCTCATTCTCTGTTATATGTGTTCTATTTGATCTTGCTCAAAATCGATTAAGCTTCTGCAAGTTTGTTGTAGAAGTAGATCTAGTATTTTGCTTTAGTATATTGCATAATCTGTTGATCTACAGTGGGAAATTTTACATGGTATCAGAGCAAAGGTGATCAAAGGAGATAATAGTATACAAAGAACAGAGAAGTTTGAAGGTTGAAGTTCCTGATTATATAATTTGAATTCTTATCACAACTCAAATTTCACCAATGGCGTTCAACAGTTCAAGACTCGAGTATGCCCTTGGTGGCAGCTCAAATTATATAACCTGGAAGGATCGCATGGAAGCAGTATTAGAGGACAACGGTTTGAAGGACTGCATTGATCAAGAAGTCCCCAAGCCAATAGCAACTAATGCTACAGAATTGGCGGAATGGAAGAAATGTGTGGCTAGAGCAAGGAGAATCCTTCTGGAAGGAATTCGAGACCACATGGTCTCGAGTCTCCATGGGAAGGAGACACCATTTTCAATGTGGAAAACATTGAAAGATCTATATCAGAACAACAACGATCAGAGGAAGCTGGCGCTAAAAGACAAGCTTTGAAAATCAAGTGTGAAAAGGGCGACACGATCTCTACGTATATGAACAAGCTCACCACCTGCAGGGATGAGCTTGGAAGTGTAGGGATCATGATAGCTGATGATGACATGGTGAGTCTTGCTCTCCTTGGTCTTCCTAAGAGTTGGCATAGCTACCAAGACTCGGTAAATGGAAGAGAGAAATTGCCAGATTGGGAACGACTTTGGTCGGATTTGATGCAGGAGGAGATAAGAAGAAGCGCCAGAGATGGATCTTCATCAAAGCAAGATGATGAAAAAAAACTAGCCTTAGCGAGTAAGGCGAGGAAGGGAAAGGGAAGTCGTCCCATTCCAAATCTAGTTCTTCCCATGGTGGGAAGAATATTGACAAATCGAAAGTGAGATGCTTTCATTGTCATGAGGTGGGCCATTATGCTATGAATTGTCCACAGAAGAAATCCAAGAAGGGATCCTCAAAGGGATCAGATGGTGAGGCACTGGCCTTGTAGTTCGAATTAGATTTCTCCCTCATCGCATGCATGGTTTCATCCATGGTGGGGCGTGTTTGGTTCTTGGATAGTGGAGCTTCATTCCACATGACCGACGACAAGAATCTTTTCAGTACCTTAGAGGAGAAGGATCTCCAGATGCAGATCGAGATGGGCAATGATGGAAAGTACCATGTTTTAGGTGAAGGTACGGTTGTGTTTCAGAGGGAGCATGGAGCTCCTCTCACCTTGACTAATGTAAATTATGTACCAGGTCTGAAGAAGAATCTTGTGTCCATCGCTATGCTAGAAGACAAAGGCTATGATGTAGTATTTAGTAAAGGAAAGGTATTCCTGAGGCATATTGGCACTGGACAGACCAAGAGGATTGGGATTCGATTAAAGAATATCTACAAGCTGGAGGTAGACGATTGTGCTGCATTGAATTCCAAAGCTGAGTTGGTGCAAAGCCAAGATGTTGGCGAGTTATGGCATAGAAGATTGGGCCACTTGCACCATAGGGCCTCGAAGATCATGCAACAGATTTCTACCAGACTTCCCAAGGGAAAATTGGAGCAGACGGATACATGCAAAGGTTGTACCTTGGGTAAGTATGTGAAAGCTGCCTTTCAAGATCGAGACAGCAGAGCTAGAGCAATCCTGGAGCGAGTTCACACAGATGTGTGTGGACCTTTCTCTACAGCCTCCACCGCTAAACAAAGGTACTATGTTATTTTTATTGATGATTTTTCTCGTAGATGTTGGATCTACTTTATGTAGAAGAATTATCAGACCTTCTCAAGCTTTTATGAGTTTAAAGCCTTGGCAGCGAAAGAATCTGGAAAGAAAATAAGGGCCTTGCGTAGCGACAATGGTGGAGAGTATGTCTCCCAACAGTTTAAGGACTTCTGTGCAGCAGAAGGAATTAAACGGGAGTTGACGGCACCCCATAACCCACAGCAGAATGGGGTGGCCGAAAGGAAGAACAAATCGATTGTGGGAGCAGCTCGAGCGATGTTGCATGACCAAAGCCTACCACTTCATTTGTGGGCTGAGGCATGCAATACAACAGTATACTTGTAGAACAAAAGCCCACACTGTATATTGGGAATGAAGACACCAATGGAAGCCTTTTCCAGGAAGAGACCAGATGTGAGTCACTTCAGGATCTTTGGATCATCGGTTTATTGCCATGTGACCAAAGATGCTCGAAAGAAGCTAGATCCAACAGCTGAGTTGGGGATACTTGTGGGGTACACTGATACACCCCACAACTATTGGGTGTTCCTACCTACCAGTTAGAGGACAGTGGTACACAGAGATCTAAAGTTCGACGAGCAGAAAGCCATGCAAGTATCACTTGAGAGGGAGCTCAAGTTGCATGCAGAGGAGGAACTTTCAGTTCCTAAGGAGGAAGAGCCTTAGACTGATGTGGAGCAGCCACATGCAGAGGATCCAGGAGTGGAGACATCCACTCATGCTGAGTCTTCTAGAGATGGGTGGAAACGCTCAAGGGAAGCTGACAGGTTGATGTTGGATGTGAGAGAGAATGTGGGACATCCATCTTCTCAGTGCAGACATAGGAGGTCACCCGAGAGGTACACTGGTTACATGGCCCTGGTTGGGGAGTGTGTAGAGTCTGAACCTTCTTCATTCGAGGAGGCAGTGCAACAACCAATCTGGGTTGATGCTATGGTGGAGGATTACGACTCCATCGTTTGGAACTGTGTTTGGGATGTTGTCCCAAGACCTCAGGACAAGTCAGTGGTGCGTTCCCGATGGCTTTACGAGTTAAAGCAGACAGCTAATGGCAGTGTTGAGAAACATAAGGCAAGGTTTGTTGCCCGTGGTTTCTCACAGGTCGAGGGGGTTGACTACGATGAGACCTTTGCTCCTGTAGCAAGGTACTCATCTATCAGATTGATGTTGGTACTATCAGCTGAGATGGGTTGGAAGATCCATCAGATGGATGTGAAGACTACATTCCTCAATGGGAAGATTGAGGAAAAGGTGTACATTGTGCTGTCGGAAGGTTTTGAGACCTTCGATCATGAGTCGCGTGTGTGTCAACTCAAGAGGGCTTTGTACGGGCCGAAGTAAGCACCTCGTGCTTGGTACACCAAGATCGACAGCTATTTCAACGGGTTGGGCTTCACCAAGAGTGAAGCAGATGCGAACCTTTACCACATCATGGTAGAAGGTAAGCCATTGATCATTATTCTTTATGTTGATGGTCTGATCTTGACAGGTGATTATCAATTGATCAAGTCTTGCAAGGAGGACCTTGCAAGAGAGTTCTAAATGAAAGACATGGGTCTTATGCACTACTTTCTAAGCATGGAAGTGTGGCAGAAGGATGGGGAAGTGTTTGTGTCTCAAGGCCCAATGAGATACTCAAGCAGTTCCACATGGAGAAGTGCAAGCCCATGCAGACTCCTCTAACTGGTAACTAGAGGAAGGAGGATGCTACTTCAAGTGAGGTAGTAGTTGTTACTGTTTATCAGCAGCTTGTGGGTTCATTGATGTATCTAGTGAACACACGACCATATTTATGCTTTGCGGTGAACCAGCTGAGTGAAGCTATGGTTTAGCCTACCAAGCTATTTTGGAAGGCAGCGAAGCCTGTGCTGAGATATCTCAGAGGCACATCTCAGTATGGATTGTGGTACAGACAGACAGAGGATGTGAAGCTTCAAGGCTTCACAGATGCAGATTGGGCAAGGATTCCATCAGACCGGAAGAGCACTTCAGGAGGAATCTTCAACCTTGGTTTAGCTGTAGTTTCTTGGTACAGTAGGAAACAGAGGTCAAATGCACTTAGCTCAGTAGAGGCTGAATAGATGGCTACCAGTCAGGCAGCATGTGAGGCCATTTGGATGCAGAAGATTCTAGTTAGATTGTTTGGTCAGAGGATGGATCCAACTATGATCTACTATGATAATCAAAGTTGTATCAAACTCTCTGAGAATCCAGTATTTCATGATAGGTCCAAGCACATTAATATCTGGTATCACCATCTTCAAGACTGTGTGGTGAAGAGGATCATGTTGTTGTTGTATGTTTCGACCGAGGAACAGGATGAAGATATTTTGACTAAGGCATTGCAAAATGAAAGTTTGAGTTCCACAGAGACAGGATTGGGGTGACTGATAATCCCTTTCTTGTTGAGAGGGAGTGTTGAAAATAACAACAAGAAATGCTAAAAATAGCACTGCTATAAATAGAATTACGGAATACATTCCAATTTTAGTTAGTCCCTTAATTAAAATTGAGAATTCAAATTCAAATTTGATCTTAGCAATTGTTTGTAAAATAATTAATCAATTCATCTTGAGTTTATTAGTTGTGGGAAATCAAACGTGAAGTCTATGTGAAGACATGCAATAGTTTCTCCATTGATTGAGGAAGTTATCCCTTGATTAAGGAGATCAGAATGAGTTGTAATTTGAGTTATAATTAGTTAGCTCAGTTATCTGAGTTAAGTCTAGTTAGATTAGTTCCAATAGTTTGTGGAACTGATTGTAAGTTTAATTAGTTAATGCATGCATGCATGTCACTATTGCACTTCAGATAACTTAATATTCTCTCATAAATAACTCATGCATGTCAGTTCAATTAGAGACCCAGTTGAGATCAGATGATGGGTTAGTGTACTATCAGTTGCAGGGATATTCCATTGAGGATATCTCTTGCATGCAAAAGGAATTCATTCCTTGGAGATTGTGCAGTTAATTTTGAGTTTGGTGAGTTGTGTGAGAGGTAATTCACACAAGTGACAGCGTTGGACCCCAGGAGAAACTGCGCAAGGAAATAGGAGGCTTGGAGGGCTGAGGGAAGGCATATGTTGTGTCTATTCAGTCTATGAGCAGCATTGTAGGATTATATTGAGAGATGGATAGCTTGTGAGCGAAAGCTTTGTGTAATTCAGACATATTTCCACTTGTATGATATTACAGAAATCAGGGTTTTTAGCTGAGGTTTTCCCCAGAGTATTTGTTAGGCCCCTATACTACTAGTGTAACCCCTTATTGTTATTAGTACAACCCACTTATTTATTGATGTACTCATGTAGTGCCCATATTGTTACTCTTGAGCCCCATAGAAGCCCACTATTGTTATTATTGTGCCCTTACATTATTATTGTTATGTCGGCTCTGATTATGTTATGACCCCTTAGACTCCTATATATAGAAAGGAGGTATTTTCATTTGTATCATGGAAGAATTGTTCATTTATGTAATGTAAAGGAGGTTGCCCCCTCGAAGAGGCTAAATTCTAAGGCGTGGATTTATCTTTTCTATCTTTTCTTGAGCTGGTTTCATAACATTTGGTATCAGAGCTTTGGATTCTAGGGTTTCGCTGCTCCAAACAGGTCATCGTGGAATTTTCGCTATAACTTTTTTTTTTGTGATGTTTCAGAACTCGCAAAAAAAACCAATTTGAGAAGAAATCGCGTTGAACCTTGGGTCCGAATTTCAGAGCTTTTCACGCGATATTTGCGGAGATATGATCTGAGGAAGTTGGTCTTTTTGCATACTCTTGAATTACATTCAAAACAGGTGACCTGAGGAAAATCGTCATAACTTTCTCTCTGGGGATTGGATTGAAATTTCGTAAGAAGGTACAGAAAGAGGACAGACTTTAGTTTCTTGTATGCATGTTTCAGATCCAAAGTTCGAAACAATGACTCGTGGCACGTCGTACAAATTCACTCTTCTGGAAAGGTCTATAATCAAGTCATCTTGGGAGATTGTGCATAACTCTTTTTTGGAGAATCCAATTTGGATCAGACTAGTGGCATTGGAAAGAGGACATAGAGGGCTACTACAAGTAGCAATTTCAGAACTTAAATATCTGAAAGTATAGAGTTATAGTCGTTTCAAGATCGAGGTCCTAAAATCAAGAAAAAGCAAGATGAGGAAGTTTGATGGCAAGGATCCGGTAAATTGGATACTTCAGATGGAGCAATATTTTGATCTACATGGTGTACCACTGTTACAAAAGGTATGTATTTTTGTTCTCGTAAACAACTTGTTACGTGGTCAATTCTCACAGAGGAAATGATAGCACATTATGAGGATACAAAGAGCAACACCTTCTTTAGAGCAACACCACAACAGTTGGAAAGAGTAAAAGGGCTTTGTGACATATTAGAAAGTAAAATTACGGCAACAAGGAAGTCTACCCCTCACAACTATAAAGTTGGAATTGTTGTTTCTCATAGCCTTCCACAACCTACAAGGGTTACACCACAACAATTAGAAGAAAAAAGAGAAAAAGGGCTTTGTTACAATTGTGATAGCAAATGCACTAAAGGTCATAAGTGTGCTGAGAAGAAATTATTTTACATAGAGTATGAAGAGGAGGAAGAAAAGGATCAAGAAACATCAAAAGAAGAGGATATATTCCAGGACTCAACCCCAGAGAAAGAAGAAATGAATCAGACCATATCTTGTAAACTATTAGCAAGAATGACCACTCCTCAAACTCTCAAGATAGAAGGACATATCAAGAAGAAAAAGGTGAAAGAAGTGAAAGATCACATCAAGAAAGAAGAAATGAATCCAACCATATCTTGTAATTCATTGGTCGGAATTACCACTCCTCAAACTATCAAGATAGAAGGACATATCAAGAAGAAAAATGTTCAAGAAGTGAAAGATCACATCGAGCGTCAAGAAATGAATCTGACCATATCTTGTAAAGGATTGGAAGAAATTACCACTCCTCAAACTCTAAAGATAGAAGGACATATCAAGAAGAAAAAGGTTCAAGCAGTGAAATATCACATCGAGCATCAACAAGAAGTTCTCCAACTTTTAAAGGATAACGCCACTTTGGTGCAAAATCAAATGAAACAACAGGTAGATCAACATCATAGTGAAAAATGTTTTGATGTAGGTGATTGGGTATTTTTACTGCTACATCTAAAGAAAGCTATTTATGAGAAGGAAATGTTGGCAATACTACATGCACTTAACAAATGGCGACCTTACCGAATGGGAAGACTCTTCAAGGATGAGGATGTGGAAGCATTGTTTTGTGCTATTTCTATTATCAAACCAGATTGGATAAATGAAGCAAGGGATCAATGGAAGGAGGACAAAGAAGTATGGCCACTTATTCAAAAGTTGCAAAAGATTCCAATGCAAACAAAATTGCCAGAAATTGAAGAGGAAGGAAAAATCACATTGGAACCTGGAGTAGTCACAGAAACAAGAACCCAATAGCTACGAAATCGATCAATTTCAGGCCCCTATACTACTAGTGTAACCCCTTATTGTTATTAGTACAACCCACTTATTATATTGATGTACTCATGTAGTGCCCATATTGTTACTCTTGTGCCCCATAGAAGGCCACTATTGTTATTATTGTGCCCTTACATTATTATTGTTATGTCGGCTCTAATTATGTTATGACCCCTTAGACTCCTATATATAGAAAGGAGGTATTTTCATTTGTATCATGGAAGAAGTGTTCATTTATGTAATGTAAAGGAGGTTGCCCCCTCGAAGAGGCTGAATTCTAAGGCGTGGATTTATCTTTTCTTGAGCTGGTTTCATAACAGTATTCTTCTGTGTTCATGTGTGATTGCTTTCTCATTCTCGGTTATATGTGTTCTATTTGATCTTGCTCAAAATCGATTAAGCTTCCACAAGTTTGTTGTAGAAGTGGATCTAATATTTTTCTTTAATATATTTCATAATATGTTGATCTACAATGGGAAATTCTACACAGGTAGTTGTGTCAGCATTGGAGGATTCGAATTAAATTGTTGTTGCATATGTTGTGAAGGTTGACTAGTACCTTGAGGTAACGGGAGTGGTCGTTGTTGTGGTGGTAATGGAAATGCGGATTGTTGTAGTGTGGGATAAGGTGGATTATACCCTTTTTAATATTGATGGACATTAGGTGTGTATGGTGCATAAGGTGGCCATTATGCTTGATAATGGGGATATGAGGGTGCTGGAAATTGGTGCTGATAGACATTCCCATAAGGATTTCCTCTCATCCTTGACTCCCTGGCGAATTTTGACGTGATTGATTTAACCAAGGGGAAAAGTATGTCTAAGGGTTCTAGGTTTGGTATTGGCGATAAGGTTGCATACTATGATCTTGATAATAGTTGAGATTGGGTGCCCTCCATGGTGGTCTTCTAGGAGGTTGGGAAGATTCACTTGTTTCAGCCCCTCCTTTATACATAGCCTGTAACCCTGGTAAGGAAGGGAATTTTTCAGTTGGGTGTTTATGTGTACAAATTTCACAAACCTCCAGGACATTTAAAGGGCACTCTCTTTTAGCGTGCTCCTTTTTGCACTTAGGACAGAAGATGTCCAAATCAACCTTTTCTTCCTCCTAATTTTTCCTGATATTTAGATTATCCAATTTATCACTAATGGTGTTTCAGATGTCTGTTTTAAAGTTTTCTGAAATATTCCCCAATTTTGTTAGATTAACTCCTCCTTGAACAGGTTTAGTAATCCTTGTTACAGAGCCTTGTATTATCTAAAATCCTTTTTCCTACTATTATAGGCCATTTTGTCACATCTGATCAGTGAGCCTCCTAATGGGATCAATCAATATCTTATTCCCCCTTGTCACCATCTTGCATAAAGCCCTAAACATGTTCCCTTCATCCCCCAAAATTCCAGCCCTAATTTGCTTCATCTGAGCCCAATTTGAAGACCAACGCTCCCTGTAAGCCTACTGGGTGCGTTCACTAGTAGGTTGCTCCACTAGGGCCTGTGATGGTCACCAGTGGGTTCCTCCCTTTTGTACCTATGTTGGTTCTATAAATCTAGGAGAATGATCAAGAATCCAGAAGCTTCCCCTTCTAGGAGTTTCTACAAGTTGTTTCAACTGCTTACCTTAGATAAAACATTCGAATCCTATTCTTCCCTACTTTGGAGATTTCACCACTTATCCTTTGATCCTATCCATCCATCAAAGGTGGATCTCAAACTCTAGATTGGTAATTGGATAACAACTCCCAACTTACCCTACTTCTCTATATATTCATAGCCTTCTATGTGGTTGGGGGTTGGCATTTGGAGAGTGATTATGCCCTTATGTTTTTATGGTGAGTGGTTATTATCTCATGCATTTAGGGTGATTGGAGGTGCATATTGTGACAAGGAAGGGACAAGTCAACAACTTGGATGAGCTCTTCTACAAGATCAATTGCTACTTATGGTTGTAATCTCCCTCCATTTTTATTAATGCAAAGAATTCATTTTTTCCTATATGTGATGTTGTTGATTCACTTATTTCAATACCATGTTTATCTATTGAATGAAGTACTTAGATGATATTGCATAGATCTCTTAGTTTATTGGCTTGTGTTATCTTACTGTGAAGGTTCTAATTTTGGCATTCAGAGCTGGAATTGGATCTTCGAAGCTAAAGAACGAGAGAAGTGTGTGAAGGATTCCAGGTAGGTCTCACTCTATCATCTATTTACTTTAAGGAAAATAATTGTGTTCCTTGTCTCTCTGTTGTTCTATGTTGGGCACCGACCTAGGGGAGATACTTTTATCCGCAATCGTAAATCTTGTATAACAAATTGGTGACCATACTGGGGTCCACAGGCTCACATTGGCCTTTTTCATCAGCCTATGGAGATCATGTTGGTGACAAACCTTCAACTAGCGATAATAAGGTCCATGGGAAAAAGGGTAAAGTCAAATTTTCCTATAAGTTATGTGAAGGGAATAATCCTATTCACCTTTGTCTTTATATGGATTGTTATCACAAAATCAAACACTGATGGCTGCTAATCAGCAAGACTCTGTGTAACTATTTCAAACCAGACTTTTGACTAAGGCTTAGCCTCCTTAGCCTGAGAGGGCTCTCTCAAAGGGTTATTGATTTCAATTAGTGATGAGATGGCTAACTCTTTCAAAGTAAATTTAACACATATGTTGGCTGGACAGACATTACAAAGGCTTCCATTGGGCTCATGGAGTTAATCATCACTTCAGCAAACTATAAAACTACTCATTCATAGAAGTCAGGGCATGTAATGTTTAAACACTCAAAATACCTCTCATAGAAACCTCAACTTACAAATACACACAGGAAGTCAGAGCAACAATGTGAATTCTGAGTGATTGTGTATTTATACAGCTGTAAAACATAAAAGATAAAACAAAACCACATATATCTTGAGCATTTGAAACACTGTGTGAATCCTGAGAAGAAAAAGCAGTCATTTGTATTACTGAAATAAGTTTTTACACAAGCCAAAATAAACTCTGTTTTCTCCAAAACATCCAACCCTCATTACATCAAAGTTTTCTCTATATATAGAAACATATCCTTAACTACTTTGAGCTTCCTCCTCCAGCATGAGGGGAGCTCGATGACTGCTACTAATTACCCTTATCTGCTATTTAACTGACTCATTAAATACAACAAGTGCTAAACTGGAATTTTAAAGAGTCCTAATTAAACTAAAGCTCTAATTATATCCTCCTCGTAGAATGATTCTTTCATGCTCCTTGACACCTGTCTCCTTTTAGTTTGGTCGAGATAGCTGAGAGGAGGATTCAATGTTCCATGCTAGCTTTGGATGCTGGATGCGTTGATGGTTCAATAATGTTAGGAGACAAACCCCTGTTTTTCCGGTCTCTGTCTTCCATCACCTATTCGAAAATGTAGCAGCATGTTTCCAACTCTTTAACACCCCAAAAATGAAGAGCACCATCATGATACCAGATGCGCTGGAGGCTTAGTTGATGAACAGGTGTGCAAGCCAAAACAATACTCCTCGTATGCACCTCCGTCCAAACCCTAATAACTGAACATAAAGTGCCTTTATGATGAAAACTTTAACTTGAGACAAAAACACTTCACTTTACAAAAGAGGCACACCTGTCATCATTTGAATGGCTTATGTTAACTTCATGTGGTCTTCTTAATGTTCCTTAGGTGTTTCCTTTGGCAAATATCTAATCCTCCCATCAAACTGTTTGTTTTCGTTCAAAAACAGCACCTACAGCAGTTTCGTAGCGCGCTACGAAACCGCTGTTTTTTTTGTTTATACAGCTTGTATTTGCTCTGAGTTTTTCACTGCTTATACCTCCAATGGCTAAAACTCCTTTATATATGGCAAGGGTCTAGATGCCTTTAAAATAATGAAACTAAGCCAAAATTTTACAAAACTTAGAAAAATACCTCTCTTTGAGCAGCAACTTTATTTATCAGCTAATTGATCTAGCTGAGCCTTTAATTCTTCCACCTTCTTCCACTGACCTAGCTGTGATTCCAATTCTTTAATCCTCCTCTTCATGGCTTTGTTCTCGGCCTTTAAACACATGTTTATTTTTCTGATGCATTGGGCCTGTTTGAGAGCTGGAACCGTCCATGTGTAGACATCAACTACTGAATCCACCTGGCTTACTAGGTTTTTACTCCCCTTTAATACAGCTTTCCGATAGTTTGCATATCTGACTGCAACCTCCCTAGTGGCTTTCTTCACCTTATCAATTTCAATCTTTTCTGCCTCCAGCTGGTCCTTTATGGCTATAACATTACCTCCTTGGGAAATAATGACTATTCTATTGGAGTGCTTTTGCTTGCTTTTCTCTGCCACCTCTGCTCTAGACAATTTTTCAACTTCCTCCGTTCTGGGTAGTTTAGAGGCTTCCCTTACTTGTCTTCTTGTAACAGGTCTTCTTTGCTTGAGGACAAATTCATCACCGGGCTCTTCAAACCTCAGTCTCTTTGAAGCTTTAGATTTCTTAGTGCTTTCCGGTGATGATTGAGTTAAATCTATGTGCATTGGTTCAATATGCACTAGCTCCACCTGCTCAAATTCAATGGCCTCAAGCAAATCACTCAAGCTGGCTTTAGATGTAGGGCTTTCCTCAACAGCCAATGCTTTTCCCTTATCTTTACTTACTTGACTCCTTGTCCTAGCTCTAGACACTGTTTTAGATTCACTTGGTCCAGGTACAACTTTCTTATGCTTAGTTTTCTCTTTTGATGATGGTTGAGGCTGCTCTTTAATAATCAGTGGCTTCACTGATTTCTTCAACTGTGACTTGGCCTTCTTTTTATCCTTTGCTTCCTTTCGAAGCTGGGCTATTGTGGGCTCTTCATCAACTGATTTTTCTCTTTCTCTAACCAGCTGTGGAGTAAGCCCTGTTTTACTCTGGAAACCAGCCATGAAGATAAAAGAGTTCCAATCTCTACCAATTTTCTGAAGACCATCTAGCACTAACAGTTTTACCAAACCATGGTGAAATAATGATGTTTCACAGTCATCCTTTCTTAATTGCACTTTATCACACATTTTGCTGAGACTACGAAACAGGTAAAATGGAATATCTATGGATGCTTTACCAGTAAAATGCAACAACAACTTAAAGTGATAGGAGTAAACCTTGTTATATCTACCCTCACAGGTTAAATACTTTTGAATACAAGTGAGAAGAAGGGCATAGTGCTCCTTAACATAATTTCTAGGTACAGCCTTTGTTAGATCCTCATTCACATGTGCCTCTTTCAAGAATTCTTTGCAGGGGTTCATATCAAATTTGAAGTTCTTGAACCACTCTTGTCCCCCCCTTGGAATCTCAGTTACAGCAGCAATGGCCTCAGGGGACACTTGAACCTCTAGCATAGCAACTTTAGAATTCAAACCGGTGAAATTTAAGGCAAAATCCTTTGTTACCTGAGCATGGCCACCCTGCAGCTTCTCACAGAAATTCCAACAGCCGGCATCCTTGAAGGCTTTCTTCACGCCTTCATCTCTTAGTGCGAGGTCCAAACCTTCAGGCTCTGTTCTTTGACATTTCCCAGACCTATGCCCCTTCCTCTCCATTTGCCTTTGAAATTTCCGCACAGTCAATTACCAACAGCTTCAACTAAACTAATGTTTCAGTTCTTTTTCACTCAGGCTCGCTTGCAATTCAGGCTCACTTGATAAACTCGGGCTCGCTTGCAATTCAAATATCTCATTACCCAGGCTGGCCGTTTACGCAGCATTTAAGATCATCATGCAAAATCTATGCACGGCAAAACCAATTTGAATAATATTAATGTGCATGCCTACAAACCTATTCGTGGAGTGATGGTTTATGAGTATTTGGGAGGTACGCCAACTGACATGAACGGACGGGAACGATGACTCAACAACTGACATGACCCTCTGAAAAATATCTGCTGCAAAACGCAGGAATCCGCAATTTCGCAGCGCGGCTAGTTTTGAATTGTCAAAATGTGCTGCAAAACGGCTTGATGGTGACACGCTGCGGAATGGCTAAACCATGATTATGCGGCGAAATTGACCAATAAGAAACTGCGCTGCAAAATTATGGAAATACGCTGCAAAACTGACCAATAGGAGGCTGCGCTGCGAAATTATGGAAAGGATTGGTGATATGAATGAGACAAGACATGACTTATGAAAACATGATGGCGGAGGATGACCCATAAGATTATAACACATTTTACATCAAACCCCTTTAAAATTCCAACCCTAAGTAAGAAACATAGAATAACAACATTTTGACACCACCTTTTGACATTAAACTTGGACAAAAGACTATATATACAAATGTTTAAAATTCTAAGTGATAACATGGATGAAGCCTCAAATGTGTTGGAAAAACTTATAGCCTCTCAGCCACGACTTACAGCTAGTTACCGAAAGCTTTCTCCCAATCCTCCACTAGTTGATGAAGTGATAGATCAGAATCCATCTCCAGTCAATCCCACTCTCTCTGAACGTGAATCACATGAGTTCATTCTCATCCAACCATTGGTTGACAAAATGGTTGATATGATTCTGTCTTTAGTCGATCGTATTTTTCCCATGGAGAGTAAGGATCATACCTCTCAGTTTCATATTGTTTATTATGATTCTACCAAACAAGGGGGAATTTCTCTTGTCCCTACGAAACCCCCTCCAAGGAAACGGGTCATTGCCTTTGATTAGAGTTGACTGACAGAACCTCGTCTCCCTTCTTACATGCCTTTTTAAGATCATGGTAAAGGATTATAATAAGGACATACATCATAATGTTATAGATGAGGGAGCTTTTGTTAGTATTATATCCTCCTCTGCTTCGTAAGCTTTGGGTTCCCCACAGCTTGTGTCTGTCACTCCAAATATGTTAGATTTTAATAGAAGAACCAATCAACCCTCAGGGATACTTCCTTAGTTTCTTGTTACCTTGGTAGGAAAAACTATGTGTATTGATGTTATGGTTTTCATAGATCCTTTGGACTTCAATTTTATCCTGGGTTGAGACTATGTTTATGCTATGAATGTTGTTGTATCCACAATCTTTCAAGTGATGTGATTCCCGCATAATGGACAAATTGTCGCTATCGATCAACTTTCATTTGTTGGTCTTGAATTGACTGCCAATAATCCTACTTCCCTAAGTGTTGTGAATGTGTAAGTGGTATCTTCCCCGCCATAAGTTAATTATGTGGCAACCTATCCCATTCACGTACCTACTATTGAAGATAATCCTTTCACTATCTTCTCAACTTATTTCAACCTTGATCCGGTAGGTGATATGGTGAATCATTTACTGGGGGCATTTGAGTCTGATATTTCCATTGGATCCTTTGATCCATTCCAGAGTGTTATTATTCCATCTGATGAGAACCTCTTGGAATCCATGGCCTCTTGGCAGTCATGATCAAGGTCCTGGATCATAGTTCTTTTTCTTGTGTCAAACTCCTTAAAAAAATGAAACAAGGTCATTGGAGCAGAGTTCCTTTTCTTGTGTCAAGCTCCTTAAAAAATTAAACAATCTTCCCGAAGCATAGTTCCTTTTCTTGTGTCAATCTCATTAAAAATTGAAACAATCTCATATGAGGATAGTTCTTTTACTATGTCAACCTCGTTAAAAAATGAAATAGGTTTCTATGAGCATAATTATTTTCCTGTGTCAAGCTCGTTAGAAAATGAAACAAATCCCCTTTCAATTAGAGTCGTTGATTAGATCTCGTAAATTCCCAATTGAGTCTTTCACTTGATCTCGCAAATGAATCTTCATTCCATCCAAATGTTAGTACCCAGTAGTCTACTTAGGGGCATGAAATGAAGCTTGGGGGCATGTACCTCAAATTGAGTCATTATGATGGGGGCATGCAAACTTATTCTAAGCATAGTTTTCTCTATTTCAAGCTTGCGTAAAAATGAAACTAATTTTCAAGCATAGTTTCCCATGTTTCAAGATTTCATAATAATGAAACCAATTCCAAGCATAATTTTCCATGTTTGCAACTTGTGTAAAAAATGAAACCATTACCATTCCCATTTTATGCCTCGTGATTTGCATTTTATCAGTCTTTTTTTATGAACCTTGGTTTTTTCCATTCCATCATCACCATCTGCTTGGCCGATCATACGCTTTCACTTGGTTGTTTTTCCATTTCTTGAGGAACCATTGCGATGAGTGGTATTATTAACCAGCCTCTTGACCTTTGCAATTTTTGCGCAGTTCCATCATGACCTAAACCACTCGTTCCTCTAAGAGGAGTCCTCTTTCATCTCTTTTCAGAGTCTCAAATTATGAAAAGATTGTCGAGCACTTGTCTTTTCGAACTCATAAAATTAAATGAAAAGATGTCTTCTTAGTATAAGTAGAACCCTTTTTCGGACTGAGATAGACTAGCTACGAAAAAGGAATACCTTAGTCGAACATGGCTAGGAGGTTCTCTTGAGTATTGTTTTCTACCTTTTTGGACCTAAGGGACTACCTACGAAAAGGGACATTTGGAGTTTTTTTTCGCCTCTTTTTCAAACTCTCTAAACATGAAAAAGATGTCGAGTTTTACCTTCACTAGACTGGTTAAAACATCAAATAATGATGGACTTGTCAAACAAGACGAGGTCGCACCACTCCTTCTAAGGGTTCGTTAAATATACTCAGAGGGATTCATCTGAAGGATGAATTTACAATGTTATCCTCCTTAAGGTTGTTAAAAAATAAAGAGGTACTGACTAGTATGGTTGGGGAAATTGGGAAAACAAGGGGTTTCTTTTTCCTAATGGTAGCGAGTCGCTCTTGAACACGATAGTCTTCCACTTCATCTGCATGGTTGTTGGTTTGGGTAATCTTCTTTTCTTTTAGTTATCATACCATTTTCAGAGCCTCCATTTTGGTTTTTGGGAAATGCTTCCAACTCCATTCAATGTCATCGGTGTGTTCAAGAGAATTCATTCAGTTGATCTTTGCTACAATACTTTTAAGCCTTTATTTCATGTTTGGCTTTCTTGATCTAGTTCCATGAGCATCATTCTGATCAGTCTGTCCCAATCATGATACCCATTTCGTGTTGCTGATGGGGGATACACCAAGGCCCTCCTACGATGGATCGCCTCCTATCAACATCAGCACAAAATCTGGGAAGTTGACTTAGAAACGCACCTTTGGTATCTTGGTGCTTTTATACATCAATGGAAAGTTTCCTTAGTCTCAGGGACAGGTTTACATTAATGGACCTCGACCGAAAGATTATGTGCGGTGTTTGACGTCAACTCCTTTATTCACACCATACGGATTGTACTATAGTACATTGAGAGCCATTAACATCATCGATGGTTTCTCTCACATATGTTAAAATCTTACATCATTAGCCAATAATTGGATGGTTTCTACCATGTTCGACTCCAACCAATTTATTCACATGGTTAGACTTGTACATTGGTCGGTCGTGTCAACGAGATAGAAGACCCTAGATCTAGCTTCATCCATCCAGGTTGTGATTTCAGGAATTATACAAAGATCACAAAATATGATGGTCGTGATCATATGGACAGTCATCCAGACATGGGTCCACTAGTTGCATCTGTGGACATGTCTTTTGATCATTATACATTTTATGTTAGTTTATGTGCTTAGTATGGGTATGCCTCTCTCAACAAACAAAGATGCCATGTTGTAAATGTATTGTAACAGATGAAGCTCGTCAATTTTCCTTTATTCTGACTTGTCACAAGGTAAATCACTTTAGTCATCAGTCATCATCTCTAACTTTACGCTTTAGGGGGCATTCTATTATAGGCCATTTTTTCACATCCAATAAGTGATCCTCCTAATGGGATCAATCAACATCCTATTTCCCCTTATCACCATCTTGCACAAAGCCCTAAGCACGTTCCCTTCATCCCCCAGAATTTCAACCCTAAATTGCTTCATTTGAGCCAGTTTGAGGACCAACGCTCTCTGCAAGCCTACTCGGGTGCATTCGCCAACATTTTGTTCTTTGATTTCCTGCGTTGGTCACCAGCAGGTTCCTCCCCTTTTCACTCGCATTGGTTCTAGAAATCCGAGAGAATGATCTGGATTCTAGAAGCTTCCCCTTCTAGGAGTTTCCAGAAGTTGTTTCAACTACTTACCTTGGATAGAACATTTGGATATTGTCCTTCCCTACTTTGGAGTTTTCACCACTTATCCTTTGATACTATCCCTCCATCAAAGGTGGATCTCAAACCCTAGATTGGTAATTGGATAAGAACTCTCAACTTACCCTATTTCTCTATATATTCCTAACTTTCTATGTGGTTGGGGGTTGGATTTTGGAGAGTGATTATGCCCTTACACTGATATGGTGAGTGGTTATTATCTCATGCATTTAGGGTGACTAAAGGTGCATATTGTGACAAGGAAAGGACAAGTCAACAACTTGGAGGAGCTCTTCTATAAGATCAACTGCTACTTATGGTTGTAATCTCCTTCCATTTATATTAATGCAAAGAATTCATTGTTTTCCTATATGTGATGTTGTTGTTCACTTATTTCACTACCATGTTGATCTATTTAATGAAGTATTTAGATGATATTGCATAGATCTCTTAGTTTCTTGGCTTGTGTTATATGACTGTGTAGGTTCTAATTTTGATATTCGGAGTTGGAATTGGAGCTTCCAAGCTAAATAAGGAGCGAAGTGTGCGAAGGATTCCAGGTAGGCCTCACTCTGTCATATGTTTACTTTAAGTAAAAGATTTGTGTTCCTTGTCTCTCTATTATTCTAGGCTAGCCACAGACCTAGGGGAGATACTTTTTTCCATAATCGTAAATCTCGTATAACACCTACTTTAGCTTAACTCCTAGAATATGTTCTACAAAGTTCAGCTATCTCAGCAAAAGGTTTCTTGTAAATGTCTCTTGAGCTTAAGAAGTTTAATGTTTCTATGAAATATTCCCTTAACCCCTTTAAGAAGACATTCCTAATGGTTCGCTCATCCATATTACCTATTCGAGACTTATGAAAATTGTAGAGGAATCTCTCAAGATACTCTTCTAGGCTTTCATCTTCCATTTGTTGCATCCTAAAAATGTCATTGATGTCTCTTATTTTACAGTAATCTTGGTACTTTTTAAGAAAATCATACTTCATTTCATCCCACGAAAAGATGATATGTTCCCCCAGGCTCATGAACCACCTAAGGGTTGAATCTTTCAAAGTGGCAGGGAATAGCTTGAGTTTGTGTGCATCATCATGATAATTGTAACTCCTACAAAGAATATCAAACTCAAACAAAAAAAAAAAGGGTCCTTTGAAGACATACCATGAAAAAGTGGAAGAGATGCCAAAGGTATGTTCTTCATAGTAATATTTCTTGAGACATCTAAGATGGGGAACCCAAATTTCGTCTTCATTTCCTATTCATGTTCATTTTCATCAGCTCCACCTCTAGCTCCTTCTCTTCTACCACCATTGCCATTAATCCTATCATTGTTTTTGTTCTCTTCGCCTGCCATTCCTCCAAAGTATTTGAAAATAGTGGAATTTGGTGTAGTGTCCCAGCTAGAAGAAGATTCAGCTAAATTAGATCTTATGTGAACAGGTCCTAAGTCTCTCTAAGGTGCTTCCACTGCATAATATACTTATGAAATCACCACCTCCTACAGTATTGGTACTTTTTCTGTCTCCACATTTGTTTCCAATACAGGTTGTTCTTGATGTTATATACCTCCAAGTTGTATAGTTTCTCTTGTACAGGATGCCTCCCTATTTGAGGCTACTCCCGCAACTGAACTTTCTCCTTTCTCCATGTTTCCTGCATAACAATTAGCAAGGTTAATTGGGGGGGCCAATATAGGACCAAACAAATCTGAAGGAAATTTTTCACTCTAAATAAATATTCCTTTACTATCTCTAGGTCTACCCTTAGCTCTATGCATAAGAAAAAGAACTAAATAAATTGATCGGGGTGAACTAGAATTTGGAGAAACCCCAACATAGTGGATGTGTGGCTATTCACTCACGTCTTACTGTACTTTCTTTGCCCTATTATTGCCTTGCAAATTTACTATCAAAAACATAAATCCACCAAACTCCTATCAAAACAAAATTGTTACCTAGACCTTTTGCAACTTCCCAGCAATTGCGCCAAAAATGTTAGGATTTTTATTTTTTGAATTAATTTCCTCTCATTATAGTATCAACCAGAGATCGTAAGATTTGAGTTACAATAAAATTTGATCTAGGTACATTATTCTAAGAAAACTTAAAGGTCTTTAACTACTAATCTAAGAACTTGGAACCTTTGGTTTCAAAATTCAAAACTTAATATAATCACAAATTATATCTTGTACTTTTTATTTGAAATTTTGACTAAAAACTAACATAAGAATCATGATGATTTAGAATCAAATTCCTTATCTAAAAATCAGGCATCTAATTGAAATTCTCAATTCTGCTCTAGCTACTAAGTGTTTAATTAGACTAAGTCTCTGTTCAAACCAAATATTCAAATGGAAACTTTTAATTCATGAACAATTTGAATGCACCATTTCAGATCTCAGAGACTATAATTAAAAATTCTTTAACTTCAAATCTAAAGATTGTGCATTCAAATCCTTTAACCTAAGGAACTGGAAATTCAATGCTTCAACTTTAAATCATAAATCTAATGGATTGTGAACATAGATCTTGGAAATTCAAATAATCTAACTTCATATCATAAATATAAGAGACTAGAAATACAAATATAAGAGACTAGAAATATGAATCTAAGAGACTGAAAATACAAATATTCAAGCTTCATATCATAATCACACATAGGATACTAAGTAATACTTTTAAATACTAAAAACAAACAATAGTGATGCAAGTAAAGTATTCTATACTAGCATACATTCCTACTCTAACTCGAATCAATTACAAACTTGTTTGAGATCAGTGGTGGGCCCCTACCACGATCTTAGACAAGTTAGACTACAACAATAAGCTTAAAAAATTAATAACACATCAAACCTAAGAAATAGAAGCCGAAATCACCATATTAACAATCTTCAATAATACATCTGTAACGCAGTTTCAAACTTGAAATAAAAACATAGTTTTAAAAATGTTCCGCAATTAGTGTTCTCTCTTCTCATTTCTCTCCTCTCTTGATAACCCTGATAGTACTACTAATTGTCACTTTTAAGGAGTTCATAACCTAAATATAACTCTAATTGAATGAACAAGAAAATAGTACAACATATGATCTGGACTCAATTAAGACAAGTCAGATATCGAAGATCACTATCCAGTCTAACATATCCATGGAGATCTATCATAGTACTATTCTTCGGAGAGAACGTTATAGTTGTTGTCGAAATTAGTAAGGGAGGATAGCACTCTTGCTTAGAAAACAACATTCAATTAACTAGTATCGAATTTCTGGAAAGCGGTACTGAATCAAGTACAGAACTAAGTATCGAACAACTGCCAGGTACGAAACAAATATGAATGTTGATCTTCCAGTGTAATTTGGCAATGTCATCGAGTCCTTATCATCATGCTTATGAATCCTAGTAAAGTTATAGCCAAATTTAGCAAAAGAAAGAAAATAGGCCTAATTTGTGACTTTACCTCCACTCGTTGACTTGGACCATTTGACAAGGATAAGGGCATCTTTTAAGGTGTCAAATGGGTCAAAGTGGAGCAGGGTATCACAAAAGATAACAAAATAAGGTGTCAAAAAGAGACAAAATAAGGCCCCAACAGCTCTCTTGGTTAACAAATTTGGTCGGAGTGAAGTTGGGAGAGCAATGGGCTTCAACCAAAGAGATACGAAAATAGGCCTAATTTGTGAATTTACCTCCACTCATTGACTTGGACCATTTTACAAGGATAAGGGAATCTTTTAAGGTGTCAAAAGGGTCAAAATGGAGTAGGGCATCACAAAAGATAACAAAATAAGATGTCAAAAAGAGGCGAAAGTAAGCCCCAACAACTCTCCTAGTTAACAAATCTCGTCAGAGTGAATCTAGGAGAGCAATGGACTTCATGTATATATGTTCTATCATTTTAATGAATTAATGAAAAGTTTTTATATATATATATATATATATATATATATATACAACCTTCTATATAAAAATTTAAAACCATAATTAGTACCGTGTTGAGCTGTTGGAGTAGGAAAACTAAGGACAACTTAGACCCATTAAAATCTTGGTCATTGGAGGGAACATGATGGACGATGGTCGGGTGGAGACATAGCTGGTGGTTAGCCCACTTTGTTTGACCCAACGAGGTGTACGAATGAGTCAAAGTTTTAATATGCTTGTATCCATGAACTTTGAGCGAAGATCATTGATCATTTGAAAAAAAATTATGTCGATGGGAATTAGCTTTAATGTTTTCAATTAACATTCCTTACCCGGGTCCTCACAAGGGGTTAATCTTAATGTTTCATTAAAGTCCAATGTAGGCTGTAATGAAAAAGGTGCATGTTAATAAAGTGGGTTGGGGATTATTTTGATTATTTTGTACTTTATTTTTATTTATTTTGTTTTATATTTTAATTAATTCAGGTTTATTTAATTTATTTTATATTTTATTTATATTACATTTAATTTATATTTATTAATTCATTTTGTTTTATTATGTTTGATTTAGCGAGGGGTTTGTCGTTATTGTGAAGCTTCACAGAAAAAGGGCCTAATACATCAAGCAGATGAAGAAGCAATCTCTCCCATAGGCTATCTTTAGCCTCGTGGACGTTAAAATAATTTCTTTCTTTTTTTTTTAATTATTATATTTAATTTTTTTATTTTTATAATTATTTTAATAATTAAAAATTAATATTTTTATTTTGTATTCCTAAATTATTATAATAATAATTATACATTATAATTACAATATTTTTGTAACCATTTATTTATGATAAAAATATTTAATTTCTTATTTTGCATAATAAACATTACAAATTATAATGATTATTATAATCCTAATGTTGGGTGAACTTAAATGTTTTTGTTGCGAAGATTTGATCATGCGATTTTGATCTAGGAATGCAAAAAGAAGTCATATAATGAAGGAAACTAAAGACAGAACCCACTGAGATAGCCTAGATTTGATGAGGGTCAAATTTAGTACCAACATGCCAATATGATCGAATTTGAGTGACATATGGCACAACCCAAAGAGTGCCATGTGGGCATAATGACATCATGCCTGCATCAGCGTTTGGTTGCACATGCATAGTTAAGGTCTTGGTCATATGGTTCGGGCATATGGAAAAGAAAAGTTTAGCCCCCAAGTCCCCAAGGATCTATTGGTAATGTTATGGTCATATGGGTCAAATAACCTTCATTGGCCCAATGAATTGTTTGCGTAAAACTTATATATACCATATCTTCATGACATTCAAGGTAATGTTTGTGCTCTTGCATGGCAACATATATATGAGTTTGGCTTCATGATTTGAATGTTGGTTGTAGTTCTATGGTGATCGAGCTTGAAGCCAGTAGTTTGATAATGTTTTGATTTGCGGTGGTCACAAGTTTGAGTTTGGTTGGTAGTGTGTTATTGTAGACTAATAATTGATAACGCATATATATATATATATATATATATATATATATATATATATATATATATATATATATATGCTAGTTGTTAGGGTCCTATAATAATAGGATTCATAATTTTGAATTGACTATGATTAGTCTTGTAATATTATACATACTTTTGTTTTCTGCAAAATGTTTTCCCATATTAAAAATAAAAAATGTAAAGAGGGTGAAGTCCTAAAAGAAAAATCAAAGGACTAATAAGAGAAAAAGATCAAAAAATAGTATAAAGTATAAACCCCACCAAAAAGAGATTAAAAATAGATTCAAAAAGTGATGCAAATTCAAATGCCACTACTTTTTACTTTACTTTGCAAAATAAGATTGTGTGTAGCTTGTCAAAAATGCCACAATCCATGATGGTCAAATAGTTTAATCTTGATTCATTCATGCTTTAAATTTCATGTTGATAGATAGAGAATAAAGATCTAGCCAAACTGTTTAATCTTGGCAGATCAGTAGTTAAGTAGAGAATAATAACGAGCTCAACAGTTTAATCTGAGCCATTGGAAAGTCATAAGGTTAGAATTAGATAGTTTGCTTCAAAAGAAAAAGAAAGCAAGCTCAAATGCACCCAGTAAATGAAGAAAAAATGTTAGGGTAAATGATGGGTAGGCAGAAGCAGTTTTCACAAGGCATGGAAAGCATCAATTGGTTTATTTCATATTACTAACTTCCTTCCAAACTCATTTGCCCCTTGTAAATATGTCCCTTCCCCTTCATTTTACCTTTTCCCTTATTTAATCTCATTTTCCCTTGTGAAATAACCATTTTTCCCTTTATTTTAAACCCTCCCTGATACCCTTTTAACTCATATCCCTAGTATATTTTTTCTCCGCATACCATTTCATTAACCCCCATTTTCATTTGATAAACTATAGTTTATTTTATTAAACCCCCGTTGTAATGTCTCCCGGGGTCCCACACTTTATTAACCCTCATCGCATATATTAAATCCCATATTTACTTTTTAATTAACTATGTTATGTTTTAATTAAAATCGATCCCACACCCCAACTCATCCCTCACAACTCCACCACCCGCTAACCCTCGGATCACCCACCTCCAGATCCAACGGCCCGCATTCCATATCGTATGCTCCAACGTCCAACTTTTAACGTCACAAAAGTGCACGAGATAAGTTGTTTTCCCCGGCTGCTTTTTTGCTACATGGCAGCCCCACGTTATATCACATCCTCCAAAATAATACCACCATACCACTTTTGAGCGTGCGATAAACCACCTTACCGCCTCCTCACGCCAAATGAAGCCGCCCTGCTATTTAAATTTAACCCCACGCCCAAAGATTAACCATTGTTGGTTAAAAACAAAAGAAGTCGCCCTTTCCAATATTTTCACTATTATTCTATTAAGGATTGCATAAAAGAACCTCTGCCAACCTATTCTAAAGCGCCAGAATATTTGTTGAACTATTTTAAGCCATTTACAACCAGAATTAAAAATTTTACTACCAGAAGATGTTGTCGACTCCGATTGAAGCAGTATAAAGACCATTGAAGCCTCAGAGAGCCTTCGTTGCCCCCAGAGAACCCTTCTGCATACCGAAGCTTAATTTTCCAGCTATTCCTGAAGTGTCAAAGGCCTATACTTAAGATTTGCACAGAATTTCTAATAGGATTAATCAAATTGAACCAATTTAAAAGCCTTTCCGACCTAAAGAAAGCCATTGTTGCATCCAAAACCCTTTTTGCAGACTATATTCATCTTTTCACACTATTCCAGAGGTCTTAAGATAGATAGTGATAACTTGAATAAAATAAACAAATGTATGGCTTCCCAAAACACTCTGGATGCAAAACCCCTACAAACTCCTCACCTATATATTGACCACCTCTCATTAGCCAATAGAGATTTCCAAATCAAAGACACATCCTCCCCTAACAATCTGTTAAAACTCCATTGTTGGAGCAAAGCTAAATTCCTTAACCAGAATGATGATATTCAGCTATGGGAGTCAAATTTACCCAAATACTTCTTTCCACAGGTATACCAGTTCCCTAAAATCATCCACTTATGCCAACTCTACTATTACCCAAGTCAAAGAGCCATAGTCTCTCCTAACCAGCAAATTTTGTCCATAATCACTGCAGGATCAATAAATGAAATGTTGCAGATCCAACATAAGCCTAATGAAGCCCCGCTTTCTATTGAAAACCTAATTGATCTGTACTTGAAGCTGGACCTTCCCAAGAGATCCCAAATTTTTTAGACTTTCCTCCTAGAAAAAGCTCAAGTTCCTACAAACAACCCTCCATATTCTGCCACCATTTTCTCTGAGAGAGCCAGACAGATTGTAACCATGTTGTCCTGTATTCTAGGATATACTACTGATGAACATGTAGATGAACATATACTTGGTTTACTTTCTATTTTTTGCCCAAGCAACCCTCCTGCTACAGTTTTCAATTTTGCCCAATTCTTAGCAGACGCAATCCATGATCAATTGATCAGATTACCAGATGAAAGAATATTCAAATACTCTTCAGTATTGTTCCATATGTTTCTATATTTCCAATTAGAAAGGTTTACAGTTAACATCCAAAAACTGGACACTAAGGGCAATCCTAGATATGTTATCTTTTGGACACCCTTAATCCGAAAATATTCCACTGATTTCAGCTACAAGGATTTCATTGATTCATTTATTCACCTAGTTGTTAACATGCTAAGCAGTAGCAATCAACCCAGGGTCAGTGATGAAATAAAGAAAGTTTTACAATTGTCAAAACACAGTAGAACAGGAGACTGGTATTTATACCAGAACTACACTGAAATTAGGGTGTATGGATGTCAACTCACTCCATATAAGCTGCCCAAATATCTCCCCATGAGGATATTTGCACTAGAATATATCAAGCATATCATAAATTCAGATGATGTTAATTTTGTATCAGCCAAGAAGAAAACACAGTTTAAAATCAAGAACCAGCTTGGTCCTTTTATCTGCAATAATAGGGATGCTGGAGAGGAAGCAGAAAGATGTTTACAAGAAATGAAGTTCAGTGATAGTTTCAAATGGCAGTATGATCCTTTGGGTGTCATAAACAAACTGAGACTCAAGTTTAAATTGAGCCATTTTATGCATGAGTCCAAGCCAGAGATTGAAAGATATGCCAACCAGTCTGAGTGGTTGGAAAACACCTTACTGGATATGGAGGAGCAGATGGATACTAGTTCCATTCTACATACTCCAGCCCTACAAGACATAAATGCAAAAAGGACTAGAGAAGAAGGTTCTTGCTCAAACAAAGATACAACGGATAACAAATTTGGAAGCATGTATATAAAAAGAACAAAGCTAAATCCAGTAAATGAGCAAGAAGAAGTAATTGATACAATTGAGATCATTGATACAGACACTGTAATTAAAGAAAATTCACTTCCATCAGTTTCAAAGGAAACTCATCAGCCTTCAACTTCTAGTGCTCAGATCATCCAGAAGCAGCATAGTGTTGAAGTCTCTTCTTCAAGTGAACCAATGGACAGAGAAATAGACATCAAAGAAAGATACAAAGATATTAAGGCCAAAAATGAAGAAATAAAAGCTGAAATATATTCACAGTACTTGAAGCAGACTCCTGGTGGCCATAACAGATTACTTTCTACATTTGATTATAAGACAAGAAAAATGCAGATGACCTTTTTGCAGCCCACAGTACAGCATCCTAAGTCATCAGTAGATTACAAAAATATAGATTATGAGATTCTTGCCAAAGATGTTCATCCTATAGACCAAATAGAATTTCATAAGCAAGCTGGAGAAATGCTATACTCAACTATGACCAACAAAGCTATGAGTGTACAAAAACTACAAAATTCTCTAGAGAACATCAAAGCACAGTTAAAACTAGAGAAGGCATCCTCACAAGCTAAAGATAACAGAATTAAATCCCTTGAAGATTTGGTTATTGAAGTGGGATATGATCCAAAGAATGTCAAAGGTGCAGAAGAACTCATTAAGAAAAAGAATGTAGACATTGCTGCATTGAAGAAGCAGCTAAAATTGCCTCCTACTGAACATCCATAGACCAAGGAAGTTCTAGAGAATCAAAATCAAAAAGATGAGATGATGAACTTCATTCTTCAGTTAACTTCTCAATTAACAGAAATAGAAAATGAGATGGATAAGTTAGTGCAGGAGAAAAAGGCCAGCATGGAATCAATCCCTGTCACTGCTATTCCCACAATTACTATAGCAGTTCCTTCTACTTTAGCAGCTTCAGCGACCACAACAGCTCTAGCAGCTACAACACTTCCCACTACATCAGCAACTACATCAGTGACAGAATCATCTACAGCTGCAGCTCATCCTAATGATGAAGCAGGTAAATTAATCAAAGTTATGCAGAATATGTCCATCCAGACAAATGAAATAAATAAACTTAAACATCAAATAAAAATTCTAGAAGATGAAAAGAAGTTGGCACAAACCATGCATAAAATGCAACACAGAAGTCAAACAGATTGACTGAGAGAATACATAAGTTAGAGAAAGAATTGACATTGAAAGAACCACTTGCCCAAGCAAAGCAACAACTGTGGGCCAATATCATTAACTCTATTAATGATATTTGTCCATCCATCCAAGTCATCTTTGAGCAGAAGGATTTAATCAAGGAAGCAACTGAAGCTATTCAAAAAGTTAAGGAAGAACTTGGTAAGAAGCCAGAGGAGGCCAATGAAATCATTAAGTTTCTTAATTCCAAGAACAAACATGAATTGGAAGAGATTTGCGGAGGCCAATGAAATCATTAAGTATCATAATTCCAAGAACAAACAGGAATTGGAAGAGATTGGCATAAGTGACAAGACTTAAACAACTCTAGAAGTGAAAAAGGTGATTTCTAAGAGGAACTTGATGGTACAACTTAAGCATAAATGCCAAACAATGGAGCTAGTAATAGCCAGGTTCATGGTCAAATTTGATGTTTTGAGGCAGAAAGGTCTGCCTAATCCATTGGTCATTAATGACAAGTTAATGAGGCATGAAGACTATGATAAGAAAATTAGAGAAGTGGTAAAGGAACAAGCAAAAAATTTAGCCATGAAACGAATTCCAACATGAAAAGTGCTCTATCATATTTTTGAGAATCTCTTTTACCTCCAGCATGAGGTAAAATATCTCTTTATCAACAAACCTACATTTGCAAAATACATAGAGGCCGGTGAAATCTTCAAACGAATGGTAAAGATTAAATTACTAGATGTTGAGTCTTGGGAAAAGTTGAATGATTTACTGTGAAAATAGAGCAGTTAAGGTAAAATAGTAAAGAGTAACAGATCAGTTAAGTTAAAGAGTATCAGATGAAAGACAGTTTAAAAGTCAAAGGTAGAGTAAAGGGACAACCAACATAAAGAAAAACAACAAAAGAGATAAAGCAACAAAATATCAGTGAAAGCAAACAACAAAGCCAAATAAACAAGGACAACTTGCATTAGTTAGATAGTTGTCTCTATCTTCTTGCATGAAGATATTTCATTTTCCTTGAATAATTCCTAAATTAGTTTTAGGATATTTTGTAATAGTTTTTGTATAAATACTTCACAATTCAAAGTATTGAAGGGTGGATTGCTGAACCTTTCTATGGTTGTATTGATCTAAAACCTAAGGGTTTATTGTAACATTTTCAAGTCAGCAGACTGGACTGAGTAATAAAAGCATTGCATTACAGGATTCATGTGTTGGGCCACTTCAGTGAAGTATCTTTCATTTGTTAAATTGTTATTTTCTTAAGTATTTCACATACTTACATGTTTTCCAAATTTGGATGTAATAACTGGAATATTATTACAGAATTTGTTTAAGTACACTCTGTCTTGAACAGTTATTCATTTTGATGTTTTCTTCTGATATCTAGAGTAGGGAATTCTTCATTGCTCCCTAGTTTCAATTGACCTCTTTCATTTCCCTCATTATCCGATTTGAGGAATCCTTAACTGCTCCTTGATCCCAATTAAAAACCACTTCACCATCCAGCCTAAAAGCCCTGAAATTACTCAGCTACCTTGCGTTGTGGACACTATCTTCAGAACTTGATTCAGTTCTATTTTCTTGACATTTTGACTCTATAGCCCAATGGTAAAAAGACATTCATCTATCCATCTAAATTAGTGATTCCACCGCCAAATCAAATCAAAACTCAATCAAGCTTAAATAACTAGCCTAAAATCAATTAACTCAACAAAGTTAAATCATTAAGAGAGAGCCCTCTCTGAGCGTTAGGAAGGCTAGATCCTGATCTCAAAAGTAGGTTAGTGGTTACCTCTATTATTTCTTTAAACACAACATAACAACCCTAGGGAAATTTTGGAGTGATAACACTAGCAACAACACCCTTGACATTAAATACCTAAGTATCCTATTTTTATAAACATATGTACAAATAACATCCAAGACAACAAATGTACATAATCACTCTTGTATGGGCATATAGCCCTTGTGTGGCATGAGTCTCAAATGTACATGTATCTCACTATCATATGGACACATATCCACTTGTTTGTCCGGAGTGTATGTGAGAGAAAGAGAAATATCTTACTTGACTTCTTAGATTTGGTGTTCCTTTGTAAATAAAAGGACCAAACACATTTATAAATCAAATTAATATCAGTTAATATGATACTTTATCTTTTTGTATACATATAGCTATATTTTTTTTTTAAGAAACGGGTAGCAATTTTTATAAATAAAACTGGAAACAAGTCACATCCCTTACAACCAAGATAAGCTATGTCTCAGAGTTCTGCAGATATATATTTATAGAGACCCTAGTGCTACCATTTTTATTTCTATATACTTTCCTTACATCATTTAAACTATATATTTTCCAGAAAACACCACAAAGCTTTACTATCCAACAAAACTTGTAAATTAAAACCACAGACTACCTGTGGCTTCCAGATTCTATTTCCTCCTAAGCTACATCAAAAAGTTGGCCCAGTTCTACATTCCTCACAATATCATGCTCTAATACTTGATTCATTGCTTTTGCGCCTTCCTCCACCATTGGGGTAGGTGCATCACATAACCCAAAGACCTCTTTCAACACCCCGATGGTGGCCATTTCAAATTTCACTTCAATATTATCCACTTTGTATTTCAGGTTGATAATTATAGTGTTCAGGTGTTCCATAGCTTTCTGCATTAGCTTCGTATCTTTCCCTAATCCAGACAGGTGGGACAACACAACCGTCATTTGATCCTGGATCTCCTTAACTATTTGCTTGCTTGAATTATCAATTATATCCGCCATATTCCCACTGCTCCTGAGCTCCTCTGCTCCATTACCACTGCCATTGTTGCTAGCTAAAGCCATCTTTCTCGCAATCCTTCCTTACACGAAGATGATTCTATGCTTGAGATACATCACCCAACTCCTATAAATAACCGCTTGATCCTTTTCGAGTGTAACTCACTTCTTATCAAAATTTAATGCCTTCCCTGTCTGCAACTCAACCAAGACACCATCTGCCATCCTTATCATCATCGAATTTCCTTTGAAATGATACACGATGGTAGTGAGGATGTTTTCACCTGCTTTTACCATTTAATAACCAACGAGAGCGTATCCACTTGTCCTGCAACATGGTTTCCATTCTCCAACGCGCCCATCTATTCTTAAATGTCCAACTACCATCGATGACTCCCGAGGAGCTCCTGCTCATCCCCAAGGTATTATCATATTTATTAATTTGTTGATCCTTGTTTATTCCAATGCTCCACCTGTAATCCATTAAGGTACGTGACATGTGATGCTAGATTGATCAATGTTTAATACTCCTTATTCTAATACCACCCCCATGTTGGCTTCACGATTTGCCTGATGGTTGTTTTCCCTTTTAACATGAAAAAAATATATATATTCCTCTAATTTACTGAGTAGATTTATTATCCTTGTAACCAAAGGAGAGGGATCAAAGTCTATAAGATGCTCGTTTCGAGAGAGCCTTATGCATTTTTGAATTACCACCATTGAGTCACCGCCAATAATAAATTTCCTAATGCCTTTGGAGATACTAATCTTCAAGCCTTGCCAAAGTGAGAGAGTTTCAACTTTATTGTTCTAGGCTTTCCCCAGTCCCCAAGCATACTCTGTTTCAGTTTTTTCTTCGAGGTTATAAAGCACCCCTCCTGCTTTTGCCTCCCCATTTACATATAGCTATATTAATCATACATGTTTGTTGATTTTCATTTGATGTATATTTTAAATTTACAGAAAGTAAGAAATACATGTATGATGGCCGGGGATAAAAATTATTGGGTAGGGTTGCCAACATGACTTGACATGTAAGAAGTATAAATGTGGTTCATACCATAGATGACGGGAGGTGGTATTGTTCACAATCCTCACATGGAATAATGTTGTCATTCTACATAGGTTATAACTATATGAGTTCCCCAATGTTATTTTACATGGCTCTCTTTATTATTTGCCACTTACCAACATCAATTGTATGCTTGCTATTAACCTCCTTACATGTTGAACTGAGATGGGAGTTTTGCCCAATGATATATATCCTATGAGGAAATATACTCTTAGGTGCACTTAATATATTCAATATTGAACATTGCAGTGTGCTTAATATATCTAGAGTCAAGATAGAACCATGCTAGTTTTTTTATTTACCTAAGCTAATGTGCAGTCTGCTCAATATGCCTAGAGTCAAGACGGAACCATGTTTTATTTATTTATTTATTTGGGCCAATGTGTTTGTGCATGTATTTCTTCCAAGTAAAACCTCACCTCTCCTCTTCCCTTAAATATCTAGATGGATGGTGGCTTAACTACCAACCACATTAATCGCTTTTCTCTCAATAGAGATGCATCATGAACTTCATTTTGAAATAATGAGTTCATATTGATTCAACAAAACCATTAAACTTTAAAATTGGAGGACATGGAGATGAGATTTGATCCATTTCCACTTACTACAATCACTTTTGGTGTGACCACATGTTTAACCACTGCCTTAAGGTGACTCCATGGCCTTAGGAAAAAACCTCATTGGAATAGAACCTTGTCTGGTGGTGAAAGATTCCTCACTCTTCACTTCACCATTGGATCTAACCCCTTTCACTTATATACAATTTTATTTGGAAGGAAAGGGAAATTGAATTTGAAGTGATATAAACTAATTCCAAGATGATATAAGATATGCATATCTAATTGTATTGTTTCCATCATTTCTCTTAAACAGGTCACACAAAGGAGGGAGGGGAAATTTGAGTAAGCAAGTATACACACCTCATAACCAATCAATCATTATTTTAATAAGGGTCGCCAACTCTTTAGATACCGCTATTGACATAAGGATAATGGTATATTGGGGTTGCTATGCCATTACATAATAGATCTCACAAGTAGCATGGGATAATAGGGAATGATATTTTATAGTTATGATATAGATTGGATCATTATATTGTTTGTCATCCATCTCAATGAATTCGGTGATCTAGGTGGATATTTGTGGCAACTCGCCTATTCCACCATACCTCCAGTTAGTTTCATTAGTTTCCTTGTTTATAGCAACATTTACTATTTTTAGCAGTTTTTCGCGTCCTGAACTTCTAAAGTAGTTTTGACCCCCTAAATAACATTTTTTTGAGGTTCGCAGTAGGCCCATAAATATTGGATACGGGCCTTGCAACTGCTGGCTACGGGCCCTACAGTCATCAACTACAGGCCTTGCAATTGTTGGCTATAGGCCTTGCAACTATTGGCTACAGGCCTTGCAACCGTCAACTACGGGTCTTGTGACAAATCTTGTAGTACTCGAAGAGGTCTTTCCAGTGAGGTATCATATGTGCCAAACAAAGATAATATGACTAAGTTATGACCCTATGAATTTGGTTGCCCAACTAACCCTAACGGGTCCCACAAACTCTTGGCATTCCATCTCCTGGGGTTATGGTTTTGGTTGTTTAGGATTTTCCCTTGTTGTTCAATAATAAAAAGGCCCTTAAGCCTCATTGTATAACTTTTCAGAGGCATGTAGCTACCACATCTCTTCTCAAACGTAAGATGCCATCTCCCGATCTAGTATATTTCCATTTCTGTATGTAAGCATATTTCAGTTCTTTGATATTAATGAAATGAAGTTTTATTTCTACTGCATCTTTGTGTTTATGTGTATATCTATATTTTGTGTTCTTAGATAAGTTTGGATCAGTGGTATTAGAATGGTCTACTCTTTCTTTGTTTTTCTTTGCATGTCCCCAATGAGGTCAAGGTATAAGGATTTAGGGCTCGAACTGGTTGAACCTTTGCAAGACTAGCCTCGCAAACCCCGACGACCTCCCATGGCAAAAGAAAATAAAGACGAGGGAGTAGGAGATCCTTTCAAAATATTGCTCGAGGAAGCCCTCGACTGAAAAAGGAACGTGATGACGAATAACTTTGCCCAAATCCTTCGACGACTACCCACAAACGATGAATCTTCATCCAAAAACCACTTTGGAGGCGCCACTCTTTTTAAGGTACAAGTTAACTTTGACATTCCCATATTTGAAGGCCAAATAGGTGTAGATGCCATAGATAGATGTATAATCTGTTGGAAGGGTATTTTTCAGTTCATGACTTTTCCAATCAGGAAAAGATTACTTTTGCACTCCTCAAAGTTGCTCCACTTGTCAAGGATTGGTGGGAAACCTACCATGAACAAAAGGACGAGAGGGTATCCTCGTCGTTTTCATCTGCACCCACTTGGAATTATTTCCAAGATGCCATCAAGGAACAATATTACCCTATCGGAAGCTATGAAGATAAATACATAAAGTGGACCACGTCGTGGCAGGGAAGGGACCAAGATGTGTTGAAGTTCACAAATGTTTTCCATACCCTTCGCACGAAGCTGGGTATCAAGGATTCTGAGTGGCATTTAGTACTCAAGTACCACGACTGTCTACACAAGTACATCCAGGATGAGATGGAGTTCCTGGACATCTCCTCGCTTGACGTTGTTTATCGATACATTGTAAAGATTGAGCAAAAATTTAAACAGAAGAAGCAAGATTTTGGATATGCGAATCTGAAGTGAGGGAAAGGCGCCCCCAAACCACAAAACAAATGACAAAGCCAAGGCGGGGAGACCCAGGACAACCTACCGAAGCCGCAAGCAAAGAACAACACCATGAAGACAAAGAAGGACACAGGGAAATGGTGTGAGTTCCATAAGATCCCCACTTACAACACAAGCGAGTGTCAAGCCAAGAAATCATTGGTGGTTGCACTGAAGGCTTCTGAATCAGATGCATGTTTCGACTATGAGTCAAAAACTGACAAGGGGAACAACAAAGGGAAGCAAACTATTGGTGCAGAGCCTAGTGCCACCATTTCCACCGCTAAGATCCAAAAGGATGAGCCCGAAGACCCATAGGAGGGGGTCAGGTCTTCCACTCACAGATGTGGGTGAAGGGTTCTCCATTGCAGTTCATTGTCGACAGCGGGAGCCAAAAGAACCTCATTTCAGTAGAGGTCGTGAAGCAGTTGGGCCTACCGACCACAACACACCCGCAACCGTACACCATTGGGCGGCTTCACCAAGGGCGAGTTCTTCGTTTCAACCAACAATGTCGCCTTCCCTACAACATCAAGCCCTTCACAAATGAGGTACTATGTGATGTTGCTCCTTTTGAATTTGTGATGTATTATTAGGCCAACCATACTTGTGGAAACGACATGTTTTGTACGAGTCTAGGCCTCACATTGTTATTATTACTTTAGGGAATAAGTTGTACAGGATATAAGAGGTAGCACTGCCTACCTCCATTTCTTTGATCACTACAAAGCAATGCAGTAAGATCATTTCCCAGACTAAGAAATTTGTTTTCCTTATGATTTTCCCTCAGGGCAAGAAGGAGATTGTGGCCATGGCCTCCAGATAGAGCTCCTCCACATGATAACAACATATGGACAAAGTTGTGGAGGAGTACAGGGACATCTTCACCTCACCCACAAGGGTACCTCTACACTGTTAAGTCAAACACTCCATTGATCTGATCCTAGGCGTGCCGCTACCCAATGGACCAATCTATCGATGCTCTGCTCTAGAGATCAATGAAATCAAGAGGTAGATTCAGGAGTTATTACAAAAATGACACATCAGGCCAAGTTCACCACCCTATGGGAGTCCAATCGTGTTGGTTCAAAAGGACAAAACTTGGAGACTATGTATTGACTATTGGGAGCTGGACAAGATCACTGTCTGGAATAGGTATCCAATCCCACAGATTGATGACCTTCTAGACCAGCTCAAGGGGGCCAAATATTTCAACAAGATTGACTTGAAGTTTGGTTATCACCAGGTACCAATCAAACCCTCTGATGTGTGGAACACTGCCTTCAAATCCAAGGAGGGCCTTTTTGAATGGATGGTCATGCCTTTTGGGTTGACGAATGCCCCCGCAACCTTCATGAGGTTGATGGATGACATCTTGTGACCCTTCACCAACTCATTCATGGTGGTGTATTTGGATGACATTCTGATCTTCAGCCAGAGTTGGGAAGAGCACCTCCACCATATTTGACAGGTCCTCCAAACCCTGCGACAACACAAGTTATGTGCTAATTTGGAGAAATGCACTTTTGGTATGACCCAGGTTCAATATCTGGGGTACATCATTGATGAGTGGGGTGTGCATGTGGACCCAACCAAGATACAAGTCATTCAGGATTAGCCAACCCCAACCACTCTAACAAAGCTCTGCAACTTTCTGGGTCTTGCCAACTTCTACTATAGGTTCATGTTGGGTTCTCTCATATCACTTGGCCTTTGAGTCAAGACACCAAGGGATGAGCGAAAGCAAAGTTCTTTTGGCCTGAATCCCAATAGAAGGCATTTTCCGAGTTGAAGCACCTCCTCTTCTTTGCACCAGTGCTCACATTACAAGACTTGCAACAACCATTTGAGATCGAGAGAAATGCCTTCAACTATGCTATTGGTGCAGTTTTTACTTAGTAGGAGCATTCAGTGACATATCACAGCGAGGTACTTTCAAACACAGTATGAAATCATCCCACCTATGACAAAGAGATGTATTCCGTTGTGCAAACCTATCGATAATGGAAGCATTACATTATGGGGAAGGAAACGACCATCCACACAGACCACCAACCCCTTTAGTTCATACAGATACAAGGGACGTTGCAGAATGATCGCCATCATAAATGGTCCACATACTTCCAACAATTCCATTTGAACATTAAGTATAAGAAAGTCAACACCAATAATGTTGCAAACTACCTCAACCGATTGTTGGTCGTGGTGTTGACCACTGTGCTCGACTCTTGTGGGCACGAGACTACGAGGTGGCCACATCTTTACAAGAGCAATCCAAAATTCGGCAACACATACCAGATTCTCCTGGAAGGCAAGCGAGTTCCAAATTTTCACCTCTAAGATGCAATGTTATGCCACCTAGGACACCTCTGTGTTCCTTCAAGTGACTGTGCCAAGATGTAGTATACCTACGGGGGATATTATGGGGTACAGAGGGAGGTACCCAAGGGAATAATGTAATAATGGGATGGGCCATAGTAATAAACAAAGTGGTTAACCCGTATCATGTAAGGGACCACAAGTAGTTAACACTGATGTGATAATCCCATTGTATTAGATATATGATATTGAGAGAACCATGGTAATGACCCATGGTATTGTATGTGTGAATCCTATATAGAGGCTAGAGACCCATTGAGAGATGTTATATACCTAGGGGGGATAATATGGGGTACCAAGAGAGGTACCCAAGGTAATAATGTAATAATGGGATGGGCCATAGTAATAAATAAGGTGGTTAACCCATGTCATGTAAGAGACCAAAAGTAGTTAATAATAATGTAATGGGCCCATGGTATTAGTTGATGGTATGAGGAAACCATGGTAATGATGCATGGTATTGTATGTATGAGGCCTATATAGAGGCTAGAGACTCCACATGGAGGATATGAAGAGAAATATTCTTGTATGAACAGGCATATGGATTGTGGAGTGTTCTCCTTCCTTAAGGAGTGAATATATGGTGTTGCCCTACCTTAAGGGTTTGATTAATAAAGAATCATTTCATATTATTTCTGGGTTTATGCGTATTCTCTTATATTATCATATCAGATCTATAATATTCTTGGGTTAGATCTACAACAATTGGTATCAGAGCTACAACAGAGTCTCTAGCCTTTATATAGGCCTCATACATACAATACCATGCATCATTACCATGGTTTGCTCATACCATCAACTAATACCATGGGCCCATTACATTATTATTAACTACTTGTGGTCCCTTAAATGACATGGGTTAACCACCTTATTTATTACTATGGCCCATCCCATTATTACATTATTACCTTAGGTACCTCCCTTGGTACCCCATATTATCCCCCCTAGGTATATAACATTCCACCCCCCTAAGCATGTTTCGTCCCCGAAACATGGGAAGAACACAAATAATAAGATCTACTCAAAAGAGTAGTCCACTGATACCATGCACGTGCATCTAGCCATCCAAGAGAAAGGTGAACCCTCGATCTCACTGGTGCCTCGCTCGCTTGAGATGGAAGTTGACCGTGGCAGTTCTTCTGTGTTGATGTGTAGTAGGTGGATCGTCTCTCCGTTCTATCCATCATGTGACTACTTGGTTTCCATCTTGATGGTTGTCTTCCGGGGTGATGTGGGTGATGATATGTTGAAGTTTTAACCCACGATGGATTTTGCTTGACTTCACCCTGCTTTGGTGCCTGTTGTGGTGTCTTCTTTTTCAATATGACTTCAACCACTGAGCCCTCCTCTGATGTATCATCACCTGTAACCTTTTCTTCTGCAGCCTCTGTTTGTGTTTGATTGTCGATCATCAAAGGCTCATCATCTGATATGTCAGTCCCTTGAACATCTTCTGCTTCAGCCTCCATGTGCTCTACCTGTTTATGGATGGAAATATCCTGTAATGTAATTTTCTTCTTTTTATACCATAGCTTCAGGAATTTCTTCTGCACATTAATATTGATAGTACCCACGGATTCCATCCAAGGATATCCCAAAACAACATCCATATTATCCATCTCTGAAGCATAAAAATCACCATGCAACACATATTTATCCATATAAATCTTCAAATCCTTGTACACTTGAACATCCTCATTATCAACTTGTGCAGTTTCAATGAGTTTTTCTGGAACTTGCAATCTTTTTGCCAAATTAACACTTATAAGATTTTGCTTGCAACTAGGATTTATAGTCACAACGATTTTCTCCTTCTGAATCAATCCATGAACCTGCAATAAGAAAGCATCAGTAGAAAATAACCCCTTACGTGGCTCATTCTCCTTTTTTCTAGCACGAGACCATTTGTCTAAAAGGACTTTTTCAAATTCTGCCTCTGAGAGTTCGGTCAACTGTTTGTTAAGTGAGAAATTCCATTTTTGAGCCTCGCCTCTCATATTAAACAACATTTGAAACTTCCAAAATTTCCCATATGTGGACTTGTATCTTTGTATGCATTCCTCAATAGTAGGACCATCATATTTTCCTGTAAAATATAGAACCTTGCTAGAAGCCATGAAGAGAGTTTTGAAAAAAGTCACTTAGTTGGCGAAAATTTTGAAATGGCCACAGATCCGTCAATATTGCTCAGAATTTCTATTATAACCTGTTTTTAGAAATGGAACAATCATTCTGCATCTGCCCATGTGATAGAAATCCTGATTCAGACACTGGAATTTCAGATCTGTGCTGCTACTCTCCCGCCGTCACCCAAAATTCTGCAAAAAGAGCTGATTTTAAATCAGCGATATCTTCCTCATCCGGACTCTGATTCGACTGATTTTTTTTTTGAAATCAGGTTTTTTTTCTCAAAGATTCCAGATCTACAATTAGATTTTGCAGATCTGGTGCCAAGACATCTAGATCTACGCCGCAAAATCGTTGCCCTGAAAATTGTCTGCAACCCCACTGATTTTTAGATCAGTGATATCTCCTTCATCCGGACTCCAATTCAACTGATTTTTTTTTGAATTCGACTATTTTTGCACAAAGAATCCAGATCTGTAATTATATTTTACAGATCTTGCACCAAAATGTACAGATCTAACTTGCAAAGTCGCCGCCCCCGAAACCCTGCAAATTCGCCACCCAAAAAATCCCTGCAAAAATGAAAAAAAAAAAATCTCCACGGTTTGCCCAAGAAAGTGCTCTAATACCACTTGTTGTAGATCTAACCCAGAAATAATATGATAACATAAATAAACCTAAGAATAATAAGATTGAAATAGATAGAAATGATTCTCTTTATTGATATCAAAACCCTTAAGGTAGGGCAACACCATACATTCACTCCTTAAGGAAGGAGAACACTCCACAAGCCATATGCCTGTTCATACAATAATACTTCTCTTCATATCCTCCATGTGGAGTCTCTATCCTCTATATAGGTGTCATACATACAATACCATGCATCATTACCATGGTTTCCTCATACCATCAACTAATACCATGGGCCCATTACATTATTATTAACTACTTGTGGTCCCTTACATGACATGGGTTAACCACCTTATTTATTATTATGGTCCATCCCATTATTACATTATTACCTTGGGTACCTCCCTTGGTACCCCATATTATCCCCCCTAGGTATATAACATTGTTGTAGCTCTGATACCAATTGTTGTAGCTCTGATACCAGTTGTTGTAGATCTAACCTAGAAATAATATGATAACAGAAATAAACCCAAGAATAATAAGATTGAAATAGATAGAAATGATTCTCTTTATTGATATCAAAACCCGTAAGGTATGGCAACACCATACATTCACTCTTTAAGGAAGGAGAACACTCCACAAGCCATATGCCTGTTCATACAAGAATACTTCTCTTCATATCCTCCATGTGGAGTCTCTAGCCTCTATATAGGCCTCATACATACAACACCATGCATCATTACCATGGTTTCCTCATACCATCAACTAATACCGTGGGCCCATTACATTATTATTAACTACTTGTGGTCCCTTACATGACATGGGTTAACCACCTTATTTATTACTATGGCCCATCCCATTATTACATTATTACCTTGGGTACCTCCCTTGGTACCCCATATTATCCCCCCTAGGTATATAACAAGAGATGTCAAGGAATATTGTATAGACAAACATATGTCTTGTGGAGTGTTCTCCTTCCTTAAGGAGTGATTTTATGGTGTTACCCTACCTTAAGGGTTCTGATCAATAATGAAGAAGAATTTCATCTATTTCTCTCTTATTATTTCTGGGTATATTTGTATTCTCATATATTTCTAGGTCAGATCTATTACAAGTGGTATTATAGCACTTTCTTGGGAAAAGCGGATATATATATATATATATATATATATATATATATATATATATTTATTTATTTTTTTCGCAAGATTTTTTTGGGCGGCGAGTTTTCATATCAGATCAAAAAAATTTGGTGCAAAATTTGAAGAAAATAAAAGTAGATCGAGATTATTTGGGAAAAAATACCCAATTAAAAAAAAAATCGGTCGAATCGAAGTTCGGATGAGGGAGATATATTTGATTTCTTTTTTTTGCCAAGGCAAGAGCGGATCCTCCTTATTCAATTAAAAAAGAGAACTAGTGTACAAACAACCACCTCGACGGTGGGGCTCACCAAAAGGATAGGCCCACCTCAATCCACTGTTGCGTAATGACAAAATGAACCCAGGGACGCAGCCCACCAAAATAAACCGCCCATCCAAAACTGATCGTTAGATCCTAAGCTAAAGATCTAGCGGATGAAAAACATATCGGGAGGCCAACATGCTCACCTTTTAACCAACACATCGGACCTGATACACCCTGTAAACCATAATTTATAATCATATCAGGTCCATTTTTTGCTGAACCAGCGATCACTTTTACCGCCCGAAATCCACCATTTGCGTGCAATTCCCATGGGGTCATACAAAAAGCTCGAAATATAACCGTTGTATCGATCCCACCAACATGCACGTTCAATCCTGGCCGTTGAAAGCCTATGCTTGATCCAACGGTTCGAGATCATATCGCACAGACTAAAAGCATCGATAATTAGTGCGCGATGGGGGCGGTATTTCCTCCCCACCCAAAGCCACGTGTCGCGTGGTGAGTGGAATCGCTCTCGATTGTGAAAAATCGCTTCCAACCTTAAGAGCTTGTGATAAACTGGAAACCACCCTGAGGATGTAAAGCGATCACCGGAAAACAAACGGGGGTTAGGCGCCTGCCAAGAAGGTTTGGATTCCGACGCAAGGGCCACAGGAAGAAGAAGATCCCTCCTTCCATCCATCCCGCTGAGACTACTGGTTTGCTGTTACCTGGGTTAAGGAGATCGACATAGACGTGCATTCTAAAAAGGACCTCACATAAGTCATAACATTTCATAATGAATCCAGATCGATGTGACCGCTTCTGTATGGCTCTGCTTCAAAAATTCTATCTCTTGATCTTTCCTGATGTTGTTGACGGTCGCTGATGGCCCTGGATGAGCATCCCTCCTTCAACCTATCATCCGTAATCTCCTCCCACCAACAGCACAAGGTAGTGTGCTTGTTTCATACTCCCTCATTTGCAAGCCAGTCCACAACTTTGTTGGCTTCTCTACGAACATGCACCAACCTAAGAGTTCTCAGCCTTCGTAAATGCACTTGGATTCTTTGGTAGACTTACAGAAGCCGCCAGTGTTTTGAGATTTTCTCTGGAGTAGCGCCAGCATTTATCCTCTTCACTGAGTTGATGACTAATTCTGAGTCAGCTTCAATGATGACATTGTGAATGTTGTGCTTGAGCAATATTTCCAGGCCTGATTCCATCGCCATGAGCTCAGCCATATTGTTGGTTGCTACTCCTAGATAACTGTGGAAGATGATTTGTATGTTTCCTTCTTCATCTCTCAAGACCCCTCCATAACCAACTTCTCTCGGATTCCCTTTTGAAGCCCCATCTATGTTGAATTTTAAAAATCCATGAGAAGGGGGTTGCCAAGAAGACTTATCTGTGAAAGTCTTCTTGTTAATTCGCATAGAACCCTGAGGGGGATGAACCTTGAGCTCTAACTTCTCCAAAATTCTGACCTCTCTTTGACCGATGGGTTTGCCAGTGCCTGCACCTCCCAAGATATGAACAATCTCTTTAAGTTGTTTAAGGATTAGCTTGAGGATGCTGCTCATCGGACTTGTTTTCTCCTTGAAAATCCTGTTGTTGTGCTCCTTCCAGACATACCAGATAATGAATCCTGGGTCAGCATGCGAGCGGAGTTAACGATCTCACTGTCCGAAAAGTTTTTCCGCCAATTCTTCAATGTAGTAGTGATATCATTAACATTTTTGTCTGTCTGCTCAAAGACTTCTCCAACCCAATTCCACAGTATTTGGTGAAAGTACATCTATTTAGTAGATGATTTGTAGTTTCTTCTTGTTGTCTGCATAAATGACATCTTGAGGGGCCAACAAAGCCTCTTTTTCTTAGGTTATCCCATGTCAGAATCTTTCCCTGTTGAATCGGCCACTTGAACAGTTTTACTTTCATCCAATGAGGATTTTCCCAGATTTCTTTCCAAGTCTTATCAGTGTTTGGAAGGTTTAGCCCTGCATCTATTCTTTTGGCTTCCTTAAGGTTGAAGAGACCTATCTTGTTCTTTCCCCATCTTAGTTTATCGTTCAAGTTTGAGTTCAAGATTTGTCTCTTGTCTAAAAGACCTTGAAGTGCTGGAGCTTGAGTATGAAACATACCCATTCCACTGTAATCTGGAAGTTTCCAAGTTCTCCATTTCTTATCATTCCTTGCTTTGTCCCAATAGTCACTTACCCACCTTAGTCCTTTGTTGATAGTATCGGTGTGAATGTCTGCTAATTCTTCTCTTCGGAGATTGTCCTCCTGTTGCCAATTGTCCTCCTAGAACCAAGCCAAGTTCCCATTTCTGATCTCCCGGAAACTATGGTTTTGGATGAGGGCCCTGTTATCCCATGCCCTATTCCAAATTGCAGAACCTTTTACTTGTCCTGTCATTCTGATTAGATTTTCTTCCTGCCATTTGCTAGCATATTTGTGCTTCCAGATTTTTGCCCAAGGGGCTTGTATTTCTTTCAACCATCTCCACCAGATTTTGGTGCCAAGAACTCTGTTTAGAATTCCTGGGTCATGAAGACCCAAGCCACCATGTGACTTAGGTTTGCAAACTCTGTCCCATGCCACAAGGGCCCATTTCTTCTTTCCTAAACCTTTTCCCCATAGAAAGTCTCTCTGAATGTTTCTTATATTGGTCATTACACCGGCTGGTGCTGGAATGGTAGATAACGTATAGATAGGGATACTTTGGAGGACAACCTTAGTCAGAACTAGTCTCCCTGCTAGATTTAGTGCTCTGTTTGTCCATTTGCTGATCTTATCTTTTAGCTTATTAAGAGAAGGCTCCCAAATATACTTGTGAAGCGGTTTGTCAGTGAGAGGAACTCCCAGGTACTTCACAAGCAGTGACTCTCTTTGAAAGCCCAAAATTCTGGAAAGATTTCTTTGAATTGAAATATCTGTATTGAAAAAGAAGATCTTTGATTTAGTGAGACTTACCTCAGTGCCTGCTGCCCTAGCAAACTCACTCAGAATCTGTTTGAATGATTTGGCTTCCTTAACAGTGGGTGTGCCTTGAAGCATAGTGTCATCCACAAATTGTTGATGTGTCACCGTGTCCCCACCATGAGTGAGTCTTAGACCCTGAATTCTCCCTTCCTCCTTAGCAACTCTTATAGCTCTTCCTAACCCTTCCATCATTAGAATGAAGAGGAAAGGAGAAAGAGGATCTCCTTGCCTGAGACGTCTAGAAGGCTTAAAGGTTTTGGAAGGAGTGCCATTGAGAAGAATTGAACAGCTAGCTATGGTAACTAGTGCCATAACCCATTTAATCCAATTGTGGTCAAAGCCATAGGCTTTTAAAATTGCTCTCATGTATGACCAGCTAAGTTTGTCATAGGCCTTTGCTATGTCCAACTGCATTACCATTCCTGCCTGTTTGTTGGTAATGAGTGAATGAACCGTTTCATGTACTTGAATGAGATTATCTAGAATTTGTCTTCCTTCCACATAGCCCGTTTGTTCCTTTGTCACTAGGGTTGGGAGGAGAGGTTTGAGACGGTTGGCAATGACTTTGGATATAATTTTGTATATCACATTGCATAATACTATAGGTCGAAATTTGTTTGGACAGGTGGCCTTCTCCTGTTTGGGGATTAAGGCTATGAAAGATTCATTGAGAGCCTTTAAGACTTTCTTAAATCTTCGAGAGTCTTCCACTACCTCCAGGGTGTCTTGTTTCACAATCCTCCAACAAGCTTTGAAAAAGTCCACATTAAATCCATCCGGGCCTGGTGCTTTCCCATTTTGCATCTCTTTCGTGGCTTCCTCAATTTCTTCCTCTGTTACTGGTCTATTGAGAATGAAATTATCTTCTCTGGTAACCAATTTAGGGATATACTAAGTGAATTTTTCCGTAAACTGGTATTTATATTCTGCAGTTTACTCAGCAATTTTCTGAAAATGTTGGAGTAGAACCTTTTCCATCTCTTCATGAGTGTTCCCCTCTATACCATGTTGATCTGTAAGTTTCATAATTTTATTGTTGTTTCGGTGAGCTATGGTGGATCTGTGAAAGAATTTCGTGTTTCTCTCCCCTTCTTTAATCCATTTTACTCTGGATTTTTGTCTCCATAGTATTTCCTCTTGAAGGCATCTGTTGTCCCACTCCTATTAGAGTGACTCTGCCATCTCTTTCCTTTCATTTGTGTAGCCTTTTGTGATAAGAATCTGGTTTATTTCCTTTAGTTTCTTTTCCACCTCTCCTTTAGCTTTGAAGATATTACCAAATTCCTTTTTGTTCCACTCTTTGAGTCTGCCTTTAATGTGTTTGAGCCTGCAGTGAAGCAGGAACATCTTTGTACCTTGAAGGTGAAGCTCTTCCTTCCACCATTGTTCAATATTTGTGAGGAAATCTGAATGTGTGAGCCAAGCATTCTCAAACTTGAAGGGGGTGTTCCTTGGTTTGCCAAAAAGGGAAGCTTCCAATTGGATAGGCCAGTGATTTGAACCTCCAAAAGGTAGTATGAGTGCATTAATGCTGCTTCCCCTGAGAAGAAGTTCCTCTGAAACCATAAATTTGTCCAACTTTGAGGCCACTAGGGTGGGGCCGCCTCTTTTGTTATTCCAAGTGAAGATTCCATTGCTTGTTTCCATATCCACCAATTTCATATTGGTGATGAAGTCCTGGAAGGCAATTGAGTCTCTCCCAAGTATTCTAGTTCCTCCTTTCTTCTCCATGAGTGATTTTGTTATGTTAAAATCACCTCCAAGAATCCATGGTAGAGCTGGGTATCTCTTTTTCACATCTTCCAGTGTTATGAGGAGTCGAAGTTTGTCCTCCATTGATTGTGGACCATAGACATTGGTGATCATGTAACATTGCCTGTCACCCACCGGTTGGAAAATCAGAGAAAGGTGATGTCTGGATGCCTCTGCATCAATCACACCAAATTTCTGTGGATCCCAGAAAGTGAGAATACCACCACCAGATTTATTTGCCTTAACCTCAATGTATTCATATCTATTTACCCATTTGCTATGTTTTTCGTGGATCCTTTCCACTGAGCAATTTGTCTCCTGAATGAATACTATGTCAGGTTTTTCCTCTCTAATCCTTTTACCGAGATTCCTCTGTTTTCTTCTACTCCCTGGTCCTCTAATGTTCCAGGTTGTGATTTTCATTTAGGTGGGGTTATAAAGGAGTAACTAGAAAGGTCTTTCATCCTTCCTGAATCAATCATGAGCTTGCCACTCTCTAGTAGTAATTCTTTCTATCTTTTTCTTCCCCTCCTCTTGCCTGGATTCTTTGTTAGTTTTCTGGTTATTAATCCTATTGAGGAAGTCCCTTTGTTTTCCTGGTTGTCATGTCCTCTTTTGAGTCCTGCAGCTATTTGATGTACCTTGTTAAGGAATATCTGTTGGACTTTGTCCACATCCTCCCGAGGGATGGAGTTTCTTCCCAAATTGCCTCCCTGTTCTAGAAACTTTTCCAGCTCTAGGTTCTCCCTTTCCAGGATCTCCTGTAAATCTTGATCCTCTGTACCATTTTCACTTTGAGTTATTTCCTGGTCTTTTTCTACTTCCATGGTACTCAAAAGGTCTGCCGTGTGTTCATTCTATTCCTGAGTGTACTCCATGCTGTTCTCTTTTTATTTCTCCCTTGCTATCTAATTCTTTGTACTCTCTTTATCCCCACCCGCAGCTTCTTTTTCTCCTAAGATCTCAAAATTGTTGTAACTTTTTGTTTTATCCTTCACACTAGGGTTCTTTTGTGTCTTCATTCTTCCTCCTTTTCCTTTTCCTCCTACTTTGGTGAAACCTGTCTGGTCTTCTCCTTTGTTAGTATTTAGGTTTTCCTCCCTTCGATTGAGAGGACAGTCTCTGGATAGATGCCCATGCTCATGACATTTGTGACATCTGAATGGGATGTATTCATATTCAACTGCTTGAACCCATTCCTCAACATAGACTTCTAGAATGACCTCTTCTGGAAGGGCTCCTGATAGGTCCATCTCCACACATATACGAGCATAGGATGTATATTTTCCCCTTAGAGTTGCCTCTGAAATTTTTAAGAAATGACCTAATTTATTGCCTATAGCTTTTAAAGACCCTGGCATCCAGTAATCTAAAGGTAAGGAGTATAGTCAAATCCATATCGGTGCCAAAGTGAAAGTTTCTCGTTCTGGCACAAAGTTCATTGTCCATGGCCTCATATAGAGTCCAGCAGCTGCAAAGAAGTATGGCCCTCCTTCAAAGATTTTGTTCCTGTCTTCCATGTTCATAAACACCACAATGAAAAAACCTTTGGATCCAAGGTGAATATTTAACTCCCCCTTTGGTTTCCAGTTGTATTTTATCCAGGTGTACAACGCTTTCTATGATGGCCAGATTCCCATAAATTAACATATGATGGCATAGTTAGCCATGTGATCCCTGTGCGCTTGCAGAGCTGGACCGTTCAGAATAACCCAAGGTTTAGTTATGGTCTTGGGTTTACAAGGCCCCATCTTAGCTCTATTATCTGACCCTTGACCTCTGTCTTCCTCTTTCTCCTCCCGACAGTCTTCTTCCTGGGTCCCTTGATCTCCATTGGTTTTGCTGCCTTTCGCCTTCTGAGTTTCTGTGTCTTTTGTCTTGATCTCCAAGGGTTGTGGAGGTTTGTTCTTTTTTTCGCCTCTTCCTTTGTTTGCTACCATATAACTGTAGGAGGGAGTGGATCTCCCTCCTCCCTGTGTCTCCATGGATGCTTGGTACTCTCTGCCGCGTGATTCATTAAACCCTAGAACCAGAGCTGCTGCCTCCTCGTCTCGGTGCGTTCGCCGAGGTATCGCTGATTTCAAAATCAGCTGTGTTGCAGATTTTTTTTGACGAAAATTCGTCAACAGCAGATCTCCAGTTAATTTTTGTCATTTTTATGGGGAATTTTTAGAAACTAATTGCAGATCTAAGATCCTCTTGAAAACTTACCCAATTAAAAAAAAAAATAAAAAATCGGTTGAATCAGAGTCCGAATGAGAGAGATATCGCTGATTTAAAATCAACTATTTTTTTAGAAATTTTTGGTGACGACAGGATAGTTGCAGCGCAAATCTGAACTCCAGAGTGCCTAGATCGAGATTTTTATCACATGGGTAGACACATGAAGTTTGTTCCATTTCCGAAAACAAGTCATAATAAAGATTCTGAGCAATATTGACCAAATTGTGGCCATTGTAAATTTTTGCCAAGTAAGTGATTTTTTTTCAAAACCCTCTTCATGGCTTCTAGCAAGATTTTTTTTACAAGAAACGGTAATGATCCTATTATTGAAGAATTCATAAAAAGACAAAAGTGGTTATGGCCAAAACATTGGAAAGGTTTCGTAGTAGCTAATTTTAAAGATGAGGCGGCTACATGGTGGGAATCACTTAACGGAATGAGGTGGTTAAACCTGCCCGATGAAGAATTTGAAAAACACCTTTAAGATAAATGGTCTCATGCTGGAAAACAATATAATGAGAAACATGTGGGGTTATTTTCTACTGGAATCTCCTTGATACAAGTTCATGGATGTATTCAGAAGGAGAAGATCACTGTGTCTATAAATCTTAGTTGCACGCAAAATCTTATAAATATTAATTTGGCAAAAAAATTACAAGTTCCAGCAAAACACATGGAAAACACACAAGTGGATAATGTAGATGTTCAAGTTTATTAAGATTTGAAGATTTATATGGATAAGTATGTATTGCATTCTAATTTTTATGCTTCAGATATGGCTAATGTGGATATTGTTTTGGGATACCCTTGGATGGAATCTGTTGGTACTATCAATATTAATGTGCTTAAAAAATTCTTGAAGCTCTGGTATAAAAAGAAGAAAATTACATTACAAGATATTTCCATCAATAAACAGGTAGAGTCCAAGGAGGCTGAAGTAGAAAATGTTACAGGTACTGATACATTATATTAGAAATCAGTGGTTGAAGTAATAATGGAATATAAGCAACAACAGTAGGCACCATAACGTGTACCAGATACCAATCAGGCTCCATTAGGTGGTGAATTAAATAAAGATACACCGTTGGTTAAAACTTCACCATATCACCACCCACATCACCCCACAAGAAAACAACGAACATGATGGAAACAAATTAGCCACAAGAACAACAACCCCCGCATGATAGATAGAGAGGGGCGACGATCCACCCACAACACATCAACATAGAAGAGCTGCCAGGGTCAACTTCCATCTCAAGCCAGCTAGACACCAACTAGATCGAGGGTTCACCTTTCTCTTGGATGGCTAGATGCATGTGCATGGTACTAGTGGACTACTCTTTTGAGTAGATCTTATTATTTGTGTTCTTCTATGTTTTGGGGACGAAACATGTTTAAGGGGGGTGGAATGTAGTATACCTAGGGGGGATATTATGGGGTACAGAGGGAGGTAATAATGGGATGGGCCATAGTAATAAATAAAGTGGTTAACCCGTATCATGTAAGGGACCACAAGTAGTTAGCATTAATGTGATACACCCATTGTATTAGATATATGGTATTGAGAGAACCATGGTAATGACCCTCGGTATTGTATGTGTGAATCCTATATAGAGGCTAGAGACTCCACATTGAGAGATGTCAAGGATTATTGTATTGGCAAGCATATGGCTTGTGGAGTGTTCTCCTTCCTTAATGAGTGATTGTATGGTGTTATCTTACCTTAAGGGTTTTGATATTAATAAAGATTTGAAGTTCATCTATTTCTATCTTGTTATCTATTTCTATATATTTTCAGGTTAGATATATTACATAAGATGATTTGGGAGGCGCACTACAAATGGGTCGCTGGACATTTCGGGGTTGAGAAAATACTAGCAGTGTTGTAGAAGTATTTTTATTGGCCGAACCTTTGACATGATTTTGGGAAGTACATCAGATCCTGCATTGCCTGCACCATTGCCAAACCGACCATCAAGAAGTAAGGCCTATATACTTCTCTGCCTACTCCTAGTCAACTTTGGGAATCCATCTCCATGGATTAATTGTTGGGCCTTCCTTCTAATAAGCATGACAACGACTGCATTTTCATGGTCGTCGATAGATTCTCTCAGATGGCCATTATGGTAGTCTGCAAGAAGAGTATCACTACAGAAGCCATTGCTAAGCTATTCTTTGAATAAGTGTGGGTACACTTTGGGATCCCATAGTCCATTATCTCAGATTGGGACAATAGGTTCCTAAGTACATTTTGGTTAAGTCTCTGGTCGATGTTGGATACCAAGCTCACTAAGTCCATGACTTTCCACCCCCAAACTGATGGCCAAACAGAGGTCGTCAACAAGATGATCATACACATTCTGCACATGTACAACTCGAAGCATCCACACACATGGGATGAAAACCTCCCCTATGTCCAACACAACTAAAACAAAACTCTCCATAGCTCAACTGGCCACAACCCCTTCAGGTGGGATTAGGATTCCAACCATTATGTCCCATTGATTTGGCCATACCATTTGCAGCTACTCGGGTAGATTCGGTTCATGTCCAATCCGAAGCTGACAGGGCTAACAACTTCATTGAGCACATTGAGCACATCCTCCAGCATGTCCATGACATATTGGACAAAGCCAATGCTAAGTACAAGCAGTGGGATGATTAACATCGGTGCCACACAAGTTCCAGGTAGGTGACAAAGTTCGGCTACATCTACAGAAGGAACGCCTCACAAGGCCCCACCGCAAGCTTCGACTGCTCCGATATGAGCCATACACCATCACCAAGGTTGTAGGGGACAATGTCTTCGAGCTCAACATTCCATCGTTCCTTGGCCTACACCCAGTATTCAATGTGGATTGCCTTCGGCCATGCTTTCCACCATTGTTGGACACATTTGACATTGCAGAATGACTCACACCAACAGAGTTAAACCCAGACTGCATGGAACAAGCCACAACTAATCAGATCATGGAAACATAGATCAAGAACACTTGCCAATAGAGGATCCAGCTATATTGAGTTGTCAAAGCGGGTCAACTCCTTCACCAGGGCAAGTGGTTCACCACGGACCAAGTTCAATAGAAATTTCCTCACCTCATGGAGGATTTACGTGCAATGGGGACCATTGCTTCCGAAGAATGGAGGACTGATCCAGGTGGATATTGGCGGCCACCCGCCTATTCCACCTAGACCTCTAGTCGATTTCATCAATTTCCTTGTGTATAGCAACAATTATTATTTTTAGGAGTTTTTCGGGTCTTGAACTTTCAGAGCAGTTTGACCCCCTAAACAACGTTTTTTGAGGTCCGCAATAGGCCCATAGCCAATAGCAAATATTGTAGTACTCGGAGAGAACTTTCCAGTGAGGTATTGTACATGCCAAATGAAGATAATATGACCAAGTTACGACCCCGAGAAGTTGGTTGCTCAACTAACCCCAACGGGGCCCACAAACTCTTTGCATTCCATCTCCCAGGGTTAGGGTTTTTCCTTGTTGTTCAATAATAAAACGTCCCATGAGCCTCATTTTAACATAGTTCATAGGCATGTAACTGCCACATCTATTCCCAAAAATAAGTTACCATCGCCCGAGCTAGTTTATTTCTAATTCTGTATGTAAGAATATTTTAGTTGTTTGATATTAATGAAATGAAGTTTGATTTCTGTTGCATCTCTGTGTTTATGTGTATATCTCTATTTTGTTGCATTCCTGCATAAGTCTGAATCATTCAAATTGGAAAAAGTGGAGGAATCAACTCACCAGATTTTTTTACCAGTTTGGCAAAACAAGGTTTGAGACCTTCTGGTAGCGTTTTGAGGCATCAAATGACATTTTTTAGGGCAAAAGTTTGCTGCTTTAGCATAACACATTATCATGCTATTTTACACACAACGACGCAAGAAATGCGTCAATCAGAGTCAGTATGCAAAAGTTATGCCTCTTAGAAGTTGACTTTCCTGTTTTCACCGCCATAGTTCGAGAGGATGCTACATCAGCCCCAATTATTCATGGAAAAAGAGCTAGCCACATGGTTATGATGTAAAATACTCTAGAAGAGTCCATATTGCAACTTTGGTTAAGAGCTGAGGTAGTCAAATCTAACCACTAGTAAACTATCGAGTTGTGTTATAACCAGACCACTAGGAGGAAAAGGGATTTCATTCTTTCGAGTGCAATTGTTCCATAGCTGAGCAAAAATAGCCAAGGGGGATAGGAGGTAGAGCACACAGAGAGGATCTATGCATTGTAAGAGGCCACGAGACACATTCCATACTTCTTTGTACTTGCAAACATATTTCCTGATAGAGAAAGAGAGTAGAGTGACCTTACCTTCCAGCTAGGTTTTTCTCCCGGAAGGGTTTCCTAGAGAAAATCTTGTTTCTAATGTGTGTGTCACCTTTTATTTTACCATTCTCTATTTACTGTATAATTTTCATTCGCATGCATGCACTATTAATAATAAATCTATAGATCCAAAAATTTAATAACACTGTAATAGTGTAGAATTTTTATATTTTAAATATAATTTATCAGATATGTTGTGATGAACTATCCAATGGAAGATCTATGACAATTTACAGATCAAGTTATAACAACTATTCCAAGATGCCAGAAGATATGCATATCCCATTGTCAGTATCTTTGTTATTAGTAAAACACACACCCACACACAAAAAAACAAGCATTATCATTTCACAACCAATCAACCAGTTTTTTGATAAATAATTATTTTGTCCCAGTGTGACAAGTGTTGGACATTGGATAAACCAACGCTCTCCGTGTGTTTCGTGACATGAATTGACCGCCTCTCGTGGATCCTTATCTCTGGCAATGCGATCGTTGAATAACACCTACGAGTTTTGGTCTAATGACAATTGTGATTCCCAACAAGTGGTATCAGAGCGTAGGTCGCGAGTTCGATACACACCCGACTCGCGTTGGGGGGGGGAGATCAACACTCCCCGTGTGTTTCATGACATAGACTAACCGCCTCTCGTGGATCCTTATCTCTGGCGATGCGATCATTGACTAACACCTGCGGGTTTTGGTCTAACGACAATCGTGATTCCCAACAACAAGCACACACCTTCCCAATATGAAAATACATCTAATGAAATAAAGTGCATATCTATTCCACTAAATTTGTCAAAGGGTTTATCACAGATGGTTGTGAAGAAACTGTATACACCCCCGACAAATTTAACACCCATAAGTACATGATGAGCTTTGTTGTAATGACTTCAATCCTTTTTGTTGAGTCTAAGCAGTTTCTCGAAGACAGAAACATGTATATTCCTCATATGTAATACAAAGATAATTTTCATAACAAAAAATCTATTCCACTAAATTTGGTTAGAATTTTTACCTACTTGCAAAAAGCAAACACTATCATAACTACAGACTTGTAACATAGTCAATGACTAATATACTTGTTACGCCAGTATATGTCGTCTATTTCGTAATAAGGCTTCCATAATTTCTCTCTCTCTCTCTCTCTCTCTCTCTCTCTCTATATATATATATATATGTTATTGGATAATCTAGATTTAATAATGTGAGAATATTCTTGTCGTATACACAATCTAATGTATAAAATCAAGGATTTCCAAACCATTTTTCCAAATCAAAATTTATACGGAATGTTTGTAGCCTCCATTGTTATCTCGACATTACAAATTTTCAACATTACATAAATTAAATGACACATAATTATTGTTATCTCGACATTACAAATTTTCAACATTACATAAATTAAATGACACATAATTATTATGATAACCACTTATACCAATTAAAATTTGTTAAAATTTACTAAATCATATTTGCATCCAATCAAGATCACTTGAACAAAAAACTCCCCAACCAAGCTCTACATGAGTTCCATTTTCTCTCATAATCTAGATTTAATAATGTGAAAATATTCTTGTCGTATATACAATATACAATTTAACTGATAAAATCAAGAATTTCCAAACCGTTTTTCTAATTCAAAATTTATACAGTGTATTGATAACCTCCATTGTTATCTAAATATTACAAAGGTTCAACGTTACATAAATTAAATGACACATAATTATTTTAATGACCACTTATACCATTAAGATTTATTAAAATTTACATAATCATATTTACGTCAAATCAAGGTCAATTGAACAAAGAACTCCCAACGAAGCTCTACACCAGTTCCATTCTGCCGTGCATACATTGCAAAAACACATTACGCTCGGTTATAGTGAATTTAGTCCCCAGATTCCCGCTATTCAGGAGGAAGCTGGAGGAAGCAGGAGGAGGCCTTGGACTCCGTTATGGCAGCGAAAGAAATGAAATAGTTACATCATGTATTTACAACCTGACCCCGAAACTGATCAAGCATTGGATTTAATTGTTTATTGGTTTTGCGTTGAGTTGGATTCAAAAGCCGCGTGCGTGTGGGGAATCCCTGCTCAACAGCTGCACTTGAAAATCAGTTTCGACGCTCTCGGAAGCTTCCGTTCGCCTGCCAAACCCCGGTAAGTCCATTCTTCATGCTCTGTACTGTGAATGCTTTTTTTCTTTCTCCTAATTTGAAAAACCCATATCTTTCAAGCATATGACAACGTCAGGAGGAAGTTTATAATGTCCATTGTCGCAAAAAGAAATATCCAGAAGAAATTTCATTAAATGGTTACCTGGATGAAGACCGCGTCGGAAATGCCCGAGAAACCCTTTACAGTGATTATGCATACAGGGGTTGCAAAAATATAGTTTAAAATGCTTATGAATTGTGATTCGGCTTATCTAATTTGCTCCAATTCTTTGTGTTTTCCGTCCACTTGACAGTGGTTATTGGGTTAGTTCAAATTGGCAATTCAATGAGGATTAAATTTTGATTAAATTCCTTTTTTAATTTTGATTTTAAGAAAAGGAGGCTTACAGATCATGTATATCTCAAACTATTGTAAAAAGTAAACATAAACATAAGTAGATCTAGAGGGAATTTAAAAACCTGTACAGGAGCATCTTAACCGTAAGACTGAACTGGAATAACTTTGGAACCGGCTAAGAGTAGTTTCACACACACACTGATAAAGGCTTCTGTCTATCCAGGTTGAAATGGAACTTTTACTAAAATGCTCAGTTTTGGGCGGTTTTTTCAAGTATCTTTTGATGTACTTTGGGGACTTCTGGTTTACTTCTTTAAATCTCAACTTAGGGCTGTTTCTTATTATCTGACATGTTAGAATCTGGGTTACCAGAAACATGACCAGGAGACCCATTTCATTCTTGTTCCGTTACCCTGCCCATCTGGACATCAGATTAATACATTACTAATCAATTTTATATGCATAATATACTCTGGGAGTGGGGTTCGCGTTTCCTATTCCCCTAAAACCCTCTAGCCTCGTTTCTTGTTCTGTTACTGTTTCCCATTTTTGTTTATGGTAACACAACACTGACATAGTCAAGATAAATTAGACTTTGCAGAATGTTTTGAAATAAAGTAGAAGAATATTTCTTAAACGCAGATTGGAAGGTACTTTAGGAGACAACTAAACTCCGAGTCTGCATGTTTTTGCCAACTTTTAGTTGACTACAGAACCCTAACTCTCTGCTAGAGTATTATGAGCTTAACTGGAAACTTGAGGAAACTCACAGCAGAAACTGAAAATCGGAAAACTAATATGTAATGTGAAAATAACAAGGCATATAAAGCATCAATTTTGACAGAAGTTACTACAGTACTTTATAGTAATAAGCATGGCCACATAAACAACAACCGAATACTAGTAATATTTACTAGAACTGTAGTAGTAAATTTATTAATGGTAGGTTAGAGAACGGCAGCAAACTTACCGGAAAATTACTGGAAATAATAGAGTTCAACAACAGTAACAGCAGTAGGACAGAAGACTTTCATCAGGAGGTTTGGATGCCAATTGAGGACCAACAATTTCTAAGCAAGGTATGGTTGCAAAGCTTAGCCAACAGCCTGTAAGCCAGGTATGGTTGCCAAGCTTAATCTTGAAACAAGATCCACGAGATCACTCAAAACCCTAAGATGCCCTAGTCTAAGGTGTGAAGGCCTATTTTAGGGTTATTTTCCACTTTGCAGCATGTTGCCTTTTGCGCATGGGAAAGGAACTTAACATATCAACTTCATAGCTTAAAAGGTTATATCATAAAGTCTCTTTATTCAACAGACCTCTCAGCCTTAATGGCCTCTAAAACACATATTGGTCCTTTCAAAACAAAACAGGCTTTATTAATTTATATATTAACTAAGTTCTGGTGTTTCTTCTTAGCTGGTACAACACAGAAAGCTTTGGGTGTCCTGACAGATGTTGGATATGTGTTGTACTCTTTGCATGCAGAATTTTTGTGTATCTTGACACATTTTTGCAGGGTTTGGGATTGGGAGCCCCCAAGATTTTTATCTGGGTCCTAAATTGGCTTTGGATGGTTTTTGGTTCTTTATATTTTAATACTGCTTAGTGGCTTTGGGTTGAATGATGCTGTGGAATACCTAGATTTGTATTTTAAAGTTTGAACTACTTTATTAATACAATGAGAAAGAGGTGCAGTCTCGATTTTCTTGTTTTTCCCAGTGAAGGTTTTCCAAGGTAAATCCCCTGTGTATTGCGTATGTGTGCAATTATTTATCTTAAGAATCTATGAGCATTGCTTCCTTTGCACATGTTTATCAGTCACTATTTTCCACATTTGGTGTTAGAGGGAGGTTAGTGGCTACAGAGGGATGCCTTTGCTACTAGGGTTTTGGTCATTCTCTGAAGTGCAAAGAAATCTCAGCTTTGTGATAATAAATCCTATCTTGAGTGGGATCTCTATTCTTGTGTGTGAAAAAAATTGGGGAGCACTTTAATGACAGAGATATAAAAATATAATGGTCATCACTTTGAGTTATGGATGCTAAAGATTGAAGAATCTTAGATCTTTTGGATAGAGATCAATAGGATTGTTGTGTCAGGAAAACAACCTGTGGGTATGGCTAAAGCAGACTGGGAGAATATTGATAGGTGGGCAAAGAATATGCGCTGGTTTTGCTGAAGATGAATAGATAGGCAAAGAGTGATCTGAGTTTGCCTTTTAGATTTGATGTTGTTGCATGTCTTAGTAAAAGCCAATGCCAAGGAGGTTTGGGATAATTTAGGGACTTAGTATCAGTTAGAGTCCCTAGTAAACCAACTATTTCTTTGAAAGAAGTACCTTTTAAGGGTGACTGAGGACGACTGCATGACAAAGCGTGTCAATGCCTTTAACACCATGGTAACTTAGTCAACCTCTATTGATATTAGGATGTTTGAAGAATATGACCTAATGCCTCATTCCTAATCATATGTGTTAAATTTGCAAATTCTTCAATCTGGTCCCCTATTGTTTTCTAGGGAGGATGTTAGGATATTTAGACAGTTAGGAGTTAGTTAAGATCAACTTGGTCTAGTGTGTCTTTAGGTAACACGTGTTTCTTTAGCGTGCATTTGTAATTATCCAATCTGACGGTCATGATTTTGTTTGAGACATAAAGTGATTTGGTGGTTCATCTTCTCCTTAATGTTAACGACTATTACATTCAATTGGTGCGCGGTCTTTATTTAAAGAGTGTGGAGGGTCATTTGCTGATGATCAATTGTGAGAGATACATATGTGAACATTTTTTCTTTCTTTTTGTATTAATATATTGCTTCAAATGGTTGTGTTGGTTGGGGCCATGTATTGTTTCCTCTTCGAGGGTTTTAACGATGTAATACACTGGTGTATTGATCGTTGAGCTGTTTGTCTAATCAAATTCCTTAAGGTTTTTGGCTTGTGTGGATATATCTTGTTTATCAAACATGGTATTCTCCTATGAAGCCCCGTCGTTGTTGGTTGAGATCCCAAACTTATGTTGTTGCATGCATCAAAGTTCTTTTGGATTTGGTTATTTTTGACCATTTATGGACCAAGTGAATTTCTCTCGTGTGTTTGGAGTGCTGTTTTTAGGAAATCCTTTTTGCTTCATTAGAAAAGGTTTTTGTTTGACCAAGATTATGCCATTTATGTTAGATTTGGAGGTATACTATTTCATTTTTTAAAAATCTCTTTCATTCGTATCTTAATATTTCATTTAGGTTTTTTTGTTTTTATTTCTAGTTTGTTCCCTTTCTGATCTGCAATCTTCGACATTCTAAACAGAGCAAAACTTATTTTCTTTTCTATGTGCTCTTTTTCCTATGCTTTATGTGATTTTGGCAAATTAGAAACTGATAGAAAAGTTTCTTTCTTCAAGTAGACTAATCGAGATCTAACAAACTTGACAACTTTTGGTCGTCATTTCTTCCATTAGTGTTTATTGCTCATAGCAATGACTTGAACAAACTTCAGCATGAGTGATTTGGTCATTTAAACTATTGCTCATTGCAACAACTATGTGATTAGAATTTGGTGACTGGTATTCCTTATGTTTTTCATAAAGATGGTGTTTGTTCTAGCTATGTTCTCGGCAAACATCATTGGGACAATGTCAAGGAATGTGCCTCATAGCACACTTTGGCTCCATTGCAATTTGTTCAAAGGGTTTTTTGTGGTTCATTTCCTTTTGCTTTTTTCTCCGGGTTCAAGTGCTTAACTTTCATTGATGACTTTTCCAGATGCACTTGGGTTTATTTCTTAAAACCTAAGAGTGAAGTTTGACATGTTTTTGGCTTTGTTAGAAAAGTGTACCAAGGACAAGTGTTTCCTTGGGTTTGGTGTCTTGCCTAGGAAAAAGTGTCCAACATAACCCCTTGACATAACTTTATGAGATGTAAAGTTAAAGTGACTGTTGACCACACTGTTGAAAATAACACTGAGAGGGGGGGGGTGAATCAGTATTATCACATTAATAAAACTTTTTCATTTCCATAATCAGATTCATATATGCTACTTCCACAACTTCTTATGATTAAGTTAATTGATCTTCAATGAGTCATTAGAACATTATCAACCATATTATCAGTCAACAGATGCAGTAACATAAAGTAGATCATCACACATAAGGCACACACATGAACACAATGATATAAGGTGGAAACCCAATGCGGGAGAAAACCACCTGCTGCAAGTCATCTCAATCTTCTTCTTAATAAGAAAATCCTTTTACAATATTTGTACTGGTGCAGTCTTATACCAGTACGGGAGCTACAACCCCCTTTGCTCTTGTACTAGCCGATCCATTTACTAGTACGCAGGCTACTACCTGTTACAATGCTCCAAAGATTTCCTTTAGCTCTTGTACTAGCTTAGATACTAGTACGTAGGCGCCGGCCTACAATCTTCTCTCCTCCAAGTACCACGTTTCATCAATTTTCATACTGGATACACTAAAGCACAACCCATAATCTGAAAGGCCACATTTCATCCAATTTTCATACTGGACCCAACAACAACATTGAAGCTCATAATCAAACAACCTTCTGAAATACCCAATCACTAGATCAATACATATACAATGAGAGTCATCAATCAGATCTAGTCCATCAGATCATTAAGAACCTGATCCATCAATTCTGAAGCTAATCATAATCATTCACTCAATCACTGCTGTTATTAGAACATAATACCAGAAACCAGACATCACTTCAAAACCCAGAACACAGCAATGATAAACATGAACAGCTAAATTGATTTCAAGAGAAGTACGCAGCTTCACCCATGTAATGCCTGCGTACAATACGCACTGTTCTGAACTGTGCACCTGCGTACCCACGCACTGTGCCAAATAGACTTCCTGCGTACCCACGCACTGTGCCAAATAGACTTCCTGCGTACCTCCGCAACTGCAGCGCTTCTGCGCCTGCGTATCGACGCACCCACAGTGCTTCTGAGCCTGCGTTCCGTCGCACTTTTCTTTCACTGTACCTGCGTACCTTCGGCCATAAATGATTTCAAGACTTCAAGAATAACCCAGACAGTCAGATCTATAGATCTGATCATGCGCCGAAGAGATCTCAGTCCATCAGTAGATTCGCCTTCTTTAGATCTAGACCAGATCTAGCCCTCATAAGATATTCAACCAAAAAGATGCTCAAGCCAAATGATCTCCTTTGCTTTATATAGGCAAGCTCGTCCTAAAATCATGGAACAATACCACGAGCCGACACCATAATAACCCAATACCGTCGGCTAAATACCAAGAGTAAAACATAAAAAAACCCCACATGTGAATTTCTTTGCCTTGAAATGTGTGCACTGGGGGTACGCACCTCCTGAACGGCTGGCCTGCGTATCTGGACGCGGTCCCTGCACGGTGTACCTGCAGGTACGCACTTTCTGTAAGGTGTACCTGCGTACCCCTTATTTTCTTCAATATTTGATAGCTGATCATCAACCTCTGCTGCTGACTTGAAGTACAGTGATCTATCACCTGAATGGGTTGCCATCAAGGACAACACTTTAGCCATAATGCCAACAATCTCCCCCTTTGGACTTGATAGCAAAGCTTATTAAGAACTTGCCAATTGATTCCTTTGAGCTGTCCTGCATCTATGTATTATGTCACATCTGATATCTCTTCTGTAGATTCATCTGAATGTATATAAGTGAGATGATCTTCTATGAGAGGGTTGCCATCAAGTACAACACATGCATCATAATGCCAACAATCTCCCCCTTTGGACTTGATGGCAACAACACCAAATCACTCTCCCCCTTTGACATCAAGGGCAAAGGGGTATGCTCCCCCTAAGAACATGCTCCCCTTGACTATAAGCCAGATCTGCTGAAGTCTCTGAATGAGCTCCCCCTTTGTATATGTCATGGTGCTCCAATTTGATAATGGTCAAGCTGAGATGTCTGCTCTGCTATATAGTGCTGTTCATGCTCAAGCTCCCCCTGACTGTAAGCAAAGTCTGCAAAAAGATGTTCTACAAGAAGAACATGACCTTCCTATCACCAAAAGACTCAATACATACATCCATCACCCATCACAATAAGGATCATCCATCCAATCAAGTGGGAATACATTAGAAATATGAAAACCAAATACATTACATCTTCATCCCATGCATAGTGGGGGGACATAGGCCGTTACATGACCTGAAGAGATGACTACAATAGATAGACCATTACAACATGAGTCTTGCTATGACCTTTACATCAAACATCTAAAGATCATGACAAACATCATCAACAACACTGTATAATCTGCTCCATAGTATCTGTCAACATCAAGGACTTCTGCATCAACTCATAACCATCCAGATCTACATGAATCAAGAGCCATCAAATGAAAGCATCTGCATCAATCAACATATGTATGAATAATCATCCCTGTATCCAGCCAACAATCCTCATCCATTTGTGCCAAGACAGAAATCATGCATTATGCACATGTCAATAGCAGCGTATGAGTGACTCATCATCATCATGTCTCCAACAATGCAACTTTGAATAATCATCCACGAAATCAGCCAACCTCATCCATATATGTGCCAAGAACATTAAAGACTCCATGCAAGCATCATTAGAGAATCAACCATAAATCTGATCATGTGACCAACTCATAACCATAGCAAGATGAATCATAAGCATTGTCACCAAGGACCATAATGCCAACAATGCATTCAGGACATATGCTCCCCCTGAGCCAGTGCCATCTGTCAAATCTGATCATGCATATCAATAAGAAGAATCAGCCAATAAATGCCTTAAGACAGGTACGCACTTCATCTTCTGCTCCCCTGCGTACACCCGCAGATATCCTTCTGCTGCACTGCGTATATACGCAGACAGTCTTCTATTACAGAGCGTACCCACGCACCTGTTCCATCAGTTGCGCCGCGTACTGCACGCACCTTTTATTTTATCGCGCCGCGTACTTTTCTGTAAGTCCGCAGGGTATCCTTTATCACGCCGCGTACTGCACACACTCTTTGCTTCTATCGCGCCGCATACTCCTCTGTAAGTCCGCACCTCTTTTTCTGTTTCTCCGTGTTCGTCCGCATGTCCTCTTCTGATAAGCCGCGTACCTCCGCATAGGGACTGTGCCTTTACTTGCGTACATCCGCACCCAGTCTTACGCTCTGCTGCGTACGCCCGCACTTTCACAGTTGATGATCTGCGTACTTCTAATTAGGGCCAAATTAACAGTCCTCCTTTGTGCCACTGACAGTCAGATTCCCAGATCTGATAGATTCATTTCCAACTTCACTTGCCTACTGCCTTCAAACAAGCATATACGCGATTGTGCAGTATCCAACTCGCGTATATATGCGACTTGCTTTTATGAAGTTTGCATATGAGATTCAGGAACCTGAAGTTTTGTACTTTCAGCTTCCTCTGATTCTGGTATGTCTGTACATTGTGCTGTGCCATCCTTTTCTGACTGTACTTCCTTTTTCCTCCATATCTTCAAGCGTGATGATGACATTTTCTCCTTTTGATATGGTGCCCACACTTTGTTCCTGCATTCCTTAGCTATATGTCCAGGCTTGTTACATGCATAACATCTTGCATGTTTCATATTCCTCCTGTAACAATCAGCAGCTTTGTGACCAAACGTATTGCAAGCAAAGCAATATCCATAAAAATACCTTGATTGAGATGACTTGTCTGCATAATGGTCTTGAACTCTTCTTCTTCTACATCTAGCTGCAACATGTCCAAGATTATGACATACATAACATTCAACATTATTCATAGGAGGAGTAAAGGATTTTCTTTGAGGAATCTCTTTCCTTGGTTGATGATGAAATTGATCTTTCATTTCTTCATTGATCACTTTAGATTTCTCTTTAGAATTCCTTGCCTCACCTTGTGAACTAGATTCACCTTCAACAGATTCATGGAAACCAAGACCAGTCTTTATAGCAGGGGACCTTTGACTACTGAGAATATCATCCAATACTTTAGAGCTATCTTGAAATCGTAAAAGCTTATCCTTTTCTTCTAGTTTACCTTTCAAGATATTTACCTCAACCTGAAGCTGTTCTTCTTTTTCAAAACTTCTTCAGCTTTCCTTCCTTCTTCCATTTGTTCCCTTAGTTTGAGAATCTCCTTTTCTTGTTCTTCATTCAGATCCTGCTGCATTTGACGAACTCGGAAGGCACATTCTAGTTGAGATTTTAAGCTGGTGACTTCGTTTTTTTGTTTTTCAATAGCTTGGAGTAGATCTGTATTCTGCTTCTTTGATTCTTCAAGATCTCCTTTTAGTGAGAGGATTGTAGCTTCAAGATTTTCATAATAACTGGATCGATCTCTGAGCTCCTTGATTGTTGTGTTCTTTTCAATGACTTCATTTCTTAGAGATGTTGCTTCATCCTGCAACTTTTGATACCTTTCCTTGCATAACTTGAGGGCACCACTCTTTACGTCAAAACGTTTTTCTTGTTCAATAATTTTGTTTGTCAGCCTGTTAAATTCTGCCTCTATTTGACATCTTTCTTGCTCACCCATAAGAGCAAGTTCAGTAGTCTCACTATCACTTTCATCTCTTTCACAAGGAAATATAGCTGGAACATCAGAGGATAACACATTCATACCTGATAATGATTCTGAATCTGAAGAGCTTCTTATGCCTAATCCCCAATCGATTCTTCCACTGTCATAGTTCTTCTGAGATGACTTCTTTTTCTTATGAGCTTTCTTCTTAAGCTTCTTTCCCATTGTTCCACGGATCTCCTTCAAGCGATCAAGCTTCTATCAAAGGACCTGCTCTGATACCAATTGTTGGAAATAATACTGAGAGGGGGGGGGGGTGAATCAGTATTATCACATTAATAAAACTTTTTCATTTCCATAATCAGATTCATATATGCTACTTCCACAACTTCTTATGATTAAGTTAATTGATCTTCAATGAGTCATTAGAACATTATCAACCATATTATCAGTCAACAGATGCAGTAACATAAAGTAGATCATCACACATAAGGCACACACATGAACACAATGATATAAGGTGGAAACCCAATGCGGGAGAAAACCACCTGCTGCAAGTCATCTCAATCTTCTTCTTAATAAGAAAATCCTTTTACAATATTTGTACTGGTGCAGTCTTATACCAGTACAGGAGCTACAACCCCCTTTGCTCTTGTACTAGCCGATCCATTTACTAGTACGCAGGCTACTACCTGCTACAATGCTCCAAAGATTTCCTTTAGCTCTTGTACTAGCTTAGATACTAGTACGTAGGCGCCGGCCTACAATCTTCTCTCCTCCAAGTACCACGTTTCATCAATTTTCATACTGGATACACTGAAGCACAACCCATAATCTGAAAGGCCACATTTCATCCAATTTTCATACTGGACCCAACAACAACATTGAAGCTCATAATCAAACAACCTTCTGAAACACCCAATCACTAGATCAATACATATACAATGAGAGTCATCAATCAGATCTAGTCCATCAGATCATTAAGAACCTGATCCATCAATTCTGAAGCTAATCATAATCATTCACTCAATCACTGCTGTTATTAGAACATAATACCAGAAACCAGACATCACTTCAAAACCCAGAACACAGCAATGATAAACATGAACAGCTAAATTGATTTCAAGAGAAGTACGCAGCTTCACCCATGTAATGCCTGCGTACAGTACGCACTGTTCTGAACTGTGCACCTGCGTACCCACGCACTGTGCCAAATAGACTTCCTGCGTACCTCCGCAACTGCAGCGCTTCTGCGCCTGCGTACCGACGCACCCACAGCGCTTCTGAGCCTGCGTCCCGGCGCACTTTTCTTTCACTGTACCTGCGTACCTTCGACCATAAATGATTTCAAGACTTCAAGAATAACCCAGACAGTCAGATCTATAGATCTAATCATGCGCCGAAGAGATCTCAGTCCATCAGTAGATTCGCCTTCTTTAGATCTAGACCAGATCTAGCCCTCATAAGATATTCAACCAAAAACATGCTCAAGCCAAATGATCTCCTTTGCTTTATATAGGCAAGCTCCTCCTAAAATCATGGAACAATACCACGAGCCGACACCATAATAACCCAATACCGTCGGCTAAATACCAAGAGTAAAACATAAGAAAACCCCACATGTGAATTTCTTTGCCTTGAAATGTGTGCACTGGGGGTACGCACCTCCTGAACGGCTGGCCTGCGTATCTGGACGCGGTCCCTGCACGGTGTACCTGCGGGTACGCACTTTCTGTAAGGTGTACCTACGTACCCCTTATTTTCTTCAATATTTGATAGCTGATCATCAACCTCTGCTGCTGACTTGAAGTACAGTGATCTATCACCTGAATGGGTTGCCATCAAGGACAACACTTTAGCCATAATGCCAACAATCTCCCCCTTTGGACTTGATGGCAAAGCTTACTAAGAACTTGCCATTTGATTCCTTTGAGCTGTCCTGCATCTATGTATTATGTCACATCTGATATCTCTTCTGTAGATTCATCTGAATGTATATAAGTGAGATGATCTTCTATGAGAGGGTTGCCATCAAGTACAACACATGCATCATAATGCCAACACACACTTTGTCAACAGTGCAAGAAGCATGGTACAAGTCAGTGGACAATTTTTTTCGAAGATCAATGTCATTGTTCAACATCAATTTTGTCATTGTAAACCCAAATTTTGCAAGTTTATTGTAAATGATGCTAGTATGACTGTTTAATTATGTAACAATACCTAGGTAAGCCTTCAATTTTGGCAAAAGATTTCATCCTATGAAGTTTTTTAACCTCACCGAATTATGTGTGTTTCTAAACAAGAATAATCGACAGTTTTTCTTTTATCTTAAACCTCAAAGTTAGGGTGGATTTTGTTGACAAGGTCTTAGGTGAGTCCTAGTGTTATATCGAGTTTTTAAGCACATTTGACTAAATTATTTTATTACAAACACACTTGGTCTATAATATATTATATTGTGTCTTAGAATTGGGTAGATTTTTTTTTTGTAAACACAGTCGGTTACTTTTTATATATTGCAAAAAAAGGGAAAGGAAGCTAGTTCCTTGTACAATCCGAGGAGGGTTGGATCAAAGTAGTGCACAACAGGGAGCGCAGTCCCCACAGCTACTTTAACAACCCTGTTTCTTAAAAACTTCAAAAAATACAAAAACCCGCACTTAACATTGAAACAACGGACTTAACCAAAAAACCCGCACTTAACTTTGGAAAAGGCGGGCAATAAAACAAACACACAAGACTATAGTTCCACTTTTCCACAAACTTGGCGCAAATATCAAAATTGGCCTTTAATAGACTCAATCTCCACCGTAGGTTTCCTCCGTCAAATTTGACGGACACCACCTAACGCCGATCATTCAAACTGCACGTCTCTCCACTGTCGTCGATCCCCACGCAATAGATCCAACGACGGGCATTGATTTCGGGTGGGCAAACCGCGTGGAGAATACCCGCCCGATAAAGCGGTATTCTTGCCCCACCTGCTTGCTACGTGTCCAACGGTGAGTTGGGGGGTTCCCTCCAGAAACCACTTATCACTTAATCTCCTCCCGATAAACCGCTGCTGCATATTCCCGCCTTTTCGCTTTGACTAAGTCTCGCGCAAGTTAGCCCCCGATGACACTTGATCTGCCTCCATCGAGTTCCTCTCTCGATAACTCTGATGGCATTCCTTATTCGTTGATCTCCGGATCCAACAGTTCTTATGCGGGGGTTCTTAATCTGTCTCCTCACGCTTTCTTTGTGGCAAATCTTCAAATTTTTGTGGTGTCTTGTCCTAATGTATTGGTATCGGATGAGGGGAGACTTGTTGCTGTTGAATGCTTTGCTGTCTCAGGTCGCCTGGGAGCTTGCGCAGGCGACCTTGGAGATTTGACTGTTGCTTGCAATACTGTTACTGTCCAGGCGTTCGTGGGTGACACGACTAAAGCCGACCTCGCCCAAGAGAGGAGGACAATTGGCATCTTGTTTCATCATATAATGTAGCATGTTGGGATTTTGAGAGTCGAGTGCTCTAAGCAATGCTGATTACAGTTGAGAACCTCTGCTGACTTATATTCTTTGCTTTCTTCATGTAATCTCCAACTTGAGTTGATATTTTGATTCTTCTTTTTTATTTTTTCCCCCTGTAAAATTTCTTGTGAGATTTTTCGGATCTATATCCTCTTTCTCGATCCTCATACTGGTTGTGGGATCATGGTATACTTTCTTCATTACCTTCATTATTCTCTTTGGAAATCCTAATTGGTCTGTCAATTGCTTTGTTGGCATGACTATCAGTGTCCTTATTTTGATTTCTCAGGACATGCTTTATGGTTATTTTTCCCAGGGTTTCAAAGCTTTTTCTGATCCTTTGATAGATTTTGTTGATGGCTATGCTTTTGAAGTCCCTTTTGGCATCCAATGCTGCTATTATGATAGCCGAGTCCCCTATTATTATAGGGTCCTTGATTGCATTTTTGTTTAAAAGCCTTGTGCCTAGGAGAAGGCTGTATGCTTCAGCCCTGTTGTTTGTCATTTCTCCAAGGCTCCATTCATAGGTTATTATTTTTTTCCCATTTGGATCTAGAATGACTCCTCTTGCCCCTGCTTTACCTGGGTTATTTTTTGCAGCTCCATCAAAAAAGAGAATGTGTCTCTTCTGTTCTTTTATCCATTTTGCAAATTCTTTATCATCCAGTCTTAATTTCCAATTCTTGTTTGTGTGAAATTCTTTATTTTTTGTTGTAACTGCTGCTTTTGCTTTGTTTTCTAGCATTGCTTTGCTGTACCAGTCTTTCTCTTCTTGTTGTAAGTCATTCTGGTCCATTTTTGAGATTCCATTTGTACTTATTATCTCTGCAACTTGGCTCCAAGTTTTTGCTAGGATCTTGCCTAGATTTGGCTTTTGATATTTGAAAATGCATTTGTTTCGGGCTAACCAAATTTGCCAACACAGGATTGAAGGGAGGCATTTCCATATCCTGTTTATTGTTGCCTTTTTTTCTTTGTATATGGGTAGCTTTTATCCCAATTTTTATGAAGAGTTGTCAACTGAGTTGTTGGATTTATGTTTATTTCCAAAGGACTTATTGCCTATTTCCAGCACTCTCTCGCCACCATACAGTTAATGAAGAGGTGTTGGATTGATTCTTCCTCCTTTTGACACATGACACATTTTGAGGGCCCTTGTATTCCTTTTTTTTTAAATTTTCAGAGGTAAGAATTTTACCTTTGAGAAGTGTCCATGTGAAGACTTTAATTTTGGGCAGACTCTCTGAATTCCAAGCTGCCTTCCAAAGGCTCCAGTCATTTTGATTGTGGAGTTTTTGGAGGAGGTTGTACCCCGATTTCACTGTGTAATCCCCTCCATTTGGATCCCAAACAAAGTCATCTTGCTCTTCTATGTTGATGGGGGCGGCCCCTGCCAGATGGGCTTTTAAAATTTCCCACTTACTTTTTAGTCTTGGTGGTGTTGCCAGCTTTTTCCATCTTACCCAGTTATTCTGATCCCAATCTGAGATAGAATAAAGAGTGTTAAAACTTTGCTCTTCCATCCATCTCTGAAGTCCCCTTAAGTTTTGTTGCTGATTTAAGGGATTTTTCCCCATTATTCTATCCTCCCAAATAGAAATTGTTTTGCCATTCCCTGGATTTTTGGATATTTGATCTCTAATGAGAGGGATTATCCTTTTTACCAATTTCCAGATTTGGGTGCATGGCCTGTCTGGAATAGTTTCAGTGAGCAGCTTTGTTCTATGACAGTTTAAGTATTTCATTATTAGTACTTTTGACCACCAGTGGCCATTCCCATTTATCATTCTCTAGATAATTTTTGTCCCTAGAGCAATGTTCATTAGTCCTGGCAAGCGTATTGCTATACCTCCTTTTTCATAGGAAAGAGTAACTTGCTCCCATTGAAAAATGTTGAACTTTTTATTATCTTGCTTTCCTCCTTGCCAGAGAAAGCTTCTAATTATCAGTTCCATTTGCTTGTGGGCACTTGCCAGAGCCATAATGATTTCATACTGATATATAGGTAAGGCCGAGAGAAGTTCTTTAATCAGTGTCACTCTTCCTGCCAGGTTGAGCCATATCACTCCCCAATTCTGAAATTTTCCCTTCATTTTCTCTACTTGCTTATTCCAGACTTCTGATTTACCACTTCCTTTGCTAAGGGCAGCCCAAGATAAGTGAAGTGGCTCCAATTTATTTGTAAAGGTATTTCCAGGATTTGAGAGATACGCTGCATTGTTTTTGATGGGGTGTTCTAGCAGTATATTCGGCATTTGGAGTTGTTTAAGATTTTTCCTGAAGCTAGAAGAAATTCATCCAAGACTTTTTTGAATCGTTTTGCTATAATGCAAGATGCCCTGCCTATGAGAAGGGTATCATCTGCAAAGAGAGAATGGTTTATATCTTTGACTCCTCTCGATATTTGGATCCCTGTTATTTTTTTCTCTTTTCTCTGATTTTCCAACATAGCACTCAGCGATTCAGCCATGATGATGTACAAGAATGGAGAAAGCGGACAACCTTGCCTCAACCCTCGAGTGCTTTGGAAAAATTTACTGGGCCGACCATTGATTAAAGGGGCTATCCAAGGATTTGAAATACATGCCTAGATAATCTCTATGAAATTTGTTGAGAAGCCAAACCTTTTGAGAGCTGCTGCAAGAAAGTTATGATTAACTCTATCAAAAGCATTAGCCATATCTAACTTAACAATCATTCCTCTCTCTTTTCTTTGGATACTGCTGTGGATAGCCTCCTGTACAATTATCACATTGTCTGTGATTTGCCTCTTGGGGACAAATCCTCCTTGGTTTTCTGAGATTATTTCCGGAAGTAATTTCTTCATTCTGTTTGCTAGAATTTTGGTAAGAATCTTATAAGACGAGTTGCATAGGGAGATTGGCCTATATCTGTTAAAAGTTTGTAGGATTGGGTTCTTTGGGAATGAGGGGTAGGAAGGAGGATTTTGTATTTCCTCCAATCATTTTTTTTGGAAAGCATTTTTGAGCATTCTCATTAGGTCTTTTTTGATAATTTCCCAATGTTGTTTGTAAAAGGCTATTGTAAACCCATCTGGACCTGGTGCCTTACCAGGGTGGAGATTCTACACAGCGTCTCTGACTTCTTCCTCAGTAATTTCTTTATCTAATTCCCTGTTTTGTTGGTCGCTTATTTTTTTTATATGCTGCAACATTTCTTCATTAGCTGCTTGCTGGTCACTTGTTGAGAGGAGTTCTTTGAAGTATTTATGTGCTGCTTCTACTCCTTTTATTTCCTGACCATTTACTTGAATCCATTCTATCTGATTTTTTGACCTCCTTATTGTCATTGTATTGTGGAAGAAGGCTGTATTTTTGTCTCCGGATTTTAGCCAAAGACATCTTGATTTCAGTCTGCTTTCCTCTTCTTGTTGCCTATTTTGTTTATATATTTCCATATATATTTCATTTTCTTGTATTTAGTCTTGCTTACTTTCTTCCTTGTTCTCTTTTTCCTTGCAAAGGTTATCCATCTTTTTTTGCAATTCGACCTTCCTAGCTTTGTCTCGAAGATCATTTTCTCTTGCCCAATTTTTTAAGTGCATCCTTAGGTTCTTTAGCTTAGTTTCCCAAACATACTGGGGAGATCTTGTGACACTTTTTTTCCAGCTATCCTTTATTTGTTTGCCAAAGCCTTCCTTGCTGTCCCAAATTGGATTATATTTTAAGGGAAGGGGTCCTTGATTTTCCAGCTTTCGCAATGTTAGCACCACCGGCTTGTGATATGAAGCTGAGTTGTGAACAATTTTACTTTTCACAAGAGTGTAAGCAGCTGCTATGCTTTCATGAATAAGAATTCTGTCCAACCTTTCTTTTATGTTTTTTTTTTTCCAATTCTTTTGTTGTTCCAAGTGTATTTGCCATTGCTTGGCGGAATGTCTATTAATTTGTAATCTTCTATTATTCCTTCAAGAGATTCTCTTGACGGATCATTGTGGAAGGTTCCGCCAAATTTTTCTTCTGTGTTCCTTATCAGATTTAAATCCCCTCCCAGGATTAAGTGCACACTTTGTCTCTCTGCTATTTCTTCTTTAACGGATTTCCAGCATTGTTCTCTCTCTATAGTGATTTGGAGAATGCACATTTATAATGCTATTTTGTTCTTTTGTATTGAGATTCCTTAACTCTGTTCAAATCCAGTGTCTACTGGTTTTGGGTGTCATTAAGTCCCATTTTCTTTTGTCCCAATTGGTGCTGATTCCTCCTGATGCTCCTGTGGCTTTTAATGCTACTTCTTCATAACTTTTTAGCTTTTGAATCATTTTTGACTTTCTTGCTTGTTTAGTTTGGTCTCTTGGATCATATATATATATATATATATCTGGTTGTTCCTTGGCTAAAATATCTCTAGCTGCATTGACTTTAAAGGAGGTGCCAAGGCCGCGACAATTCCAAGAGACCACTATCATTATTTATTGTTGTGTTGGTGTGGTCCTCCCTTTCCTCTTTGCTGAGTTTTTTCATGACTTCCTGTTTGTTTCCCAAGGAATGAATCCATTGGTTGTTGCGTTCCTAGGGCCATTTCTTTAGCTACTGCCTCATCTCTGATTTCTTTATTGGATTTATTTCTCGTTTTTCTTGCTAATCCCAGGCTTGGGGGATTTCTTTGGCTTTGTTTCTAGTTAGAATGTGGTCCATTGAGGGAGGAGGAGGGGAGGATATTGGGTTGGGGGTGGATATGAGAGCTATAGGGTTTGAGGGTGGGGATCTGGGAGAGGGTGGGGATCTGGGAGAGGGTGGATCAAAGGAGTCTTCTAATGGCTCAAAAGGATTCGGAGTTGTGTGATCAGGAGGAGTAACCTTCACTGGAGGCTGGGAGGTTGTTTCATTTGCTTCATGGGACTGATAAATATTTGGCGCAGTCTGCTTATTGGTAGGTTTTTTCCTTTTCACTTGTTCCCATGTAGGTTCTTGCTCTTCTACATTTTCATTCTCTATTTTTTTAAGACACCTATTTGCAAAATGACCATACTCGTGACATACCTTGCATTTAAATGGTATTTGCTCGTAGTCCAGCTGCTGAATGTGTGTCCACTGGTCGACCTTGATCTTTATTGCTTCTGGGAGGCCTTTTCCGAGATCTACTTCCACACATATTCTTGCACACACGTGCATGTTGTCTTTTGGCTCACATCTGTCAATATATTTTCCCACTGCGTTTCCTATAGCCTTTACAGATTCGTCTCCCCAGTAGTGAAGAGGAAGATGCGGGAGCCTGACCCACACAGGCACTATGTTTGGGACATCCATCTCCGGATCAAAATCTGGCGTCCACCTGTTCAGGTATAAACCTCTAGAGTCCATGAAGTAAGGTTCGTTTCTAAATATCAGATCTCTGTCCTCCTTTGTTTCAAAGAGAAAGGTGTAGTAACCCCTTCCACAGAATCGTATTGCTATCTTCCCCTGTGTGGTTGCATTCCAGTTTCTTTCCACCCATTTTTGCACTGATTTGGGTGAAGGCCATAGCCCTATGAACTGCCCAACAAGTCCGCGTTTTGCCAAAGAGATGGCTGCTCTTCTTGGAAGTGCTGGAGGGAGGGAAATCTCTGGGATACTTTCAAGTTTCTTGACAAATTTATTGACTGATGGCATGTTCCTTGGAGCTCCATTCTCTGTGATTAAAGATGCGAAAGCTTCTGCATTTTCTTCATTCCCTGTTTGCGTGGAAGAGTGAGGATCTCCCTCCTCAGAGGGCTGCATGGTCTGGTTGGCCTCAGCAACAAGAGGTTGCCGAGAGATGGATCTGCAGGGGTAGTGGCGGCTAGGTCAGCGTAGGCTCGGGCTAGGCTGTTGCGCGCGCGAAAAAAATGAGTTACACTGGGTAGATTATTAAGGGTCTATGTATAAAGGTGTTTTCCCTTTTCAAGGGTTGAATTAATTGTAATATCTTGATGTAAAAATATTTTGGTGCATGGTCCCTCATATTTAGACACCATGGCTAAAATATTTGAGGGTGGAAAAAATTACTAATCCCCTCTAGTGTCAATTAATTAATTTTCCTAGCTAAATTAAATTAAAATCCTAAGCCAGAAAATTAATTAATTTTGAGTAAAAATAATTATTTTTATTTTTGGTTTTCTAGCAAAATTAACAAAAATATTACCCAAAAAATGGTCAAAAAATTAAAATTGATAGAAAATTAAATTCTCTCCAAGTGGAAAAACGAATTTTGGAGAAATTCATTTCTAAGGAAGAATTAAATTGACAAACCCAATTCCAAGGCAGAAAAATCACAAGAAATCCTTTGGGACCATAAAAGAATTATTTTTTCAAGAAGATTAGTTTTTCTGGGTCCAGTTAGTTGAAGAAGATTCATGGGTTCCGTTACCCACCACTTTGTGGGTGATATCCCCTGGAGAAAATTTTCTCCATGATGAGCCTCAGCCGGCAGCCAGCAACCACTTGATGCCTCCTACTAGCTCGTTGTGCCATTTTCTGCCACCTGAGCCAACCATGTGGTCCTTCACCCACCTGTATTAATCATATGTTTAAAGGTGGGCCTCCCGAATCTAAAGGTATGTCTTGTCATTTGATAATTGAGTATTGGGTTTACTTATCGTGGATACTTCTGGGTATGGATTGATGGGGGATTTGGCGGAAAGAGTGGGCTTAGTTTGTGATCTTCTCCCCTTGATCTCTTTTGGTTTTTACCCTTGGATCTTAATCCCGTGGGATCTCCTTTATTGACATTTGGTTCTAGGGGTTGTACTACTTGGGAACCCCGACTTTGGGTGCGTGGTCCCGCTCCTGTACTCGCACATATTACTCCCTTTTCACTCACTATACCCCCATTCATTTTTTCTCCCACCTAGGTCCACATTTCCATTTTGGGTCCACATAGGGCTAGCCTCCTTATCCCCTTTGCCCCCACCTTGGGTCAAGCCTAGAATGATGCCCTGGAGGTTGAAGCAATTAAAAGAAAAGATGAAATACATAATTGGCACATTTAACAGGAAATTGTACCACAAAATGCAAAAGATGGCCAAGACAAAATAATCAGCACGTGGGCAAAAGCCAATGCATGATCTCTACCCCAATCCATGGCCATCACCCTGGTTCCATAGGCCCTAGATGAGCCTCCTTTATCATTTAGAAACCTATGATTGTCCCAACCCTTGGACGACAATGAACTGCCCTACCTAAAAGGGGGTAATCACTGCTATATCTTACATATCATGCTCTTGTCCTTTGAGCCCCGAGCAGTTAATTAAAAAAATTCATAAAAGGCAAAAGGCATATAAAGAAGGGTGGAAAAATCAAGGCCGGGACACCTCATGTACCACGATTTCTCTCTCCTACCCATTACAAACCCAGGTGTGGGCTTCTCCTTATCTAGCTACCCCTATGCCCCACTATGTGGCCCAGGACTGCCCCTCTCATTGGTCACTTGCCACCTCCATTAAGGGGATGTACCTTGGGCATACTATCCCCTTTAAGGGTTGAAACCACCAAATAAGGTACTTGGCTAACCCCCTTTGGAGCTTGGAGACACTAGCACATGCCAAAACCCGCTACAGAAGGGCATACCATTATGAAGTGTCCACTTTGTTATCCATGATTTGTAAGCTCTTTTACCCGATTATTTTAATCACTGGTTGTACTCAAAGCCTAAGGGACACATTGGATGTTATGCAGGATTGCAGGTGGTTTCCATTTGGGTTTGGTTTCCCTATATGGGATCTCGACCCCTAGAGGTCTACATTAGCACATGTAGGGTGTGCATAGAGAGCCATGGGCCTCCACAACATCAGACAACACTCCACATATCTTCATGGATTTTCAGAGACTACTAGTGATCCACTTTTGGGATGACAGTGATATGCTTGGTACACTATGCCCAACAGGGCCCCGCAGGAGCCCCACACTCTTGGCAAGTGTCCCAACACTTGTACGATGTCATGGCAGCATTCAGTCCACCACTTGGACCATATCAGAGGATCTATAGGCATCTCCGATTCATATGGAGACCCATGGGGTCATTGAGGTGCCCTTAGACCCACTAGGAGCACCACAGGTCTACTACTTGGAGAATAAGGGGCCACCCCCTTGTCCATCATATTTCGAGGAATTTATTTTTCCATATGGCACCTTAGGATACTATTGAGGCTTTGGAGGGCTCTACGACATGCACATACTATTATTTGGCCCTTTATGATGCTTATTTTTACATTTGTGAGCTAGTTTGGTGGGCTTGTTACCAATAGGGGTTATTATTTGCACATTATTTTATCATTAGGAGCTAATGTAGGCCCATAGGCTAATTCAAACTCCTTAGGAGGCTATATATTGATGTTAGATACATTCATTTGGATCATCACTTGATTTGGGATCTCTCTATCTTTAGAGAACTTCACATTTTTTCCTTGGTGGACATTTTTTGGAGATGGATGAATTTTGACATATGGATTTGGGCTATTTATCTTGTCTTGGAGCTTTGTCTTGTAAGCGAATGCTGGTTGGATATACTCTATAACGTTGTAAGTGAATTCTGATGTTATTATTCTTGTTGCTGCATACTGCTAAAATTAGGGCTAGTTGCTGCATGATTGAAATGTGGAATTGAGTATGTTTTAGCTAATTTAATGTACGGGTCAATGTTATATGAATGAAATTTCCTAGAGATTATTTTTCTCGATAAGCTTGCCTCGTTTGCTTTGAAGTATAAATGCTTGAGGTCACTTTTCTTTTCTTTCTCTCAACATCGGATGAAGTCGACTTTCTGGGCCTCCTTGATCAAGAAACCAAGTTCTTACTCATCACCATCCTTGACGCCATATCCCCAAGTGAATTAGGCACTGGTCCCTTAAAGGGGTGATCATTTTAACCTTCTTTTTACCATTTTCCCCCTTTTCCCTAGGTCAAGCCCCATTAGGTCAACTAGGGCATCAATTTCTCGGGAATTGACCCAAGGAAAAACTTCGATCTCCTAGAGGCTCCTGCGCAAGTGGGTCCCCTCCCTCTCCTCCAATTTTGAGGCAATTCTAACAGTGGAATCTCTGGGAATCCCAAGCCTTAGATCTAAAGTCCAATTTTGCCTAGTCATCCCCAAGGCTAGACCTCAATAGGATCAATTCAACCTTTTGAAGTAAATATTCTTGTTTGGTCCTTTCCCCTCACCTTGTCCAAGATAGGAACATCATTGGTTGTTGCATTCCATCCCCGAACTTGGGCTGGGTCCACTTGGCCCCATGTGGTCCCACTTCTCCATAAAGACTATTTGTCAAGGACCATTTGGGAATCCAAGTTTCCAAAGATTATAGGGATTGAGAAACTCCTTTATAAGCCTATCCTTTCTCCCTCAACCCTCCAATCCTCACCCCTTACCCCTGGTGGACCAAGTCCCTTGCTTAAAGAGCAAGCAAGTTCCATTCCTCACTCCATCCTTGGGAAAGGGTTTTGAGGTTCACTCCTCAGCTATCCATTGACATCTACTTTACAAAGTGATTCCTACACTATCGAGATTCCTCCCATTGGTGAAAATCCATAAAGAGCAGGGAGACTTAGTTGTGGTGACAGTGGGCTAAGCCTCCACCGTTGCCCTTGACCTAGCAGTTGCTCTCTTAGGAACCCCGTTTAGGTCCCCCACTGATTTTAGTGGTAACAAGTTCAAAAGAAGTTAAATTTTCAAGGTCCTTTATCAAGGAAAAAATCAAATTTTTAAAAATGAGCCTATGGACCAAATTGATTAAGTCAAAATTATTTTTTTGAGGAAAAAGAGTCAAAATAATACTTTTTGGACCAGGAAAAAAGGGAATTATTATGGAATTCGAATTTCTTCATCAAGATCAAGGGACAAGATTTATTTTTGGCATGGATCAAGCACCAAGTCGCTGTTATTATCTAAGATCAAGAAAAAATGTGCAACTTCTTAGACCTAGCTGTTCTCCAATTGGAGGGGGATCTAGATCTCTTTATTTTCTATATAAGGAAATTATTTGCTCCTCATTTGACACTTGAAATTTTGTAAAGAAGCTTTGAGTCAAGTTCTGCTGGTTGTAATACTTTTTTTAATCAATAAAGCAAAAAAGCCTTTGGGATTTGCTCTAGATGGTGTTAGTGTTATCAGAATCGGTGGAACCAGTCGGTCCGGTTGTTTTTGGCCCAAAATCGGTCTGAATCGGGCCTCTAAATCGTAATTGGCCAGTTCGGTACCGAATCAGCTGGTTTTGTAATAAAACCGATCGGTTCGGTACCAAACCGACCTATTCCACCGAACTGGCTGGTTCAGGACTAGTTTTGTTTTGTTTGTCCCTTCCTAGGTCAGCGTAAATTTTTTTGCCTTTTTTATTTATTTTTATTTTTTCAAATGGTTGGCCTACTTCTAATTCTCCCCTAGGCCAACCCAATATTCAAGCCTATGGGCCTCTGAATCAGAATTGGCTGGTTCGGTTTTGATAACATTGGATGGTGTTCCTCTTCAATTTTCTTTTGGTAATGTTTTTTGGATCATGTGCTTAATATTCTACTGAATAAATTTTATAAATTATTATTTCTTTAGCCATTTGTTGGATCAACTATGGTATCTTGTATTAGTTGATGGATTTTAGAGAAACAGTTTAATTTGATTTATCTACCAGGTATCTCCAGATTTTGAAAGTTATTTTGTTATCTATGCCTTTATTGTTCTAATAATTTGATTTTAAGTGTGTATATACTTCAAGTATTCAAATCTTGGGCGTGAGTGGGAAGTCTTCGGCTAGACCAATCCACTCTCAAGTCAAGAAAACTCAAGAGCCCATTTGATTAAATTTCATGGCTTATCTAACGATTTGATTTGCAGAGAATTTGGCTATTGTTCAGCATAAAAAAATATTTATCTTATCTATTTGAATTTATTTGTGCATTATTGATAAATCTGCTTATATAGAGCTATTATTTGCTAATCATGGAACCGAGTTGGACTTGTTACTGCTCAAAATGGGAGGGGTCCTAGAGGGGCACTTGCTAGGTTAAGAGCAACAATGGAGCGAAAGCCCACTGTCACCACAACTACAACTCCCTACTCTTTATGGACTTTCACCGATGGGAGGAGACCCGATATATACGGAATCGCCTATTAAGGGTAGATTAAATGAAATGGAAATGAAGTGATTCCAAGGACCCTTTTCCCAGGAGAAACTCAAGATTGCGGCTTACTTGCTTTTTAAGCAAGGTATAAGGTTCTCTAGGAGGGGTTGATGTGGATTTGAGTGCTAGGTTTAATGAATGTGACTTGCAAAGGAGTTTCCTAATCCCCAAAATCCTTATAGAACTTGGCTTCCCAAGTGGTTTTTGAAGAGTCAACTTTGATAGGAAATGTGTTAAATTTTGAACATGTTCTTAGCTTAGGACAGTTACAGAGATCCATATTAGCCCATTTGACTTTCCATATCAATTCCATTAATTATCTCATAACTCAAAACTGAAGAAAGAACATACACAATAAGAGCAGAAGACAAGCCAAGACAAGAACACAAGCATATGGCTCAAGCCAGGGAAAAACCCTTTATCAATTCTTCTTATTATAAATGTCAAATGTTCAACAGAGAGAGAGAGAGTACGATAAAAAATTGTCTTGCTAATTCAAGGTCTAAAACCATTGCCCTTAAGTCCAGTCGATCTGAAGTTCTGATGCATCAAAGGCTGGAGACATCTTCTCTGTAATTCTGAATACTGGTTAGGGCAAATTAAAGTCTGCTTATGGCACCTGTTCACACCAAGCAGACCTTTAATATGACTATGACCTCTTTTCATATGATCGCTCCATTGAAACGTTGTCCTTCAATCTTCTTCTATGCTTCAAGGACCAACTATACTACCCACTATTCAAGAATGACAAACAATGGCCTCCTTTTAGTAACTTCTCGGTCTCCTGAATTAAGGATCAAGGCTTGTGACCTAGTTGAAGGTGGCCCTATCAAGTGCGGCCTGCTTCTAGGAGGGATTTTGTTTTGAATATATATATATATATATATATATATTTATATAAATAGTAAAAATAATATAAATAATAGTAAGACATAAACAACGATTAATTAACTAATAATTAGTAGGAAGAGGCATGTCTCTACAGACATGACTCTTCGTTAAAGGGTTCTCCCTGACTATATATACAGGGTCCTCTCTCCCAATTGTATCATCATCTTATTCATACTTTCTAATATATATTCTTGTATCTCAATGGAGATCTTTATATTCCAAGTTTTCTAGAGTAGTTAACCAGGAGTACGAACTTTGTTCGCTTCATTTGGTATCAGAGACGTTCAATCGTATGGTCGCTCAACCGCTACACAAGAGCTTCGTTCTTCGATCCAGGTTTTTTTTTCATTATTTATTTATTTTGTTTAAATTTTATAATTTTTTTTTATTAAAAATAAAAAAATAAATCAAAGAAAATCATATATATAAAAAATTTAAAAAATAAACATAAAACGAAACTAACTTTACGTGTGGACCATAGGCAGTCACCCATCACAGTCGCCAATCGCGCGTGGAAGCCCATACCGCTCTGCCGCCACTGTCGAGCACAACTTAGAACACAATTATCCGCAACAGCCAAAACCTTTGATGACTGCCAACGAAAGGTTGCCACTCGAGTACGCCTCCACCATTGAAATCTTCGTCACAACACATAACTGCCACCTTCGCCGCTGAAATCTCCGCCACAACACATAACTACAACGCCCGTCGTTGAAATCTCTGCCACATCCGTTGCAGTCAATCACATCGGAACCTAGAGCAACTGTCCATACAACCGTCCTAATTCCATTTCGTTGCTCCAAAATTGATACTAGTTGCCATACTCGTGAAGTCATGGTATCTGTTGAGTTGGTGAATCACGATAATATTTATAAACAGACATAAAATATAGTGCTGGGTGTGGTCAAATGATAAGGGTCACATACTTTTTGCACTGATTGAAAAAAAATAGCAGTCATGCCCCTTCGACAGCGCCCTTGCCATCATCTATCCTTGCCGTCATTGTAGTAAGCGTTGCCACCGCAATCGTCATTACAGTCATGCCGCTGCATTTGTCGTACACCACAACGCTACCATTGCCATCTGCAACCAACTTCTCTGACAAATCAATTGCCAGTCAATTCATCCATACAACCAATTTTAAGTTGACGCATCCTCTTCTTTTTTTTTCTAGTTAAGACTAACCTAAGTACCCACGGGGGATTTGAACCAGTGACCTATCGCAAGGAGTGCCTTAACAGTGCACCCATTCACCGTCAATCCAAAACCCCGTGGGCAAGTTGACGCATCCTCTTCATCTTCGTTGTCAATTTGAAATTAGAATGGTCTAAGTCTAATTTGGCATTACCATGTGACTACTTGTAGAGTCAATTTGTTCAAAAAAAGAGAGAGATAATATAGTATAAAAGGAAATTAAACAGAAAAAAAAGGGTTTCCTTGTGAAGTAAATTTTTTCCAAAGTTAAAAAAAAGAGACAATAAAAAAAATATAACAAGTACAATGTAAAATAAAAAGAGGGAAAAACTTGAAAATGACAGAAGGAAGATTTTTAGAAACCTTACCTAGCTATGCTAAAGCGCTATTTAACATTAAGGGAGCTCTCGCAGGAAAAGATGTTACTATTTCTATCTCTCTCGCCGAAGATAAAAATGATAGAACACCTAAAATCACAAACCAATTAGTGATTTCGGAGTCAAATATAATCGAAAAATTAGGCTATTTTGGCAACAAAAAATATGACATAACTAATTTACAGTTAAACATTGAGGATTATACATGTATATCACAATTTTCAGTTCAAACCCTATGGAGCAATCAAGGTGACATTATTTTGGGGTCACCCTAGATAGAAATGCTAGGATCTGTCATATTAAATACGAAAAAGAAGTTTTTAACATTTTCCTACAGGAAGAAGAAAATAAAGCTCCAGGATGTTACACTAAAGTCAAATTCAGTAACACTAGAAGACATACAAGATATTTCAACAGTAATGTTTCAGGAAGGTAAAAAAGTTTTACAAAATATGCAAAGAGAAGTTGACAAGATCACTGCTGACAAAAATGAAGAAGTTTCTCGGCTTAAAGATCATAGTGAAAAATTATTGACGCAAATTAAGAAGCTTAAGAAGGATAAGAACTCATTGGAAAACAAGGTACAACAGTTTATCAAGAAGGAAGCATCGAATGTAGAAGTCCAAGTTGAAGAGAAAGGAATTGATATTGAGCCAGTGAATATCACTACTCAAGAAGAGGAGAAACTAGTTGAAGTAAAATGTACTCAGAAGTTGCAGTTTCAACAACAAAAGATTCAAGTGAAGATCCAGAAATTAACCATTCAACTTCCAGAGCGAAAGGAAACTAGGTACTTCAAATAAATCAAGAAAAGGACACAAACAAGATAAGGGAAAATCAAATCACTAGAATTCCTTATCGACATCTGAATCACGAGAGTAGACAACTCAACCAAGCTACGTATTTAGAACAAAAACAACAAATTGATGTTCCAAAGAATACTAATGTCAGTGCAATCTGCTCATGTGATAACAATTCATCTCAAGTTTCTAGTCACCACAAGATTCCACAAAAGATTAATCTAGGATGGTCCGATCCCTTCTCAATGCGACAGTTTTGTTTGTCACTTAGAGGATCATATCAACTTGTACTGACAAAGATTACTGACCCCAGATGAGACGACATTCGTAGCAGAATAAGAGATCAAGCCTTTTCATCAACAAGCTTTGAGGACAAAGCTTTTTGAAGATGAAGACAATGTTATGAATAAATTATATATATATATATAGTAAAAATTATATAAATAATAGTAAAACGTAAACAATGATTAATTAACTAATAATTAGTAGGAAGAGGCATGTCTCTACAGAGATGACTCTTCGTCAAAGGGTACATCCTGACTATATATACGGGGCCCTCTCTAATATATATTCTTGTATTTTAATGGAGATCTTTATATTCCAAGTTTTCTAGAGTAGTTAACAGGAAGTATGAACTTTGTTCACTTCAAATCTTCCGTGAGGTTCATGTCTAAAACAATATGAAGCAACCCTTAAACAGTGCGGAAACCTCTGCTCCAAATTTAGACCTATTATAATGGTGGATAAATAAGCCCTAGATCAAGTCACAAAAGAGCCCAAACAACCTCGGTCACTTGCTTGTGGGATACGACCCATCAAGAAGACTAAGAAAATGATGTTCATGCCCTTATCACCTTCGCCAGAGACTTCCTTCTTCTACGGCTATTTCAGAGAGAAGAATGATGTATGATTGATGTGCCTTGAATAAACTATTTATATCCTTCATGGGTAGGCCGACTTGGTCACTTGAGGAGGGAAATTCAAATTTTCAATTTTCGTTTTTTCTCGCCTTGATAAGGTCATGCCTTATGAGATTTCTTTTGAATGAATAAGTATTTTTCCTTATCCAAATTTAGTGATCTTATGGTTGATTTTGGACCTCTCGAAAAGAGGAATTCATTGCCACAATAATCTTCCGCAAAGGAGCAGACCATAGTGGAATTTGGCCCTAGTTGCTAATTTTAACACTCCCTCTCAACTAGGGAGAATTTTACCTATCAAACCATCAACCACTGTCACTAATCATAAAGCCATCCAGTCACCATGAACCATCTTTGAACCCTGACTCTGCTCTGCTGAACACCGATGTAATGATGAAAAAGAATTGATCGAGAGTGAGTCATAAGACCTGACCACTCTCCACTGGCAAAAGTCAGTCCAGAGGTAAAACCTCAATCAGACTTGATCCCAGATCAAGTTGAAGAACACAATGCATCCTAGTCATAGGGAGTACGACAGTACCCGATGCGTCCATCAGTAGTGCTATGGTCCCTAACCACTTTTCCCAACTCATTGGCCAGATGAGAGGTACTTCCCATGTGTCCCAGACTACATGGGTAGGATGATACTGAATCAATAGCAGGGAAAGAATGTATCACATCCTGCTCACAACCACACATAGGGAAAGGACGAACCACATCCTACAATCACACATCACAATCACACGTAGGGAAAGGACGAACCACATCCTACAATCGCACATCACAATCACACGTAGGGAAAGGACGAACCACATCCTACAAACACACATCACAATCACATGTAGGGAAAGGACGAACCACATCCTACAAACACAAGTCACAACAATCAATCGAAAGAAGGATCCTACACATGGGGAAAGTATGAACCACATCCCATCGACATGTCAACCAACAACTGTAGGGAATTAGAATCCGACAAGCGGGGAAAGGATGAACCACCTCCCACTAACATGTCAACAGATGCCTATATGCATCTCTCACTTGGGTATCCACAGGAAAAGGTGAGCCACTCATCCTGCTCATATGCCACAGGAGAAGGTGAACCACTCGCCCTATGCATAGGTCATCACTAGTAGGGGAAGGTGAACCACTCACCCTGTACACTGCACACCTATAGGGGAAGGTGAACCACTCACCCTACATACATAGCAACCATCATGGGGTATCCCAAGGGAAGGTGAACTACTCACCTTGTACACCACGCTCCTATAGGGGAAAGTGAACCACTCACCCTACATACATATCAACCATCATGGGGTATCCCAGGGGAAGGTGAACCACTGACCCTGTACACCGCGCACCTATAGGGGAAGGTGAACCACTCACCCTCTGGTCGCTTATAGCTCAAGAAGTACCCCAAGCCCCCCAAGAGCTCCCAAAGCTCAATGTTCAATCTTAACCAAAGATCCCTTCATATAGGAATAGTGCCAGGCTGCTTTCTGAAAATTAGGATTAGATTTTGGCGATGATATTGATGATCGGATCGTCAATGAGAGCTTCATATCTACACCCAGCAGCACATAGATGAACCCACAACTTTCTACAGGCATATTGATTTATAGCAGAGATTGTAGAAATACTTAGCAATCTTCAGATTCTTGCATATCTTGATGAAGGAAGTATTTAACTGTTCTTACTCCCTCTTACTCAGGGAGACCACAAGTCTAAACTTGTCTTTCTAAAGTCCATAGTGTCCATCCGGAAGCTTGCTCATCATAAAATCCAACCTCTTTGTAGATAAAACATGCCATAATACCACATAAAGTGGTATCTGTTGTTAATATGTAGAATACTGGATTCTTTGAATCCTATTTTGCAATATACAATAATGGTAATACTCAACCTGTTCATAAATGGCTGCTGAAGGGTTTCCTTAAATGGCTATGCTTGCTACCTTATACACTCTGCTTCAATAGTGCTTCAGAGTAACAGATTTCAGTCTTTAAGAAATAAAGGTGGACCTCAAAAGATACAAAATGTGCTGTTATCATTCATCATACTGTCAACGGAGCCAACTTCCATGGAATCTTGAATTCCAACAGTGTGTTTCCAACCATAGATAATAGAATCATAGAGATATCTCAACAAGCAAATATCCATTTATGTGGCTCATCCATAGACAGAGTCAAAGTCTTTACATGATGAGAGATTATCAAGATTACCAAGTACCAGTAGCTTCTCCATCACATCAGACTTTTAAGTTCAGGGAATAGTGCATCAAAACTGAGTTATCCTTCTTAACTTTTAGACAAGAGGGGCATCATTTGCATCTTCGATTATGGCTGCCTCCACATCATGCTAACTGCAACCTGCTACTTTTCCTGTCATTCTTCTTTTGATTCAAGTGCCATAGTCATCCATATAGATTACCCAGGATTCTATGGCTCCCTCTGAAGCCAAACTTCAGATAGTTGTGCAGACTTTATCAAACTGATCCTCATCTTTAAGATGAGGCTTTGCAACTGTGTCAGAAAAAAATTCAGAAATGCTCTTCTTCAGATTAGAGAGGAAATCCTCTTTATGGACCGTTTTCTAAATAAATCCTGCCAATCATTATGCAAAGGTCTGAGACATCATCTTTTTCAAAGGTTCACGATCAGGGTCTCTCAGTTTCTTTCTTCAATGAGGAGGCTGCTGCAAGAGTCTGGTCCTGATGCTTTTAAAATTAAGAAACTTTCAAGGTTGCTCATGTTGCAACCTTCATCATCATACTTGGGTTCTAAATTACTGACCTGCTGTAGGACTTACTCAAACACTGAACTAGGACTTACTCAAACACTGAACAGTGATATCATGGATTTATACAACTTCTTAATAGGACCCGGAGTAGTCTTTTTTCAAATTTGATTATTCAGGAATTCTTTTACAACCTTGATTCAGAGCCCTGGCTTGATATTAGCACTATTCCTGACATCTTCTGCCACATACAAGAATTTAATGCATACCATCAAATGCTATATATATGATGATGGAATTGTGCTGAAAAACTGATTTCTGCTTTCAAGGTTCTAATACTGGTGGATGATCACTAGCAGAAGCCTAGAATCAACGACACGATGATTATCACTTCAATGTTAGCTTATCTCTCTAGCCAATGGATGGACCAAGCTAACTCCTTTGGATTGTTAAGAAAATAAATCTCTGGAATAAGGATATTTGAGGCATCATAAGTTTTCAGCAATGAAGCAAAGCTAACCGACCGCTCATCAAGACCTGACATTGTGCACCTGTAACCCCGGATGATGTCTTATTCATGCAAAACTGTGCTACTGAAGGTGCCTATCGGGTATACCAATAATGGTACCCACAAGTCTGCATTTCACTGTCAATTTAAACACATCTTTGTTGTAGTTATATATAGGGCTGCTTCTTTCAATGTCACAGGGTTTCAAGATAAATTTTACTATATGCCCGAAGCTTCCCTTGTATCCCATTATTCACTGATGTGAATACCCTTGGAATTTTATACATTCTCATGGTCACTGTAAATAAAGACAAATTTCTAGAGGTCGGCTCATCCGATCTGATCATGAGTATGAATATATATATCAGGGCTGAAGAAAATCTTACCTTGTTCACATGACTGCGAGTATTCACTGGAGGATAATCATTTTCAATGAACGAGAGTAAGGTGATGAGCCTAGACTTGATGAATGATAACTTAATGATCCATCTTCCTAGATTTCATTTACAAAGAATGTAACAGGAATCTTGTCTCCTCTTCCTTTGTGACAGAGGCTTTGATAATAGAGATGGGGTTCTTACAAGCTCAGGCTAAGTGTCACAAGGTTGGCCTCTTAGATGATTGATCAGACTCGAATCATTGTACCTTCCTTCTTCAACAGAAAATGAAAAACTTCAGATATATGAGTGACTTTGATAGGTCATATAGTTTCTTCAAATTTTGGCTTCTATCTTGGACCGAACACTGCCTGCTTCTTGACATCTCAAAAAAATACGAATTTAAATCTCTAGATTCTGATCATATAGAGGTCGGCTCTAGAATATATATATGTGCAGATGCATCTACATAAAGGAGCACACAAATGTATTTGAATGAAGGTTGATAAGGCTGAAGTCTATCAAGGATGATCTAAAACAGAGGTCAAGACTTCCAGAACTAAGATTGCATTGAAACATAGCTTGAGTAACTTCCCATCAAGAACATTTCATTACTTTAGAAGGTAAATAGCCGCAGGTGATATAAGGTTTCTTAGCTGATTCTAAAGTGAATAAGTAATGCAGAAGACCTAGGCCGAAATTTCAGAGCATCTTTTACAAATTTGTGCTTTTGATAACATACCTTATATGCAAGGCCATGATGTAACTTGGATCAACGCAGAGATAACTATCTCAATTTATCACAGTCTCGAAGCTGAAAGAATGCCCTTACCTCAAGTCTGAAGAAAGTAGGAATTTTCACATAATCAAAATCCAATTTGAGCAAAGAAACCGGGTCCTCCTTTAATGATTGAAGGGCTGCAAGAGATCTGTACCAAGATCTGTCCTAAATCCACTTTATTGTCACAAACGTCTTTGCCTTAGATCAGCTGTCCAAAATTATGGAGATAGGAGATACTTCATGAACAGGGCTCTTGAGCTTTTGCTTTTCTTAGACCAAAACTTCACTTACTTTCTCCTACAATCTTGCTTGGGCTTGACCCCTCCTGGCTCTGATACCATGTTAAATTTTGAACATGTTCTTAGCTTAGGACAGTTACAAAGATCCATATTAGCTCATTTGACTTTCCATAGCAATTCCATTAATTATCTCATAACTCAAAACTGAAGAAAGAACATACACAATAAGAGCAGAAGACAAGCCAAGACAAGAACAGAAGCATATGGCTCAAGCTAGGGAAAACCCCCAAGATGGGGAAAACCCTTTATAAATTCTTCTTATCATAAATGCCAAATGTTCAACAGAGAGAGTACAATAAAAATTTGTCTTGCCAATTCAAGGTCTAAAACCATTGCCCTTAAGTCCAGTCGATCTGAAATTCTGATGCATCAAAGGCTGGAGACATCTTCTCTGTAATTCTGAATACTGGTTAGGGCAAAATACAGTCTGCTTATGGCACCTGTTCACACCAAGCAGACCTTTGATATGACTGCGACCTCTTTTCATATGATCCCTCCATTGGAATGTTGTCCTTTAATCTTCTTCTATGCTTCAAGAACGAACTATACTACCCACTGTTCAAGAATGACAGACAGTGGCCTCCTTTTAGTAACTTCTCGGTCTCCTGAACTGAGGATCAAGGCTTGTGACCTGGATGAAGGTGGCCATATCAAGTGCAGCCTGCTTCTAGGAGGGATCTTCCATGAGGTTCATGTCTAAAACAATATGAAGCAGCCCTTAAACAGTGTGGAAACCTCTGCTCCAAATTCAGACCTATAATGGTGGATAAATAAGCCCTAGATCAAGTCACAAAAGAGCCCAAACAACCTCGGTCACTTGCCTGTGGAATACGGCCCATCAAGAAGACTAAGGTAAAGTTGTTCATGCCCTTATCACCTTCGCTGGAGAGTTCCTTCTTCTGCGACTATTTCAGAGAGAAGAATGATGTATGATTGATGTGCCTTGAATAGACTATTTATATCCTTCATGGGTAGGCCGACTTGGTCACTTGAGGACGGAAATTCAAATTTACAATTTTCGATTTTTCCCGCCTTGATAAGGTCATGCCTTATGAAATTTCTTTTGAATGATTAAGTATTTTTCCTTATCCAAATTTAGTGATCTCAAGTTCGATTTTGGACCTCTTGAAAAGAGCAATTCAATGCCACAATAACCTACCTCAAAGGAGCAGGCCAAAGTAGAATTTGGCCCTAGTTGCTAATTTTAACAAAATCGGACCCACGGGACCAAGTGAACCCTCGGATAGGTCAAGGTAACGGGATTTAGCAACCAATGATGTAATTGACCCAACTAGGGAAGAGAAAGTGATCAAAGAAAGAACTTCTAACAAAGGCAATGCAAAGATCCCAATGAGGCTACTAGTCTAAGGTAACAAAGGGCATGATTCGATCACGAGGCTAGGGCTTGGGATATCTCACAATCCCACTGTCGGAATTGCCTCAAATTTGGAGGATGCCTAGGAGACACACCGACGCAGTAGGAGCCAAGAGATCCAATTTTTTGAGTGAGTGTTTTGCAAGAAACGTGATGCCCTTGGAGACCTAATGGGACTAGGCCTAGAGAAGAGAAAAAAGTGAGAGAAAAGATAGGTATCAAGGTGATGACATTATGGTTTACCAGTGCCTAATCCTTTGGGGAGATCGGAGTCAAGAGAATAATGATAATGGACTTCATTTTCTAGGTCAAGGAGGCTTCAAGGACAACTTCGCTTAGCATTAGGGCAAAGGAGAGTGGCCTTAAAAGCTTTATACTTCGTTTTGCAAGATTAGATGGCTTGTCAAGATAAATTCAACTATAGAATATCCTTAGGAACATTCATTCATCATACATGGCCCATACATGGAGAAACACTCTTTAGAAACATACTTTCCACAACTTCGCATAAATGGATGCAACAAATTAGCCCTAGTATAGCGAAAATCTCATCATCAATGCATGTGACAAAGTAAAAGAAAGAATAACATTAAATTGTACTTACATGTAAGAGAATATATCCAACCATCAATAATTTTGCCAATCAAAAAGCTCCAAGACAAGAGAAGATAATCCAAACATCAAAATTCATTCCATGCTCCAAAATTTCGTTCACCAGGAAGGATAGAAAAAATCTCTTAAGAGATACAAGTCCAAACCAAATGATGATGCTAAAATGAAATCACATCACTTGTATTTATACACTTATAAGGAGTTTGATTTAGCTAATTAGGCCTAATTTAGCCCCTAGAATAAAGTAATGTACAAGATAACTAACTTTTGGTGACAAGCCCACCAAACTAGCTCATAAACAAAAGAATAAGCCTCTCAAGAGGTCAAATGATGAATATTGCATGTCGTTGGGCCTTAGAAGAGGCCTGATGAAGTTCATAGGTGCCAAACTGTGAAATAAGACTCTCAAAAGTAGTGGACAAGGGGGTGGTCCCTTGTTCTCCAAGTAGTAAACCTGTGGCGCTCCCAGGTGGGTGTGGGAGCACACAAATGTCCTAATGGGTCTCCAAATAAGTCAAAGATGCCTGTAGGCCATCTGCAAGGGCTCAGATAATGGTATAAGTGATGCCACATCGTCATACAAGTCCTGGGTCATCTGCCAAGTGCATAATATAGCTATGGGATCGGCTGGGCATGGTGAACCAAATGCATCTTCCTTGTCCAATAGGTGAACCATAAGCAATCTCTGAATGACTATGGGGATCCATGTAGGAGTACCTGCTGCTGCGAAGATCCATGGCTTTCTACACACACCCTACATGTGCCAATGTAGCCCTCTTGAGGGTTAGGACCTCGTATAGGGAGACAAAACCCAAAATGGAGACCATCTGTAATCTTGCACAAGATCCAATACATCCCTGCAACTTCTAGCATATGAAGTCATTAAAGCAATCAAGTAAAAGAATTTACAAACCATGGACAATGAGTGGGCACTTCATAATGGCATGCCCTTCCATAATGGGCTTTGGCATGTGCCAATATCTCCAAGCTCCAAGAAGAGTTAACCAATCATCCTATTAGGTGGTTTCTAGTTCTAAAGTGGGCGATATGTTCGTGGTACATCCATCAAATGGTGGTGGCATGTGATATAATGATGGAGTGGAGTAGGGGACAAAAGGGGAACAACCTGGGTCACATCCCATGGCACAAGGGTAGCTAATAAAGGGAAGCCCATACTTGGGTAAATAATGTGTAGGCGGGAGCAATCGTGGTACATGAGTTACCCCGACCTTGCTTTTTCCACCCTTGTTCAAATGCCTTTTGCTTTTTGTGATTTTCTTTGGTTCGCTGCTCGAGGCTCAAAGGAATGAAAGCATGATGTACAAAGTGCAATAGATACCCCTTTTTAAGGTGGGGCAGTTCATCGCCCACCAGGGGTTTGGGACAATCATGGGTTCTTGAATGATAAAGGAGACTCATCGAGGGCCTCTAGGAACCAGGGTGATGGCCATGGAAGGGGAAGAGCTCATGTAATGGCTTTTGCCCACATGCTAAATGCATTCGTCTCGACAATTTTTTGCATTTTGTGGTACAATTTCTTGTTGAATGTGGCCAATTATGCTTTTTCTTTTCTTTTCAGATGCATCAACCTTCGGGGCATCGTTCTTGGCCCGACATCAATGTGTGGGCAAGGGGAGGGGGTGGCTGACCCTATGTGGACCCAGGTGGGAGAAATGATGAAAGGGGTGTAATGAGCATAAGGGTAATGATATATGTGAATCAGGGAGCGGGACCACGCATCCAAAATTGGGATTTCTTATGTAGTACCATCCCAGGAACCTAAAGGCCAGTAAAAGAGATCCCACGGGACTAGGGTTTAGGATTAACACCCAAAAAAAGATCTAGGGGAAAAGAGCACAGACTTAGTCCACTCTTTCCACCGAATCCCCCCGTTAATCGATGCCCAATATTTTCCATGATAACTAGACCAAAGTATTCAATTACTAGGTCTTCAGATGCTTTTGGTTGTAACCCCTCAGAACCTGCACCAAAGTCCTATTGACTACTTCTGTCTGTCTAGCTGTCTATGGATGGAATGCTGTAGATCTCTTCAACTTCGTGTCCATTTTCTCCCACAATGTAGTCTAAAATGCACTGAGAAATCTTTTATCCCTGTTTGAAATGATGCTCCTTGGTATCCCAAAGTGTACCCAGACCTGTCCAAAGAACAAGTTTGCTGCTTCTTGTCTGCTGATGGTCTTTTTACAGGGCATCATAACACACATCTTGCTGAACCTGTCAACTACCACGAACAGGTAGTCATGTCCCTTCCTAGTTGTTGGTAAACCTCCCACAAAGTCCATGGAAATGCTTTCCCAAGGACGAGTAGGTACAGGTAAGGGATGATACAAACCCTATTTCCTGTTGCTAGGCTTGCTGGTACAACAAAGCATGCATCCTCTTATGAACCTAGCTACTTGTTCTTGAATCTTGGGCCAATACACATACCTTTGCAAGTTGGCCACGGTCTTCCCTACACCAAAGTGCCTTGCAACCTTTGAGGTGTGAGATTCTCTAATCAGCTGCGAATGCTCACCTTTAAGAACACATAGCTTATCCAGCCTGTAGAGTACTTCATCCCGGATATGGTAGTCAACTGTGTTGTTGCCATCATGCACATGAATTTGACTCTGCAACTGTTGATACACCTCCTTGAAGTCCTCATCTTCTGAATATGCCTCTCTGTATGCATCATGGGTGAATGGCTCCATGTGCATAAAAGTACCCAAAGCTGTAATCTTTGATGTGGGTGGCCTTGAAAGCATATCGGCCAACTTGTTTGTGTTTCCTTTCTTATACTTGATCACCAAATGAAACTGTTGTAAAACCCCATCCACTTGTAATGCCTAGTCTGTTGTAGCTTATTCTGGGCCTACAGGTATTGTAACGACTAGTGATCCGTGTGGATTATTGTCTCTTTTTCCATCAGATAGTGCTTCCACTTCTTCACAACTTGCACCATGGCATAGAGCTCCTTATCGTAGGTAGGGTAGTTAAGAATTGCCCCATGAAATACTTCAGAATGGTAGCAAATAGGCCTTCCTCCTTGCATCAAGACAACTCCCATAGCATACCCACTCGCATCTGTCTCCACTTCAAAGGGTCGTTGCAAGTTTGCTAATGCCAGAAATGATGCTTCACTGATCTTCTTCTTTAACTCATCGAAAGCCTTCTCTTGCCCTTTCCCCACTGGAAACTCTTGCTACTTGCTGTTATCGCGTGGAGCGGTGCTGCTACCGCTGAAAACGAGGCTATGAATTTCCTCAGGTACTGTGCTACCCCAATGAAACTCCTAACCTCAGTAACATTAGTACGCACTGGCCATTTCATGATGGCCTCCATCTTGGAAGGATCTATCGTTAGTTCTCCTCCACCAATCACATATACCAAATGCACCAAGGACTGCTGCACAAACTCGCACTTCTTGAGATTTGCTAGCAGCTGATGCTTCTTCAAAGTTTCCAGCACCTGCGTCAAATGTGAAATATGCTCCTCCCATGTAGCACTATATACCAGTATACCATCCAAATAGACAATAACAAATGAATCTATAAAAGGGCGCAGTACATCATTCATTAATCTCATAAATGTAACTGGTGCATTACATAGGCCAAATGGCATAACTAACCACTCATACAAACCTTTCTTGGTTTTGAAGGCGGTCAAAGTGATTGGAGTCCGTCATGGGAAGTTATACGGGCTGATGTTTCATCCAGCTAGAGCATTAGTTTCTAGCACCAACAACAGTGACTCATGCAAGTTGTGGCACAAGGAGGATAGCCCACTTGCACCATGGGGCTCTGAGAGTACCGAGAGAGGTTGTTATAACATTACCAGATTTCAGTGCTGAGCACCAGGATGTGTGCAGGGGGCGTGCATTGGCAAAGTAATCCAAGACTGCTTTTCCATGAAGTGACAACCAGGTAGCAAGTATACTTGATTTGATTCATTTTGATGTTTGTAGTTTCATATCTTTTCTATCGTTGAGTGGAAGGCTCCAATGAGTTTAAGGACTTTTGTGCGAGAGCAAGCATCAAGAGGGAGTTGACAGTTCCATACGCCCCTCAATAGAATGGGGTTGTAGAGAGGAAGAATAGGGCCATAGTTGGGGCAGCTAGAGCCATGCTTCATGATCAGGGGCTACTTTTCTTTCTTTGGGCTAAGGCTTGTAACACTACAGTATATTTGTAGAACAAGAGTCCAAATAGAGTTTTGGGGAGCAAGACTCCTGAGGAGGCTTTTTTGGGAAGAAACCTGAGGTTGGGCACTTTAGGATTTTTGGGTGTATGACATATTCCCATGTCCCTTCAGAGAAGAGGACAAAGCTATAACCCATGGTTGAGAAGGGTATCTTTGTGGGGTATAGCGAGACCTCAAAGGCTTACTACATATATATTCTTGCATTGAGGAAGGTTGTTGTGAGGCAAGATATGAGATTTGAGGAGGAGAGAGCCTTGAGGAGGTCACGAGAGTTGGATCAGGTAGAGCAACATACTCCTTAGCAAGGGAGTTCGCCACATGGTACATGATCACAGGGGTTTAGAGGATCACAGGTGTTAGGAGTGACAAGCCCACAAGTGATAAGGTCACAGGGCACAAGTTCCTTGGGTATAAGTTCACCATCGACCACAAGTGCATCATCTTTAGGGACAATCTTTAGAGGAGGATATAGCCACCCTAGTACAGGAGACCACTACAGGGAAGAGGAAGCCAAGATGGCTTCATGAGACTCTGAAGGAAGCCCACGAGGCACTGGAAAATCCCAAGAGGACTGTTAAGGAGAGTAGGCCACTTGATCATTTTTGTAGCTATTTGGCTATGGTGAATAGTATTGTTGAGTCCAAGCCTTCTAGCTATTATGAGGAGGCAGCAGGCCAACAGGTTGGGAGGGATGCCATTGTGGAAGAGTATGCTTCCATCATGAAGAATGATGCTTAGGAGATTGTGCCGAGGCTTATGGTGCATGGAAGGGAGTCCCATGTTTGCAGACTGAGGAAGGTGTTTTATGGATTGAAGTAAGCTTCGAGAGCTTGGTATTCTCAGATAGATGCTTACTGCAACTGTTAGGTTTAAAGAATAGTGACGCAGACCCAAATCTTTATTACTTTGTGGTTGGTGAGGATCCTCTCATTCTAGAACTATATGTGGATGACTTATTAATCATAGGTACAAAGAAACTCATAGAGTACTGCAAGCGAGATCTTGCTTTAGAGTTTGAGATGACATATATTGGACTGATGCATTATTTCTTGGGATTAGAGGTGTCGTAGGTACAAGGACATATCTTTCTGGGATAGGGCAAGTATGCAACAGTCATTTTGAAGAGATTTCACATGCGTTGTAGGCCCATGACTACACCTATGATTACCAATTGGAAGAAGCTTCATGCTCTTGGATTCGAGTTGATTGATCCAATGATTCATTGTCAGTTGATTGGCTCATTATGTATCTGGTTAACATTAGGCTAGAGCTCTGTTTTGCAGTCAACACTCTCAGTCAGTTTATGGTGGAACCTAGGAGAGTGTATTGGGTGGCTGCAAAACATGTGCTTCAGTATCTGTAAAGGATAATGGACTATGGTTTGGACTATGTTTAGGGTGATGGAATCAAGTTGACTGACTATACAAACATCGATTGAGCAAGATGTGTTGATGATAGGAAAAACACTTCTAAGTGGTGTTTCACATTGGGTTCTGTAGTTGTGTCATGGTTCATACCGAAGCAAAAGTCAGTAGCACTGAGTTCTGCAGAGACAAAGTACATGGAAACTAGTCAGGCCAGTTGTGAGGCCATTTGGCTTCGCAAGTTGTTGGTGGGCTTATTTTGTCAACAGTTGAGGCTTACAATGATTTATTGCGATAATCAGAGTTACTAAGACTCACGAAGAATCCAGTTTTTCATGACAGATTAAAACACATAGAGATCAGATACCACTTTGTCTGTGACTATGTTTAGAGAGTGGCAACACTGCTTGAGTAAATATCCATTGATGAGTAGGTAGTCGACATTCTCACAAAGTCCTTGCCAAGTGGCAAGCATGCCTACTTAGAGACAAGATGGGAGTGGTGAGAAACACTTTCCTCAATAAGAGGGAGTGTTAGAAAAGTGTACCAAGGACAAGTGTTTCCTTAGGCTTGGTTTCTTGCTTAGCAAAAGGTGTCCAACATGACCCCTTGACATAACTTTATGAGATGTAAAGTTGAAGTGACTTTATGAGATAAAAATTCTGAGTGGCATTTTGTGCACATTAAATGAAAAGGTGACTTAAGGGGATGAAGTGACTTAAGTTGGGTCAATGAGAGATTAAATCCCCAACCTTGATCTTAATGGCTAAGATCAAATCTCAACCACTGGATCTTAAGGTTGAGTCACTCTTCATGATGAAAGCAAAAAGGCAAGTAAAGGGAGGAAAAGGCACCATTCTCATTCTTGTTCATGAGTTTTGGATGAGGAGAGGAGGGCAACAAAGAGAATTTGTACAACAGAGAAGAGGAGGGCACAAAATTCAAGGCTGAGCAAGGAATGAATTTCGAGGCACATTTCCAACAATTAGGCCACAATAACAATGCGAAAAACAAGGCAAGTTCAATGCTGTCAGAGCTACTACAACAACACAAAATTTGAGGGTTTGTTAGGCTCGAAATCGAGGATTGACAACAATATTTATTGTAGCCATTCTCACAGCAATTTGACATGAATTTTTGAGTGAGGAGGGCACAAATATCGAGGGAAATCAGGCATAGATTTAGAGGAGCAAGTACAACACGATTTTCTAGGAGATTTGGGCAAGGCTTCCAAATTTCTCCGAAGAAATAAGAAATTTCCTCTCACTAGTTTTCCCTTCGAGGTTTTTCTAGGAGCTCTATTGTCCAAAAATTTTTGTGTCTAAATTTTGTGGGTTTGCTTCTGTTTATCTCAAGAAAATTGGTAGATTAGACTCTTATGTTTTAATTTATGAAATCGTGCATTCAATGACAACAATAAAAACATGTGGGTTGGGCTTTTAAACTCTGATGTGATTTCATTGACACTTGAAGTTGGAGTGGGTCTAAGCATAATTTTCTATAGGCTTACAAGGCCCCAATAGAAAAACATATGGACATCAACTTTAGAAGTTAAGAACATATAGTGAGGCGAATATGCTAATAACACATTTACAATTGATTGTATTGCACAAGTTATTTAGATGCAACATACTATTCCATATACACTTCAACAAAATGGTATTGTCGAGAGAAAAAATTGCTTTTTGAAAGAAATGACAAATTTTATGATTCGATCCAAGGGATTGAGTCCTTGGTTTTGGGTAGAAGTTGTTAATTGTGCAAACTTATTAGTTAATCACACTCCCTCAAAAGCTTTAAAGGATATAACATTGAAAGAAGCTTACAGTAAAACTAAACCAAATGTAAGCCACTTTTGTATGTTTGGTAGTGAGACATGGGCTCACATTGCAATTCACACATAGGCCAAATTGGTAGGTAATTTAAAGCCCGTCTCAAAGTCCATATGGCTGACACAACCCACAACTGCATCTCTAAGTTAGCTATTTCTGATCGCTCTTTTAAATATAAATAACTTATTTGAGTTGACTAAACCAAAATTCTTGCCTTAACATCCTATTACTCCACACACATCATTATGGATGCTTTTGAAATTGAAAAACACCTTGATAATTTTAACTGTGAAGATGGCCACAAACTATGTCGATCTTCAAAGCCCATTATTCATCACCTTGATCACCAAGCCTCTTTTATTTATAATTTTATTTGATTTGACACTTCTTTTGTTAGCCCCCCCCTCCAAACCTTTCTTATTGTTGTAAAAATGAAACATTTTATCTTTATAACTTCTTTATTTATTTTATCATCATTTTACTCATTTGTTTATTTCAATTTATTATTGGATCCCTTAGGTCTTAAATCCTTTTATTTTATGTCTCAGGTGGATGGACATATCTTTCTGGATAGGGAAAGTATGCAACGTGCATTTTGAAGAGATTTCACATGCGCTGTAGGCCCATGACCACACCTATGATTACCGATTGGAAGAAGCTTCATGCTTCTAGATTCGAGTTGATTGATCCCACGATTTATTGTCTGTTGATTGGCTCATTTACGTATCTGGTTAACATCGGGCTAGAGCTCTGTTTTGCAGTCAATACTCTCAGTGAGTGTATGGTGGGGCCTAGGAGAGTGTATTTGGTGGCTGCAAAACATGTGCTTCGGTATCTGTAAAGGATAATGGACTATGGTTTGGACTATGTTTAGGGGGATGGAGTTAAGTTGACTGGCTATACAAACTTAGATTGGGAAAGATGTGTTGATGATAGAAAAAGCACTTCCGAGTGCTGTTTCAGATTGGGTTCGATAGTTGTGTCATGGTTCAGGCAAAAGCAAAAGTTAGTAGCACTGAGTTCTGCTGAGACAAAGTACATGGAAGCTAGTCAGGCCAGTTGTGAGGCCATTTGGCTTCGCAAGTTGTTGGTGGGCTTATTTTGTCAACAGTTGAGGCTTACAATGATTTATTGCGATAATCAGAGTTGCATAAAACTCACGGAGAATCCAGTTTTTCATGACAGATTAAAACACATAGAGATCAGATACCACTTTGTCTGTGACTATGTTTAGAGAGTGGCAGTGCAATTTGAGTAAATATCCACTGATGAGTAGTTAGTCGACATTCTCACAAAGTCCTTGCCAAGAGGCAAGCATGTCTACTTTAGAGACAAGATGGGAGTGGTGAGAAACACTTTCCTCAATAAGAGGGAGTGTTAGAAAAGTGTACCAAGGACAAGTGTTTCCTAAGGCTTGGTTTCTTGATTAGGAAAAGTTGTCCAACATGACCCCTTGACATAACTTTATGAGATGTAAAGTTGAAGTGACTTTATGAGATATAAAGTCTAGGTGGCATTTTGTGCACATTAAATGAAAAAGTGACTTTAGGGGATGAAGTGACTTAAGTTGGGTCAATGAGAGATTAAATCGCCAACCTTGATCTTAATGGCTAAGATCAAATCTCAACCATTGGATCTTAGGGTTTAATTACTCTTCATGATGAAAGCAAAAAGGCAACTAAAGGGAGGAAAAGGCACCATTCTCATTCATGTTCATGAGTTTTGGATGAGAAGAGGGCAACAAGGAGAATTTGTACAACAGAGAAGAAGAGGGCACAAAATTCAAGGCTGAGCAAGGAATAAATTTCGAGGCACATTCCAACAATTAGGCCACAATAACAATGCAAAAAACAAGGCAGGTACAAGGTTGTCAGAGCTACTACAACAACACAAAATTTGAGGGAGATTTGACACGAATTTTGAGGGTTAGTTAGGCACGAAATCGAGGATTGACAACAATATTTATTGTAGCCATTCTCTCAACAATTTGGCATGAATTTTTGAGCAAGGAGGGCACAAGTATCCAGGGTTGTTAGGCATAGATTTAGAGGAGCAAGTACAACACAATTTTCTAGGAGATCTGGGCAAGACTTCCAAATTGCTGGAAATTATTATTGTAAAATTTCTCCGAAGAAAAAAGAAATTTCCTCTCTCACTGGGTCGAGGTTTTTTCTAGGAGCTCTATTGCCCAAAAATTCTTGTGTCTAAATTTTGTGGGTTTGCTTTTGTTTATGTCAGGAAAATTGGTAGATTAGACTCTTATGTTTCAATTTATGAAATTGTGCATTCAATGGCAATAATAAAGACATGTGGGTTGGGCGTTAAACTCCGATGTGATTTCATTGACACTTGAAGCCAGAGTGGATCTAAGCAAATTTTTCTATAGGCTTACAAGGCTCCAATAGAAAAACATATGGACATCAACTTTAGAAGTAAAGAACATATAATGAGGCAAATACGCTAATAACAAATTTACAATTTATTGTATTGCACTAGTTATTTAGATGCAACATACTATTCCATATACACTACAACAAAATGGTATTGTCGAGAGAAAAAATTGCACATTAAAAGAAATAACAATTTATATGATTCCATCCAAGGGATTGAGTCCTTGCTTTTGGGTAGAAGTTGTTAATTATGCAAACTTATTAGTTAATTGCACTCCCTCAAAAGCTTTAAAAGATAACATTGAAAGAAGCTTGGAGTAAAACTAAACCAAATGTAAGCCACTTTGGTATGTTTGGTAGCGAGACATGGGTTCACATTGCAATTCACACATAGGCCAAATTGGCAGGTAATTTAAAACCCATCTGAAAGACCATATGGCTGACACAACCCACAACCGCATCTCTAAGTTAGCTATTGCCGATCGCTCTTGTAAATATAAATAGTTTATTTGCTTTGACTAAACCAAAATTCTTGCCTTAACATCCTATTACTCCACACACATCATTATGGAGGCTTTTGAAATTGAAAAACACGTTGATAATTTTAACTGTGAAGATGGCTACAAACTATGTCGATCTTCAAAGCCCATTATTCATCGCCTTGATCACCAAGCCTCTTTTGTTTATAATTTTATTTGATTTGACACTTCTTTTGTTAGCCCCCTCCAAACCTTTCTTATCGTTGTCAAAATGAAACATTTTATCTTTATAACTTCCTTCTTTATTTTATCATCATTTTACTCATTTGTTTATTTCAATTTATTATTGGATCCCTTAGGTCTTAAATCCTTTTATTTTATGTCTCCATAAAACGCCTTTTAATTTTAAAATCGTTTTCATAATGACTAGTTCATGCTAATTAATCATTTATTCACATTGGCTAACTTTATTTTTCTTCAATGATCATCTATTTTTCCTTATCATATAAATGTTGAAATATGTAACTAGGTTCAGTCTTCATAATGACATGTAATTATGATTTTACATATTTAATGAAAAGAGAAAAATAAATTTATTATTGTGAGTCTTGAGGCATGGGTTTCATGCTCAAGAGAATTTATTTTACAGGTCGAGCATCCATTGAGTGCTTCTGGGTTTGTCATAAAGTCATTGAAGTCAATGTCATGTATTGAAGACCCATTTGGGCTTGTTACATATTGTAAAAGAAATTTTATTGAGTCGAAAGATCCTCCAAGACCTCGTCATGACACAAAGATCAAGTCGGCCTACATGAAGAGACAAATCGACTTAAAGGAGCAATTTCAACCCATTGAGAAACCTATATAAAGAAGACTTCGACCTCATTTGGGTGATATACTTCACACGCAAAAGTTCGGTCACAAGGAAGAGAAGAAGTGTGGAAAAGAAGAGGATGAAGGAAGAAGAAGAAGTCTAGTTTTTGGGATTGGTTTTGGGCTACTTCTCTCCATATGTGTGAAGGAATTAGGGTTCATGCTGTTGTAGTAAAGCCGAGTTGTGAAAGTGAAGTCAGGGCATCTAGAAGAGCTATTTTGGAAGTTGAATTCTCTAGGAGAGTGAATCTACCCAAGCGAAGAAGAAAATAGTAGAAATATACCATCATTTCTCTCGAGTGCTAGGGTTAGGGTTTCTGCAAAAGAAGCTGCTGGGCAAGTCGAAGTTGCAGAAGAAGCTGTGGTCAAAGTAGCAAAAGTCGCTAGGCAGGTCCAAGTTGCAGAAGGAATTAGGGTTCATGCTGTTGTAGTAAAGCCGAGTTGTAAAAGTGAAGTTAGGGCATCTAGAAGAGTTATTGTAGAAGCTGAATTCTCTAGGAGAGTGAATCTACCCAAGCGAAGAAGAAAATAGTAGAAATATACCATCATTTCTCTCGAGTTCTAGGGTTAGGGTTTCTGCAAAAGAAGCTGCTGGGCAAGTCGAAGTTGCAGAAGAAGCTGTTGGGCAGGTCAAAGTTGCAGAAGTCGCTAGGCAGGTCCAAGTTGCAAAAGAAGCTGCTGGATAGGTCAAAGTTGCAGAATAAGCTTCTAGAGCTCAGATTTGTAGAAGTTACTAGAAGCAAGGTTTGACTTGGCCTTGAGGGTCTTGGTCAAGGGTCAAACATCTTGGAATTTGTCGATTGAGGGTCTATAAGAAGAGAGAATTCTAGTGGGTTTTCCTCTCAAGTTGGAGAGGTTTTGGCTCTGGCTGATCGCCTACATCTTGTGTCCTATTGTCTCATTGTTCTTTATGGTTTGGTAGCTATTTGATGAAGAAAGCACTAATAATAAACAAGTGAAAGAAGAAGCTAATTAAGTAAAAATAATACACCACAAATAGTTATCAAGGAATGAGAAATCATCCTATGTTACTGCCCCTAGATTTCTCAACATGGTTTCAGAGCTAAGGTGACAAGACAAGGAACAACAACTTAAAGGACACGCAAGGGTCGAAGCGCTAGAAGATCATCAAGAACATCAATCATCAAAGGACCTCTCATTTCAAAGGCACTACAAGGACAAGGATTACATCATCATCTTAAAGGAAGTCTCTAAAGAAGATCTCAAAACCCTCGTTCATTCAAAGAAGGTTTCTACACTTGAAGCATTCTTGGGAACCTCGCTCAATCATCACCTCGAAGAAGGAGGCCTCAAAACCCTACTCAAATAGAGAAGAACTACAAATTGAAAGCATCTTGAAGTCTACTCATCCAAGGGAAGTGAGAAGAAAGGTGTTGGTTGCATCATCAAGGATTCAAGATGATCTCCCTCTCCTTGGGTCAAAGATCACTTTTAAAGAAAGACAACTTCATCAAGAAGAAGTCTTTTATTACCAATATCATCATCAAAGTCAAGAAGGCAACATGTTAAAGAGGAGTATCTTCACAAGTAAGTATATTTATGTCCACATCTGAATCTATCAAAATGCCTTTTTTCAAGGAAAGGAACAATTGGTTGGGTCATCAAACTTTCTTGCATGGAAGAAGAGGATAGATTTGATTATCATAGAAAATGAAGTTGTGGAACATGTTAAAGGTTCAATCACTTAACTTCCAAAGGAAGAAGCTGAAGCTCTTGCGAAATGCATGAAAGGGGAAGTAAGGGCTCGAAAAATTCTCATAGAATCCATCAAAGATCCCCTCATTTCCTTTGCATCAAAGTTGGAGACATCAAGACAAACTTGTAGAATTGTTCTCCGTAAGTACTGTAGGAGAAGTGATCTCATTAAGACAAGAACTCTACAAGATGAAGATCTTAAAAGAAGAAGGAATAACCTCATATTTCATGAGGGTGTCAGAAATAAGAGACCAATTAGAAGAATTGGGAGAAATAATGTCTGATAAAGAAATGACCACCATGGTGCTCAATGCACTACTAGAGGAATGGGGCAACTTTACATCAAGCATCTATGGAAAGAAGGAAGTTACCACATTCAGTGAACTATGGTCACTATGTAAGATTGAAGAAACCAAGTTGAAGGCAAAAAGCGATGTAGGATCAAACAAGCAAGTTCAAGCATTTGCTGCCATGGCTAAAAGAAAAGGGAAGTTTGGTCCTTAGAAAAAGAAGAAGAATATGGCGAAGATCCAATGCTATGGCTATCAAGAATATGGGCACTACAAGAGAGATTATCCAAAGCTCAATAAGGACAACAACAAAAGAGGAAGGGAAGAAGCGCATATCATTGAAGAAGTAGAAGAGGCTGAAAAGAAGAAACCAAAGAAGGAAGAAGTGAGAGATCTCTACTATGATTGAGATAACTTCTTCACCAAGATCTTTTCAAGATTTTGTAAAGTAGAGCTATCATGGTAGGAAACATTAGAAGCATGATAGGATGCATCATTTTAGGGGATGGCATCATAGTAGGATATGTTTGAAAGCAAGAGCTTATGACATCATTATGGGAAGCTTGAAAGATAGCTAAAGTATAAGTCTATGATAGTCATCATTAGAAGGAAGTAGGTCTTGGTCACCTCATTAGAAGCATAAGTAGTACTTATAAGTCATCAAGTGAAGAGCTCATCATACATCATTAGGAAGAAGCATTTGTTGGATGAGGATAATCAAGTTCCTTTGTCGGAATCTTCATTCGAAGGTTCACCTCTTAGAAGAAGTGAGTGCCTTGCTGAGAATTCCTCCTTGTATGGGATTCATTGTTTGGAAGAACGATGGTATGATGACAGAGGAATGCAACATGTCAAGATGGTTGAAGTACTCTCATCCAAGGAAAGGAAGTTGTTGAAGGAAGCCTAGATGACCAAAAGAAGGAAAGAGGTATGTATGCATATATTTAATTTAGTCATGTCATCATATGGTTGCATGGGTAAATGATCCAGCTCATGAGCATGATCAAAGAAAAGGGATCTCCTCCTTTGGAAAAATGCATAAGGGCATGGTTCACATATTGACTAGATGAAATCAACATAACATGTCCTCATATGGAATATGAGGTGGTTGACAAAGATGAAGGAACTATGGATGAAAGTTCCTGGGGAATGATATGTGAAGAAAGAAAGAAGAGATCGTGAAAGATACAACTATGAGCACATAGAAAAGGAAATCAACATCCGATGACTAGGAGAATTGACCATGACATCTCCATGGAAAAGGTATGAAGACTCTGATGAAGTCTGGAAAGAAATAAGACCCTTGACATTGAATATCTTGGAGATGTGTCAATATATGTGTACGAGATGTTGATGTTGCGATCAAACAAGAAGTCATGATGAAGGGCCATCACAAGAGGTAACTTTGATTTGATGTTCATTTTGATTTTTGAACAACATTTGGATGGGTTGATATAGGGCTAGCGGAAGATAGTTGTAGATGTCATCTACAACTAAACAATCATGTGATCGAATGGAAGATTCTGAAGGAAACATGATGTGGAAAAAGTAGCTGTATGAAGGAAAGCCAGATGTGGGCTGGAAGATCACTTTCCGATAAGAGGAAGGATGACATGACTGAATTGAGGAAAGTGATGGATGGCCAATGCCCTACTAGATGAAGATGAAATTCATGACATCGAATGGAGGAGCTATACAAGCAGCTGAAGGTCCCATGATCTCCACCTAGAGTAGAAAGCTGCTGGAAGCAAGTCCTTGGTTAAGAGGGAGCTTGGTCAAGTCCCTGGTTAAGAGGGGGCTTGGGTACATTCTTTTTATAGGAATGGGTACATTCATTCACAAGAATGGGTATATCCTCCCTAGTTGAGAGGGAGAGATAGACACATATTTCTTGTCTTCACTTTGGAAGAAAGAATGGAGGATCGGGTAAGCATCTTGGCATCCAATACTCTTTGAGGATGTGGTAGGGCATCCAAGATAAGAGTAGTTGTAGATGACTGATATTCTTTGAGGACTGGGAATCCAAGATAAGAATAGTCCTGGAAGGACATACCTTGAGAAAACCCGGGTGGGGTATGCTCCTTGGGAGGCAATGATGAAGGTGTTTATAAATCATTGGTCTCGCCAGCGTTGTGCTCTGATCTTGTGGAGAGATAGAGCTATTAGTCAAAGCTTTGCTATGTGACAATGCTAGATGATATGATGCTAAACAGATGTGTTACCAATCCGACTCTTTTTATGAAAATTCTTCAGATTGAAAATGCCCAAGTACCTTATATGTGTTATGAATACCTCCCTAGTTAAGAGGGAGTGTTGAAATATGTAACGAGGTTCGGTCTTCATAATGACATGTAATTATGATTTTATGTATTTAATGAAAAGAGAAAAATAAGTTTATTATGGTGAGTCTTGAGGCATGGGTTTCATGCTCAAGAGAATTTATTTTATAGGTCAAGCACCCATTGAGTGCTTCTAGGTTTGTCATAAAGTCATTGAAGTTAGTGTCATGTATTGAAGACCCATTTGGGCATGTTACATATTGTAAAAGAAAATTTATCGAGTCAAAGGACCATCCAAGGCATCGTCATGACACAAAGATCAAGTCGACCTACATGAAGAGACAAGTCGGCCTAAAGGAGCAATTTTGACCCATTGAGAAGCCTATATAAAAAAGACTTCGAACTCATTTGTGTTATATAATTCACATGCAAAAGTTTGATCATAAGGAAGAGAAGAAGTGTGAAAAAGAAGAGGACGAAGGAAGAAGAAGAAGTCGAGTTTTTGGGATTGGTTTTAGGCTACTTCTCTCCACACATGCGAAGGAATTAGTGTTCATGTTGTTGCAATAAAGTTGAGTTGCAGAAGTGAAGTCAGGGCATCAAGAAGAGCTATTTTGGAAGCCAAATTCTCTAGGAGAGAGAATCTACCCAAGCGAAGAAGAAAAGAGTATAAATACACCATCATTTATCTCACGTGCTAGGGTTAGGGTTTATGTAGAAGAAGCTGTTGGGCAGGTCGAACTTGCAGAAGAAGCTGCTGGGTAGGCCGAAGTTGCAGAAGAAGCTGTTGGAGGTTAGATTTGCAAAAGTTGCTAGAATAAAGGTTTGACTTGGTCTTGAAGGGTCATGGTCAAGGGTCAAAGGTCTTGGAATTTTTCAATTGAAGGTCTATATGAAGAGAAAGAATTATGGTGGCTTTTCCTCTCAAGTTTGAGAGGTTTTGGCCCTCGATGATCGCCTACATCTTGTGTCCTATTGTCTCATTGTTCTTTATGGTTTGGTAGCTATTTGATGAAGAAAACACTAATAATAAACAAGTGAAAGAAGAAGCTAATTAAGTAAACGAAATACACCACAAATAGTTATCAAGGAAAGAGAAATCATCCTATGTTGTTGCCCCTAGATTTGTCAACAATAAATTCATATCTTAGCTCTCTTTTTGAACCCTTAAGCTTCGTTTGTTCTTGATGATGGGTGGAATGTCCATTTGAAATGTTGGATGTTTCAAAACATCCTACATTGTTTATTTCTAGAAAGTTCAAGTAGCATTATGACTAATTGTGAAAACTCACACTTGGATTTCCTTTGTTGTTGGTCTTTTTGCTTGACATATGCAAACACCCCATGAAAGCCATTGGAAAGCAACACAAAGATACTTAGGTATATTTTGTGTACAATTCAGTTTGGTTCCTGGGATACATTATTGTATGGGGGACTCCTTTGTTGGTTGGTTTCATTGATTCCGATTAGGATGGCGACTTAGATGATTGAAAATTTATTATAGATTATGTTTTCAGTCTTGGTTCTTGTCTTACCACTAGAGCTTGTAAGAAACAATGTGCTCTTGCTCTTCGTTTAGTAGAAGGAGAGTATCAAGTGATGATTCATGCAATTCAAGAAGTATTGTGGCTTCAACAAATGCTTTTAAAGTTTGGATTCCATTAGCAACATTTGACCACACTTTGTTATGATAATCACAGTGCCATTTAGCTCACCAAAATTGAGTTCCACATTAACTCAACAAACACATTGAGCTACATATGCGCTTCATGAGAAATCTTTTCTAGGACCTTGCATTCTCAAAGTGCTCTATTGCCCTACAGACGATCACATTGCAAACATTTTCATAATAACTCTTACAAAAATGTAGTTTTTCAAACTTTGATCTATGTTAGGAGTTCAGGAAGTTGTCATTAAGGGGGGATAGCTTCTAGTACCTCTTTCCTTTATCTATTGTGTCACCTTCATAAAATTTTCAATCCTTTTCGAAGTTGTTCATAAGTGGGGATGTTATGATATTTGGGCACTTAGGAGTTAGTTAAGCTCAATTTGGTCTAATATATCTTTAGGTAAAGCGTGTTTCTTAAGTGTGCTTTTCTAATTATCTAATTCAATGGTCATAATAGACTTGAAGTGATTTTATTCATCTTCTTTTTGATATGAATGGTTATTGCTCCATGGCTTAACATCGTTTGCGTTTCATGATCTCTATTTAAAGAGCATGAAGGGTCATTCGCCAATGATAGATTGTGAGAGATTCATATGTAAAATAAATATATTTTTTACTTTAATATATTGCTTCTAGTGGTTGCATTGGTTGGGGTCATGCATTGTTTCCCTCTGTGAGGGGTCTAACCACATAATATGTTGGTATCATCACCAATCTTTGCTTTGTTTTCTTAGGGTGTTTGACCTATGTGGATATAACCTGTATGCTGAAATGTTGGATGTTTCAAAACATCCTACATTGTTTATTTCTAGAAAGTTCAAGTAGCATTATGACTAATTGTGAAAACTCACACTTGGATTTCCTTTGTTGTTGGTCTTTTTGCTTGACATATGCAAACACCCCATGAAAGCCATTGGAAAGCAACACAAAGATACTTAGGTATATTTTGTGTACAATTCAGTTTGGGTCCTGGGATACATTATTGTATGGGGGACTCCTTTGTTGGTTGGTTTCATTGATTCCGATTAGGATGGCGACTTAGATGATTGAAAATTTATTATAGATTATGTTTTCAGTCTTGGTTCTTGTCTTACCACTAGAGCTTGTAAGAAACAATGTGCTCTTGCTCTTCGTTTAGTAGAAGGAGAGTATCAAGTGATGATTCATGCAATTCAAGAAGTATTGTGGCTTCAACAAATGCTTTTAAAGTTTGGATTCCATTAGCAACATTTGACCACACTTTGTTATGATAATCACAGTGCCATTTAGCTCACCAAAATTGAGTTCCACATTAACTCAACAAACACATTGAGCTACATATGCGCTTCATGAGAAATCTTTTCTAGGACCTTGCATTCTCAAAGTGCTCTATTGCCCTACAGACGATCACATTGCAAACATTTTCATAATAACTCTTACAAAAATGTAGTTTTTCAAACTTTGATCTATGTTAGGAGTTCAGGAAGTTGTCATTAAGGGGGGATAGCTTCTAGTACCTCTTTCCTTTATCTATTGTGTCACCTTCATAAAATTTTCAATCCTTTTCGAAGTTGTTCATAAGTGGGGATGTTATGATATTTGGGCACTTAGGAGTTAGTTAAGCTCAATTTGGTCTAATATATCTTTAGGTAAAGCGTGTTTCTTAAGTGTGCTTTTCTAATTATCTAATTCAATGGTCATAATAGACTTGAAGTGATTTTATTCATCTTCTTTTGATATGAATGGTTATTGCTCCATGCTTAACATCGTTTGCGTTTCATGATCTCTATTTAAAGAGCATGAAGGTCATTCGCCAATGATAGATTGTGAGAGATTCATATGTAAAATAAATATATTTTTTTACTTTAATATATGCTTCTAGTGTTGCATTGGTTGGGGTCATGCATTGTTTCCCTCTGTGAGGGGTCTAACCACATAATATGTTGGTATCATCACCAATCTTTGCTTTGTTTTCTTAGGGTGTTTGACCTATGTGGATATAACCTGTATGCTGAATATGAAGAAGATAAATGCAATGTTGCATGAAGCAAAAGTGTTTTTGAGTAGTGTTGAAAAAATCAGCATCGGCGAAAAATTTGCAAGGGTCCAAAAAACATCTTCACGAAAACATCAGTGAAAAAATCGACAAATTGCGGCACATATTTAAAAATACAAAACATACTCATTTTTTCAAACTAGGAAAAAATAGGGAAAAATCGGGAAAAATCGGAATCATGATTTTTTCATGCCAAAAAATCAGCTAGTTGAAAAAATCACGATTTTTCAAGACATCGATTAAAAATTGGCGATTTTATCAACATTGGTTTTGAGAAGCAAAATGTCAATTTCCAAAAAAACTTTTAGAAGCAAAGCATATTTGCAGAATATATAAAAACATGCATATCTGTACACAATCAAGATAAAATGGCATCCATAGCACATTAATGATCAATTATTTGAGCATCAACCATCTAGATTCTAGCAATTACAAATAAACTTCAATTTTTTAAGCATATCACAGAAAGTAGAAAGTATCAAAATTTTAAGCATATAATAGAAAATGGACCATTAAAACATTGAAATAGATTTTTTAACAACTGTCAACATGACCAAATAGTAATGTTTACAAAGTAGGCCATTTACACACTGAAGTAGGAGCACTGAAAAGTCCAAAGTCAAACAATAAAGTCTAATCTATCATCTATAGACTATGGCAAATACAATAGTGAATCTATCTACTATTCTCTCCTCCTTAAACCACCACCACCACTGTTGCGTGGGCGTCCACGTGGTGGTAGTGAAGTAGATGGTGGCTATGGAACTAAAGATGAAGCCCTCGCTGTTCCTTTTGTAGTCTTGGACATGGGGACCATGGCATTGGATGGGGGTGGCTTCTCAACATGATCATCATCATCTTGGATAAGAGCATCCTCCAATTGCTCTAAATGTAACACACCATCCTCTAAATTAGCCTCCTTTGGATTTTTGCCACAAACTATCGCCTTTATTTGTCTTTGCCCCCTCACAATAATGGGACAACAATGCAAGATGTAATGAACATAAACCAAGCTCTCTGCCCTATTTACATTCAACTTGTTTCTTTTGACACTATGGATGAATATTAGGTGCTCCAACACCTCTCTACGGAATAAGTATTCACTACATGTGAGAGCAACCATATTGCCAAACATTGTAGCTATGGAGTAGCACTACCATTGCATGTTCCAACACTCGAGAGAAGGCAAATTCCCTTGATCTTTGATTGCATGG